>NQII01002318.1:116431-176659 GCA_002778355.1 Clitarchus hookeri
GGATACTCAACGCTCACGTAGCAGTATTTGAGCATACCGGCAGATTAAATCAGACCACGGCCATTCAACATGAAATCTGCGTAACCGATGCTCGCCCCATTTACTGCCGAACAGGTAACCCATCCGCCTACCACAGGCAAATAATTTTAGACCAGGTAGCTGAGATGAAATCGCAAGGAATAGTGGAGCCAACTGACTCACCATATAACGCCAGAGTGGTGCTTGTGCCAAAGAAAGATGGAGAACTTCGCCTTTGTGTGAACTACCAGGCCTCAAACAATATCACATACCCTATAGCACCCCCAACTATAAACCTGGCTAATATGCTCCGCGACCTAGGGGACGCACGCATATTTTCCACTCTAGACATGCGCAGTGGATACTGGCAAATCCCAGTACACCCAGGATCCCGGAAATATACGNTCCACTCTAGACATGCGCAGTGGATACTGGAAAATCCCGGTACACCCAGGATCCAGGAAATATACGGCGTTTACAACCCCAGAAGGTGAAACCCTGCAGTTTCAGGTAATGCCCTTCGGGTTGAAGAATGCACCCGCTACTTTCCAAAGACTGATGTCAGCAGTAGTTTTGACGGGCTATAGCGGCCAATTTTGCCTAGCATACCTAGACGATGTCATTGTATATTCGCGCACATGGGAAGAACATCAGGTGCACTTGCAAAAAGTCCTGGAGCGCTTTGAACTCCATGGACTCACGTGCAGACTGGAGAAGTGTTACTTCGGGAAGACCCGAGTAGAATACTTAGGGCATATAATTACCCCAGACGGGAATTATCCAAAGCCCGAGAAAGTGAGAGAGATTGAGGAGGCTAGAGTACCAACTAACATGAGACAGTTGAAACATTTTCTGGGGTTATGTAATTGGCTCAGAGAGTTTATAGCAGATGTCGCCCCTATTATGGCTCCCCTCAATGAACTCCTACTCAAAACAACTCGCTGGAAGTGGACAGACAGACATGAAGAAGCATTCCGAATATTAAAGGCACGATATGGCGACATAACCATGCTATACCGGCCTATGCCAGAATTACCCCTAATTTTACAGACAGATGCAAGCGGAGGCAGAATGGGTGCTGTCCTATACCAGGAGCAGTCACAGAACCAGCGACGAATTATCGTGTATGCTTGTACCATGCTAAACGAGACACAACGCTGCTACCACAGCAATGAGCAGGAGTGCTTGGCTGTTATTTGGGCAGTCCACAAATACTGCTATTACCTCGAGGACAGACCATTCATTCTCAGGACGGATAATAAGGTCCTTACATGGCTGAAAACCAAGAGTGACGAGAAAGCCAAATTGGGTAGGTGGGCCTTATTGGTAATGTAATTCTCCTTCACCATAGAGCATTGTCCAGGCTCGAACAACGAACTGCCCGATGCCTTATCCCGTCGACCACAGAGTCCCAACAAAGAGACAGAAACCGACGACTGGGAGCGAATGCTGCACCCCTCTCCCCCAAAACTCCCACGGCTGGATGACATGGAACTACAGTTAGTAAAGTTCCACGAAAACAAAAATCTGTTACGAGACCAACAGCAGGCCGACCCCAAATTACAGGGGTTAATAAGGAGGTATCCAGAACAGTACGAGGGAAGAGATGGCATAATCTGGGCGAGACCACACCCACAAACAGATCAATGGAAAATCTGGGTCCCCCACAAGCTACGAGACAGTATCTGCGAACACCACCATGACCACCCCCACGCAGGACATCCGGGTTTTCACGAGACCTTAAGGGCCCTGACCAAAAGATATAAATTGCAAGGAATTAGTCGATATGTGAGAGCATACGTCGCCAGGTGTCAGACATGTTATGAAAACAAGGCCTACCATACACCAAAGGTACAATACACACCCCGTCGGCCGAAAACGCCATGGACACACATCGCCGTCGATATAATGGGCCCCTACCCACGCACACGAGACGAGGAAAGAGATACCTCCTAGTCGTGACCGATCTTTTCTCCAGGTGGACAGAGGCGTTCCCATTACCCAACCAGGAGGCCAACACAATAATCCGGCAAATGGAGCGAGAGGTATTTCCACGATGGGGGTACCCGAAATGTGTGTTAACCGACAATGGAACCCAGTTTACGGGGGTAAAATGGAGGAAGGCCTGTGAGACATGGGGGGCGGAAAACTGGACGACTCCAGCTTACCACCCACAGGCCAACCCTACCGAACGCCGGAATCAAGAATTAAAGAAGAGTATGAGAATTAGAATGGGCACGAATCATACTCAATGGGACACACAGCTACCTGAGATCCTGTATACACTGCGACGTCGGCACAATGACGCCATTGGAACTTCTCCCAGCCACCTAATACTGGGATACAATCTCCGCAGACCTGGAGAATGGCAGTGGGAAACAGAACCTACAGAACTACCCGCCCCCGAAGAAATACGAAGAGAGGCGATATGGAGAACAGGAGCAGCTCGGAGAAACCAACAACGGTATATCCGGCGGAAATACCCCAAACAAGCGACCGCCAGACACCACTTGCCCGAGGGTAGTCACATATTAATACGCAACCATCCTTTAAGCCGAGCTAGTGAAAAATTCTGTGCGGGATTTGCGCCTAAGTGGCGAGGGCCGTATATAGTAGTCGAGAGGCAGGGAAATGTATATTGGGCCGAGGACGAGAGGGGAAATATGCATAAGGTGCCATGGAACCAGATACGCCCTATACCCGAACCATACCCCGATATTCCCACAGGAATTACAAATGACAGCCCAGGGGAATCCCGCAGTGGGTCACTAGGTCACCAAATGGTGTGCCAGGGCACAGGGATAGGGGGTCAAAATGATAAGCCGGCCATTGCTCCTCCCTGCTATCGCAGTGTCTCAAGGGCGCAGGGGCCCCAGCACCTGCCGATAAATGAGCTGGAAACCACAGCCACTTATCGGCCAGAAAATACACAGGCGCCAGACGCAACAAGAGAAAGCCGACAGGCGAGTGAGGGAGAAGATACGCGCGAAGAACGAGTGAGCGGAAGCGAACAGACGAGGGAAGGAGAATGTACGAGCGAAGGAGAAATGGGCAAAAGCGGAAGGGCGAGCGAAAGCGAACAGGCGAGCGGGAGAAAGAGGGAATACAGCCGAAGGAAGGGAGGGTGAAGCGATGGAGGGAGGCCGAAAATAAACGAGGAAGAGAAAGAAAGCGCGAGTGAAGTAATAGGGAAAATGGAGCGACCCCAAGNGGAGGGAGGCCGAAAATAAACGAGGAAGAGAAAGAAAGCGCGAGTGAAGTAATAGGGAAAATGGAGCGACCCCAAGACGAATCTGCACCAGCAGAGCAACGAACCCAAGACCAAATCCTACAGGCGAGGAAGTATCGGATGCCAGCAGCCGAGCCAGATACGAGTTCCGGGGTTGCAGCTTCAAGCCTGCTAGGCGAGAGGATGGCAATGCAGACATCTTCCCCGCACGCTGTCAGGGATCCAGTGCGGGGAAACACACCCCCATGTCCGACGGGGATTGAAGCCAGGCGTGTGCAACCTTGGCGCATCTACAGAAGCCGGGAGGAGCCAGGCTTCTACAGGGAGCGTCGCAAGTACAGAACTCGCAAACCGAGCCAACTACAACAATAACAGACTCTGTGTGACATGAGGGAAGCCTGTTTTCCTCATGTCACCTGCTGTGAGAGACAGGTAGGGCAGCGGGCACTACTTAAANGTGTGACATGAGGGAAGCCTGTTTTCCTCATGTCACCTGCTGTGAGAGACAGGTAGGGCAGCGGGCACTACTTAAACATGGAACTAAAGGTGCGACTAAGTGTTTTAATTGTTTATCTGTGTAACCCTCCAATGTGTGAGAAGCCACATCTGTGCAGTGAGAAATAAGTGCAGGATGTCCTAGGTGAAAATAAATGCCAGATGCCTGTATCTGAGTGTACTCACTTGAGATAAGAATAGGGTGTGTATATTTCGAGTATATACAATACTTTTGTTTTTCCAACGCCGCCTGTATAAGAGGGAGGTGGCAGAAATAATCAGATAAGAGGGTCTTTTTATTTTTTCACGGCCTGTGAAGCCGTCGTAACAGTAACACACTAACATGTGTAAATTAGTGATATATTAAGTGTGTGTTGCTTCCGCCTGCCGGAAAAAAACCTTTGTAAAAACTGGCCGAGTGCCAGCCAGTAGTGTGAACCCTTGAACAGAGTTACCAGCCTAGATTTAAGAGTGTTTATTCTTTGTATGGCCTACGCGCCGATGTAATGTAAAATTAATTCATGTCACCAAAACGTAAAGATTGCCAGCTGTGCAATAGATACAGGCCATAAGCCACCTGTTTGTTTGCCTACCTCAAGCAGGTGTTCCGCCTTAACAGGAAACCGAAGCACAGAAGAACAATTAAGGTAATTTTGAGGGTCATGTAGTGTAACCATGTAAATTGGTGAGCAACCCTGTAAGAAAGTTGGTGTGTACTGTACTGAGTCTCCGAGGGGTATGGTACTACGTTTGTTTATATTTAGAGAGTTCAAATAGTTAGCCAGGAATTAGAAGTGTGCAGCATCATGTAGTCGACGGTAGGAATAGAACCCAGGAATAGAACTGCAGTTTTATGGAGAATAAACACCTTGTGTTTGGTAACCCGCAGAGACGGAGGGTTAGGCCCTTGTTACAGGCAGGGCCACGCCTGTTTAACCTTAGGACGCGCGCGCCAACAGGGGGCGGCCAGATAAGATGACAGCGAAGGGAGAAAGACAGAGGGGAAGTAACAGCTGCCGCAGTTCACGAGGGAGGCAGCCCCGCGACCAAAACACGTGGCGCGCTTGCTAGCGCCAGACGAGATGAGCAGAGCACAGAATGGATGAGCCCCCAGAGGCGAAATTATGCCGAATTCGGGCAAAGGTGGGTCAGCTTCGAAGAGAAGGGGGGAATTAGATGTGACGTCTTTTGGAATCGAAGCCTCGCTGAACCCCTTTGCGAGCGCTTCTCAGTCGATACGTGTCACGAGGCAGGTGGCGGATTGCAGTTACACGTGTCCTGCGGCTTAGGCCTTCCCTGCCCCCCTCCCATCCCCCTATGCCTCTAGCAAGCCCATGATATATGTTGAGCGCAGAGGTTTCACGAGATAGAGAAACGCAGTTTGCCTAAATTCAGAAAACACGCACCGCGAAGGAATAGCTGACAGAGCAATCTAGGAGCTAAGTGCCACCTTCCTGACCCTCAACCTTCAGGAACCAGGGCAAGTGTTTTGAAAGGCATTGTTCTGCTTTCTCCCACCTCACCCCTCCCCCAATAATAAGAGACATGTGCCGACACTTAAGGAGGGAGGCTGACGACCATATGAGCCCCTTTACGAGAGAAGAGGGGCGGTTTATTATCACCGTGCTGAGGGAAGAGTTGCGTCACGGAATCGCGAGAAGACATGAGCACGAGTCCGAACTGCAGTCCCGGGGAGACGAATACATACACGGGCCTTTTTCCAAAGGCTGCCCAACTCACCGGAGCTCATCCCCAGCTGACAGCCTACCAGCGCCAACATCAGCCAGAGCTAAGTATACAAACGCCATCCAGAGAAGCCCCCACTCCATCACGAAGTCATCCGCAATTAATCCGAGTAGCCAAAATTATTAGAGTACCACACCTCGGAAGTGTTGATGTATGTAGTTCTTGTTTAAACTCCAGACAATATATTCGTCCTTCAAAATGAAACAGCAACCGACTACATTATTGCAATACCCTCAACCTTCAAGGCACATTATAGTCTGTGCTTGGAGGAATTAGCTACGACCCTATACGCCACCCTGTCTTCCACAGTGGCGTAGCGTCATGTTTAATGTGCATATATATATTTGAGGGCAATTATGTGCAATTTTTTTTAGCATTTATCATTGGAATAAATAGTGGATGCTTTTGGATTTTGAATGAAGATAGTGAGTGCTATTTCCAAGTGTTCATTGTCATGTTACATCCCGCAGCCGTGCTGAATACTTCACCTCCCAGCTANCTGTCTTCCACAGTGGCGTAGCGTCATGTTTAATGTGCATATATATATTTGAGGGCAATTATGTGCAATTTTTTTTAGCATTTATCATTGGAATAAATAGTGGATGCTTTTGGATTTTGAATGAACATAGTGAGTGCTATTTCCAAGTGTTCATTGTCATGTTACATCCCGCAGCCGTGCTGAATACTTCACCTCCCAGCTANATAGTGAGTGCTATTTCCAAGTGTTCATTGTCATGTTACATCCCGCAGCCGTGCTGAATACTTCACCTCCCAGCTAGTATCCTAATTGCGCATTTGACATGCTCTATAGCCTACAATGAGGCAAAATATTCTCCGTGCTATCCGATGTCCCACTTGAACCATTTGGCGACATCACGCCCTGGGACAGAGTCACTGCCTCACCACGTGACGGTGCATGTATTCATGGCCTAGCATCCAGGATTATTGTGCAGGAAACACTCCACCCTGATATAACTTGTATTGCCTGTGTGATGCGGATATCAATGTGGTGGCTAGCTATGTGTGGTTACTATGGATATGTTTGTAAACTATAAGAAATGTACAAACTTTTTGGTGTGCAGAATATTTTCTGTGAACTGTGCAGTGTATATCTGGCTCGTGCAACTACGCTCTCTACACATTCCTTGCCTAGCCGATTCACGCACGCGTACGATGAGTGAGGCAACGGTTGCAGGCCCTCATGTGTATGCATGCACTGTATTCGCCCTTGCATGACCCGCGGTCAGTACAGACCCTGTATGGACAGGAAAAAGTGCCACGACAGTGACGGAGTCATAGGACATGAACTTGGGAATCGTTCGTGTCAAAATTATCCCATGCTCATGTGCGTAAACCTTTCAGTGTCACATTGTGTAGGACACCACAAATGTAAACCCAAGGGCTGCGCAGGCGAGGGGAGAGTATGTTATTTTCGCTAAGGGTTTTTCACCTGTGAGGAGTGCTTCATGCCATGTGATAGACCGAACACCATCGGTCCACCTCCACATACGTCACTCATGCCACAGTCATCCGTAAATATGTCTGTAATTACACTCCTCTGCTTTACGGGCTAGCAGTGGGAATTGCCCGACAAGTTTTTGCGGCAATGGCAGTCAAAATTGCAAGGACACTACATCCAGGCTGAGAAGTGGTTGAGCCGCATGGCATGCCAACTCTGCAACGAGGCCAGAGACTGGTGGTCTCAGATGGGGACGTTTGAAATGCAGTTGCCTGAGTTTGTGTACGCGGTGCTGTACCACTTTAACAATTCTAGTGTACAAATGCTGTGTAGGACTGAACTGTGATCCTCAGGCAGATGGTGAGTGCTCATAGGCATTCATAAGTGGGAAAGCCCACCTCTTCCAGCAGCTACACGGCAGTAAAGGAGGAGAGGCCATGCTTGAAATGATTCTTGAACTGTTGCATCCAGCATTACGTCAGAGACTGTGCGAATCCACACACNAGAGGCCATGCTTGAAATGATTCTTGAACTGTTGCATCCAGCATTACGTCAGAGACTGTGCGAATCCACACACCATGGCATGGAAGGCTTTGTGGGACAGGCCAGCGCGATCGAACGAGACAAAGAAGAATGCTGGTGGTGTGGTGATTTGTCAAACCCCAGGCTCCTGCCCAGTGTGGCACTTCTGCAGCCGCATCCGAAGACACCCTAGCCATCATGCAGTATACAGCGCCACCACCTGCTATCCAGTCAGAGGCTTATCCACTGCTCCCTACACCACAAGCGACTGACCAACAGACACCCGGGGTCCAAGGTGCATGCGGCCAGGATGCAGAAGAACGTCCAGTCCACCCCCACACTACCAACACTGCCCCGATTCCTGCCACTGGCACCAGAAGAACCCAATTCTGCTCGCCTTCCAGGCGGAGGCCTCCTCATCGGGAAATGGGTGTTAAGGGGCACTAGACTGGCTGAACCGCAACCCTACCAATGAACAGCTGCCAATGTTCAATGGTGACAGCACCCACCCTCCTGGGGAACACTTCTAAGGGCAGCAGTAACCACCTCTGCATCCTGATTGATGCCAACATACACCAGGAGGCTGTGCTCATTGATATGGCCACGCCCCACAAATTCGTCACCACTCACATTGTGCCTGCCCACTTGCTGTCACCAGGGCAGGGACCACTGCGTTTTGCCATCTGGTGCATGCCGGCCAGAGAATCGAGGCCGAACTGTTTGATAACACAGGCCAACAAAAATATATTTAATGAAAAAATTTTTAATACATGCAGCTGAATCTTATGTATTTTTGGGTGCTGAAACCGAATCTGATATCAGTTTTTTTGTATCACCCACAGTTCTCTCACAATATGCATTTGTATTTAAGAATGTGATGTATGCAATTGTATTGAAAAAAATTCATTACATACATTTTGAGTGTTTATTTTTATTTCCTTTCTGTCTTCTCATTGAAGCTTCTTATGTAGCTTTTTCTCCGATGTGATGCATTTTGTTGTTCTCGGTGAAGTGACCAGCAGTAATCACCCATCATGCTGACATTCCACCGTCCCTGGTAACGTTTCTCCCTCACTTTGATGTCCTGGTGAAACCGCTCCCCCTGCTCTTCACTCATATCTCCCAAGTTGTCAGGGAAAAAGTCAAGATGGTTGTGTAAGAAGTGGACTTTAAGGCTCATCAGGCATCCCAGATTTTTGAACTTGTCTATCATATTAGCTACGATAAGCTCATAGTTTGGGTCATTAACAATGCCCAAAAACTTAGTCACAACTTGCTTAAATGATATCCAAGCCTCCTTTTCCTTTGTAGTCATTTTTGTTACAAAGTTGAAATCGAACATCATTTTACGAATGTCAGGCCCAACGAAAACCCCTTCTTTCAGTTTGGCTCCTGATAAATGAGGAAACATTTCCCATAAAAACTTAAAACATTCTCCATCTTTAGGCAAGGCTTTTACAAACTGTTTCATTAAACCTAATTTAATGTGAAGAGGTGGTAGAATAATTTTTTTCGGATCTATTCAAGTTTTATGCAAAATGTTCTTCTTTCCAGGTGTTAAGGTTTTTCTTGCAGGCCAATGTTTTGTGGACCAGTGTCAATCCCTTGCTCTGCTGTCCCACTCACATATAAAACATGGAAATTTAGTAAATCCCTTTTGTTAGTCTAGGAGCATGCAAACCACTTTCAAATCTCCACACATCAACCAATCGTGAGCAGGATATTTAATTTCCTTTAAAATAATGTCAAAATTTTTGTAACTTTCTTTCATATGGACTGAATGAGCAACAGACAGTGAAGCATAAGTATTACCATTGTGTAATAGAACAGCTTTTAAGCTAGTTTTTGATGAGTCTATAAAAAGCCTCCATTCTTCATTGTTGTACTCAATTCCAAATTCATTCATTAGACATCAATATCATGGCAGTACACCAAATCCTGTTCTTGATTAAAAAACTTAGCGAACTGTTGATCTCTTGTTCTATATTGATAAATAGATGCTCCAGGTGCCAACAAATGTTTTTATTTTAGCCTAGAGCCAAGCAATTCAGCTTTCTCTTTAGTCAAACCCAAATCTCTCCTAACCAAATCATTTAACTCAGCCTGTGTAAACAACTGAGGTTTTAAATTTTCTGGAGAACATTGGAACTCATTATTGTCCGGTTTACCTTCATCAGATTCAGTTTCACTGGACTGATCAAGTAAAACGTCATCAATAGCCTGTGGTGGCTCAGGGACAGGAAGTCCCGGACCATGACCAACTGGCCGAATAGCTGAAGGAAAATTAGGGTAGACAATTACTTTCTTATTTTTGGAGTTATATCCAGTAACATCAATGCTACAAAAATAACAATTGTCTGAATGATTTTTTGGTTCTCTCCACATCATGGGTACTGCAAATCTAAAATCTGTTTTTTCTTTTTTTGACCATTTTCTAAGGTCTTCAACACAAACATAGCGTCCCTTGTGTGGAGCCCAAGGTCTTTCTTGATCACCGAGTTTTATTCCAAAATATACCAAGTACACTTTTTTAACAAACTTTGTAATGTTTCTTTGATGTTTTTTAATTACATACTCACCACATATATAACAAAAACTGTTAAGAAAGTTTTTACAACCACGGTTCTTAGAGCACATGGGCAAAAAGCTGAAAAGTGAGGTTGTGTTGACTGAAGGAAAACAAACAGTCATACCATCACTGCAAAACCTAATTTCATTTAGATTTACTCTATGTTTAAGTATATTAAAAATGTATATCAAGTATATAAAAATGTATATAATTGTATATAAAAAAAATATAAATAAAGTATATTAAAATGCACAGATAATAGATAAAAAATTAATGTCTCACATTTTGTATATTCAAATGCGAAAAAAATGGTGGGTGTTATGACTTTCTTATTATTATTTTTGGACTCAGCACACCAAAAAATATAAGAATCCAGCAAAATCAGTAAACAAGTTTTTTTATCGTTGGCCTGTGTAATTGTTCTATGCTCTGTTTGTAATAAAAACCGTTGCCACTGCTTTGTCATCTCATCTTTATTAATAACACAACACAACAGAACCTTAACAACTATATACTCTCCCAAAACAAAAACACAACAATAAAGTAAACAGGTTTGTCAACATCACAATACAAACATTCGACAGTTAACACCCTTCCTCAAACCTGTTTAAATTACAAAACCAAAAATTAATAAATTCTTAACGTTCTTAAATGGCTAACAAACACATCTTTCTTAACAGGTTTCGTATAAATATTTGCAGGATTACCTATTGAATCAACATATCGTAACACAACAGTACCATCTTGTATTTTACCTTTAATGTAATGGTGATGAACATCAATATGCTTAGTAAGCATTGAGTTTTCTGCATTCTTAGCAATATTAATGCAACTAGTATTAACTTCATAAATAACAAAGTTTGGCTCTGTTACGTTAAATTCAGAAAGCAAATACTTTAGCCAAACCCCTTCCGTTACTGCATGACTTAAGGCCACATATTCAGCCTTTGCTGTTGAGCGACTAACACTACCTTGCTTCTTAGTAGACCAACAAATTACATTATCAAAAACTTTATAAATAAAAGCACTAATTGACTTACGATCAATAACTTCTGAAGCAAAATCTGAATCAGCATATCCACAAAGAGGCTCAGACTCCTCCTTACACATATAGTGCAAACCATACTCTACAGTACCACCTAAATAACGTATCACTCTTCAGTCCCATCCAGACTTTCTAAGTTGGCTTCTCCTGATATCGACTCAACAAATTTACAGCAAACATAATATCTGGACGCACACCACACGTCAAATATAATAGACTACCAGCTAGTTCTCGTACAGGCCACTTTTTCTCACCTGTGTACTCATCATCAATCTTAAAATTCACTTCCATTGGAGTACCAACCGGTTTACACTCTTCCATATGAAACTTTCTTAAAACTATTCTCGTATACTGCTCCTGACTGAGATTCATCTCTCCTTTTTCATGATCCCACTGAATCTCGAAACCTAAAAACTTCATGGTCATACCTAATCTCTTCATTTTCAACTTTTCTGATAAGATATCACACAATTTAGTAATATCACCCTTCCTTGAGGAGTACTTATACATCATCAATGTACATTTCTACATAAGTATATACTCCATTCTCTTTCCTTGTATAAAGACAACCATCATGGTATGGTTTCTTAAACTTCAATTTTGCCATTACAGACTCAAACACTTTATTCCAAGCCTTAGGTGCTGTCTTCAGACCATACAACGATATCTTCAAGCTACATACTTGTCCCTTCCTACACTTAAGACCCTTTGGTGGCTCCCTGTAAACAGCAAGATCCAATTTACCATTCAAAAATGCAGACTTTACATCCAACTGTTCCATATGATACTTCCTCTGATTCACAACAGACAAGAACATCCTAATAGTCGTCAACTTAGCCACTAGAGCATACGTTTCCTCAGGATCAAAATTTCCTCGCTCCTTAAAATCTCTTGCAACTAACCTTGCCTTGTAAATCTTCTTTCCATTCTCATACTTCACTGTTAACACCCACTTTGTATCAACAGTCTCTGCATCTTCAGGTTTCCTGCGCAACAACCAGACATCATTCTCTTTCATTGCATTCAGTTCTTCATTAATAACTTGACTCCATTCACTAGCATGAGTTCCTGACAAAGCTTCTTCATACGTCTGAGGGGCCTCAAAATCTACATGACAAGCATACACCTCATAATCATCAAATCTTACAGGTGGTCTTCTATTCCTCTGACTTTTTCTCACACCATCCTCATTCTCTGGAACTTCTTCTACCCCTTCATTATCACTAGCTCCTCTTTCAACTTCTTTATCTTCCTCTTTGTCTTCAGATACCATTCTAACTGTTGTCTTCGTTTCACTTGAAACATTACTATCAACAATAACCATCTCATTGAACACAACATTTCTGGCCACATAAATTTCTTCTTTGTTTCTCTGACCATATCTTATACCCTGTGTCCGTATATCATATCATAATTCCTCACCACGGCTTATCAGACCAATTTCCTCTGAGTAAGTTCTCTGGAATCTTTACATACGCTTCACAACCAAAAAATCTTAAATTTCTCACATCTGGTACCTTACCATAAAACAAATCATATGGTGTTTTGTCCTTATTTGCAGAAGTTGGGCTCCTATTTCTCAAACAATTCGCACAATACACTGCCTCACTCCATAACTCATATTTCACTTTACTCTCTTTCAACATAGAGCGAGCTGTATTCATCAAAGTCTCATTATATCTCTCTGCCACACCATTGTATGGTGATGTATACGCCTCGGTGTACTGAATCTTAATATCAGACTCTTGACAAAAATTCTTCATCTATTTACTCGTATATTCTTTACCATTATCACATCGTAACATCTTTATGTGACTACCAGTTAAATTCTCAATGCGCTCCTTATACTCTTTGAACCCCTCAAATACATCACTTTTCCTTTCAATGACATAGACAGTATTAAAATGAGAAAAATCCTCTATAAAAGTCACCACACAGTTTCCTCCATTCCATCCCCTAGGACTATTCACTACTGCCACATCAGAATGCACTATTTCTAACACACTCCTGCTCCTCAATAGTTTTTCATCAAAAGGAAATGCTCGTTGTTTTGCTTTTAAACAAATATTACAAAATTTTACATTACAATTAACATCAGTGAAATCAAAACCATAAACAATTTTACAATTTTTTATTTTCTTTAAAGTATCATAATTAAGATGGCCGTACCGTTTATGCCACGTGTTCATGCTTACTTTACTAGTACATAAATTCATCATTACACCAATTTCTTTAGCAACAGTATATATTACTTCATACATTTCATTTTAATCCAGACCACCCACATAAAATGGACAACCCTTCCCATGAACCAATACGACTTTGTTTCCACAAAATCTAACATCTGTACCAGCTTTAGCAAATTTTCTAACAGATAACAAATAAGTCCTAAGTTCAGGCACATAATGAACATTCGTAAATTCTACAGTTACTTTATCTATAGCCATTTGAAAAACACAATGAATTGTACCAACTTCAAATGCAAGCATCTGTGCACCATCTTTTGCACAACCTACTGGTTCAGATTTCTTTAATTTAACACTCTTATAATACAAATCATTCCTATTTACACAAAGATTATTTACACCAGAGTCTACATACCATTTAATTTCTGCTTTAAAAATTTTCATTTCCGCACGATAGCCCTGAGACTTTACCTTCTCATCAACATTGAAACCAGTTTGAGCCATGCTTGCATTTATAAAATTTACACCTTTACCACCAGAATTCTTATTCTCTAGATTACAAGAATTTCCAAAATTTCCATCATGATTACCCTTATCTTGGTTTTTCTTAAAACATTTAGCTTTAACGTGACCAATACCATTACAATTATAGCGCCTCTTCTGATTCTGTGAATTATTAATCTTGAANAAAATTTACACCTTTACCACCAGAATTCTTATTCTCTAGATTACAAGAATTTCCAAAATTTCCATCATGATTACCCTTATCTTGGTTTTTCTTAAAACATTTAGCTTTAACGTGACTAATACCATTACAATTATAGCACCTCTTCTGATTCTGTGAATTATTAATCTTGCAGTATTTAGCAATATGTCCCATTTAGTTACACTTAAAACATTTAACATCACGTTTTACATAACCACTGGAATGTGCAGAAGACTGACATGACTTTAAATTTAAATTCTTAACTGCCTAACATGCTTCTACAGTTGAAGCTGATTGATTACCATGTTCCCTCTCATCTACATTTCTATTATACTCAAGTAACAACTTTGACCGACAAATTCCATTGTCAACATCTTTTCACTAATTAAATCGAAAACCTTGGTAATCGCATCATAACTTTTTGGCAATTATATTAATAAATAACTCACTATTTCTGTGTCCACGATCTTTTCACCTGATAAATACAGTTCTTTCGCCAGCTTATCAAAGTATTCCAGATGTTTCATCAGATCACCACCTTCTTCCAATTTGAGTTCCAGCAATTTTTGTTTGATCATCAGCTTACTAATAGCTCCTTTCCTTTCATATACACAAGACAAGTTCTCCAAAATTGACTTGGCATTCACTGCTTCTTCTGCATAACTAATCTGCACATCACTTAAACCACTGACAAGCTTTAGCATGTCTATTCTTCTTACCCCATTCAGAAGTAACAGGCTCCGGAACATTCAATTCATCCACATCAGACAAATTTTTGGCCTCCAAGATTGTCATAATTCGAAACTTCCTTGTTTGAAAATTCTTACCATCAAACACTGTACAGCAACCTCCGGTTTTATGGATTCCATTTTGCAAAAACCAACACGTGTAAGCTACTTCAGTTCACAAATATTTCATTAAAACGATCAAGATTTTTTCATATATCATTACAAACCAGCATAACCTTCCTCTAAATCACGGACTGCTACCATGTTTGATAATCATTCTATGCTCGGTTTGTCATCTCATCTTTTTTAATATTGCAACGCAACAGAACCTTAACAACTACATATATACTCTCAGAGAACAAAAACACAACACTAAAGTAAACAGGTTTGCCAACATCACAATACAAACATTTAACAGTTAACATAGACCACCCTTACCATTCAGATACGGGACCTGGTCACCAAAATCACCACCCTTATCGTGGAAGAGCTGAAGAAGGATATCATCTTGGGCTAACCCTGGCTGCATGAACAGGATGCCAGCATTAAGGTAAGTAAGGAATGACTCCATGTTGGCACTGCTAGCCGACATACTGTTTATGCAATCAGCGTAACCCCCCACCTACCTAGGGGACCTGTGTCACTGGATGAGTTCACTCACAAAATTCAGCTGGAGCTTGTTTCTGCATTTACCACTCTACTGAACCAACACCCAGGAGTGTTTGCTGCCTCTGGTGCACTTAGACGCACTACCATCACGCAGCATGAAATCCCTACCATAACTGACACTCCTATTTTTATCCGGCCTATAAATTATGATGTACAACACAGCTTGCCCTTTGGGAGCAGGTAGAGGAGATGCTGAGAGATAGGGTTATAGAGCTGAGTGAAAGGCCCTACAAATGTCCTGTCGTCACAGTGGACAAGAAAGACAGCACCCTCAAGTTTTGTGTTAATTTTAAACAAGTCAACCGGCTAACAGTTAATGCACCTCCTCCCATGCTGAATGTTGCTGACACGCTAGCAGGTCTGGGCCAAGTCAAAGTTTTTTCTGCTCTTCACTTGAAATCTGGGTTCTGGCGGATTGTGGCTAGGCCAGAGGACAGACCAAAGACTATGTTTACCATGCAGGACAGGTGGCGTTTTCAATCCCACTCTATGCCCTTTAGCTTTCAAGATGCCCCAGCTACTTTCCTATCACCTACAACATGTATACTCAATGAGTACATCAAATTCTTTGGAGTTGTTTACCTCGAAGATGTGATTGTCTGGTCNCACCTACAACATGTATACTCAATGAGTACATCAAATTCTTTGGAGTTGTTTACCTCGAAGATGTGATTGTCTGGTCCTAGTCTTGGGAGGAACACCTGCACAACCTTGTGCTCATTGTAGAGAGGCTAGAAACCCATGACCTAACATGTGCCCCATAGAAGTGCCACATAGAGATGACCAAGCTCCCCTTTCTCGGCCATGTCGTGAATGGGGTGGGTAATCATCAACAGATGATAGACGACAAGCCCNGATGACCAAGCTCCCCTTTCTCGGCCATGTCGTGAATGGGGTGGGTAATCATCAACAGATGATAGACGACAAGCCCCCACCCCACAACTGTGATCAGCTCCAGAAGTTTGTGGGACTCGTGAGCTGGCTGCGGAACTTCATTCCCAACTTCGCCGCCACACTTACGGCTCAGCTTACAGACTTGCGCTTGCTGAAGGGTAGGTATCATTGGTCTGACGCGGCTCGACGTGCTTTCAAAGGACTGAAAAAAAGTTCCACCAGTGTCACATGCTCCCCCGCTCCGACTTCTTCCACCGGTTATATGTCCAGATAGACGCGAGCCAAGACAGGCTGGGCGATGTCCTTTACCAGCTGGGTGACCAAGGTGATAAACTACATGAGTGCCAAATTCGGCAAGGAGGAAAATAATAATGACATCAATGAATGTGAGTGCCTCTGGGAAGTGTGGAATTTAAAATGCTACTGCAATTTTTCTGAAGGAGAATGAGTTTACTCTGTGNATGTGAGTGCCTCTGGGAAGTGTGGAATTTAAAATGCTACTGCAATTTTTCTGAAGGAGAATGAGTTTACTCTGTTCATAAACAATCAGTCAGCTCTGGCTAGAGAAAGCACAGGACCATAAATCAAAGTTCACACGGTGGGTCTTAGAGCTCCAGTCTCTCAACTTCGTGGTCAAGCATGTACCCAGAAAGAACAACCAGCTGGCAGATGAACATTCCCAGCACCCCAACCCTGACTGGGAAGCACGCAAAGAAATGGCCTGGGAGACGACACTTCCCTCCCGTACCTGGTGAGCACACCCCAGCGATATGGAGCCTTCGTGTGAAATATGGCAGATGCTGAATCAGATAGGTCATTTGATGAGCTGTATAAACTAGTCCGTGACACCCAGGCCACCAACGAGTTCGCGGAAGGTCAATGTGATGCATGCGTGGACGCCATGTTGGACCAGTACCACCCGATTGACTGCGAACTCCAGTGTTGTGCATGTCACAACACTGACTAAGGAAACTATTTGTGCTGCAGGCAGCATGTACCGCTGTTTACNATGTGAGTGCCTCTGGGAAGTGTGGAATTTAAAATGCTACTGCAATTTTTCTGAAGGAGAATGAGTTTACTCTGTGCATAAACAATCAGTCAGCTCTGGCTAGAGAAAGCGCAGGACCATAAATCAAAGTTCACACGGTGGGTCTTAGAGCTCCAGTCTCTCAACTTCGTGGTCAAGCATGTACCCAGAAAGAACAACCAGCTGGCAGATGAACATTCCCACCACCCCAACCCTGACTGGGAAGCACGCAAAGAGATGGCCTGGGAGACGACACTTCCCTCCCGTACCTGGTGAGCACGCCCCAGCGATATGGAGCCTTCGTGTGAAATATGGCAGATGCTGAATCAGATAGGTCATTTGATGAGCTGTATAAACTAGTCCGTGACACCCAGGCCACCAACGAGTTCGCGGAAGGTCAATGTGATGCATGCGTGGACGCCATGTTGGACCAGTACCACCCGATTGACTGCAAACTCCAGTGTTGTGCATGTCACAACACTGACTAAGGAAACTATTTGTGCTGCAGGCAGCATGTACCGCTGTTTACNAACTCCAGTGTTGTGCATGTCACAACACTGACTAAGGAAACTATTTGTGCTGCAGGCAGCATGTACCGCTGTTTACAAATGCTTTCGCGATCACACCTCGATGGGCCACCCGGGGGCTGACGAGACCAAACGAGCCATCTGCGAACACTTCCATTGGCCAGGCATCGACAAAGAAACATGGTGCTACATTCATGCCAGCACATAGTGCCAAACCCTCAAGTCACGCCACCACGACGGTGAAGAGCAACAGTGACCCAGCGTACCCACTCGGCCCTTTTGACACCATCGCCCTTAACACTATGGAGTTTTACACCAAGCTGACCAGGGGGAACCATTTCATTATCGCAGTCATGGACCTCTTCACTCGGGTGGATGCCTTCTCCATCAGGAACACGCGTGCAGGTACCATCGCTTAACTGCTGGAGGCAGAGATAACAAGAGGGTCCTTGTTATTCTGTCAGACAACGGAATCCAGTTTGCAGGTAGGAAGTGGCGCACCATNGCAGAGATAACAAGAGGGTCCTTGTTATTCTGTCAGACAACGGAATCCAGTTTGCAGGTAGGAAGTGGCGCACCAACTGCACATGGTAACGTGCGACCCACCATACCACACCCATCAACTACACACTAGGTAACCCGAGACAGCGAAGAAACCAAGAGGTAAATATGCAACTGCTCCTGCATGTAGAGGACAACCATACAAAATGGGATACCCATATCCGCTGGCTATTGTTCTGCTTACGCAATTGCGCAAACGNACCATACAAAATGGGATACCCATATCCGCTGGCTATTGTTCTGCTTACGCAATTGCGCAAACGTGGTCACTGGCATACCTCCAGCACAACTGATCTAGAGTACAGACTTGCCGAAGCAAGGCAAATTGGATACCCAAGGCCAGGAGGAGCCAGAGGAAACCCCAGAACAACGCAGCAATATCATCAAGAAGAATAGGAGTGAGGCGCACACATGCTGGGCAGCATACGAAGCAGGACACACTCCGACCTCCTCCCACAGCCCACCAGAGTTGCAGCCAGGACAGTTAGTCTACATGTGCGCCCCTAGGCGAATCGGGTTCGATTCACAGCGAGGTCGATTCGGGATTTTCGCATGTGGGAATCATGCTAGATGCCACTGGTCAGCTGGTTTTCTCGGGCATCTCCCATTACCCCCACACTAACATTCCGGTGCTGCTCCATACTCACCTCACTTCATCCTCATCGGCTCTCAAAACTTTGATGTTAAGAGCCACCCAAATCTTGCCACTCCACTACATGTGTGGCCACGCTGCATTGCAGGACACAAACAGTTTTGCGCCACCTTTGCAACCCGTTGCAAGGGATGAGGGTCAGTGGTAGCCTGCGAGGGCATGTCCTCATACCTCGNGCAGAGATAACAAGAGGGTCCTTGTTATTCTGTCAGACAACGGAATCCAGTTTGCAGGTAGGAAGTGGCGCACCATCTGCACACGGTAACGTGCGACCCACCATACCACACCCATCAACTACACACTACGTAACCCGAGACAGCGAAGAAACCAAGAGGTAAATATGCAACTGCTCCTGCATGTAGAGGACAACCATACAAAATGGGATACCCATATCCGCTGGCTATTGTTCTGCTTACGCAATTGCGCAAATGTGGTCACTGGCATACCTCCAGCACAACTGATCTAGAGTACAGACTTGCCGAAGCAAGGCAAATTGGATACCCAAGGCCAGGAGGAGCCAGAGGAAACCCCAGAACAACGCAGCAATATCATCAAGAAGAATAGGAGTGAGGCGCACACATGCTGGGCAGCATACGAAGCAGGACACACTCCGACCTCCTCCCACAGCCCACCAGAGTTGCAGCCAGGACAGTTAGTCTACATGTGCGCCCCTAGGCGAATCGGGTTCGATTCACAGCGAGGTCGATTCGGGATTTTCGCATGTGGGAATCATGCTAGATGCCACTGGTCAGCTGGTTTTCTCGGGCATCTCCCATTACCCCCACACTAACATTCCGGTGCTGCTCCATACTCACCTCACTTCATCCTCATCGGCTCTCAAAACTTTGATGTTAAGAGCCACCCAAATCTTGCCACTCCACTACATGTGTGGCCACGCTGCATTGCAGGACACAAACAATTTTGCGCCACCTTTGCAACCCGTTGCAAGGGATGAGGGTCAGTGGTAGCCTGCGAGGGCATGTCCTCATACCTCGTGTATCTAGGTGGTGGGATACTGCAGAAAATACANGTGTATCTAGGTGGTGGGATACTGCAGAAAATACACAGTGATGACCTGCACATCACGCATGTGCCCGAAGTCACCCAGGGCGTATCACTATATCTGGACCCTCACAGGGGAGAAGGTGAAAACTCTGATGCTGCGCGTCCTCACCAACACTACGTGCCGACCTCACAAGCAAACAGCCCTCTCCCCCTCAACGATCTCACGGGCAGGACAGCCTGGCCTGACCACTCGACACCCATCGTAGACTCCGTTCCGTCCCAGGACTCCTGCTGAGCCCTGGTCCTACTAGCTGCCCGACATATTCTGTCAGACTCCACCTTCAGGTGTTTGGTTGAGGAGACAGACAACGAACCCCACCTATCCCATGCCAACCAATGTGATGAAGGGGTGCAAATAACGGACCTCCCCAATAGGGTCCCCCAGTATGCGACAGGGCAGGCAGGGAATAGCCATCTCCCCACCCTGCGGAGGCCCAGGAGGAGACACAGACTTCCGAATCGCCACAGGCGGAGAAGCCCCTTGCCCGCTAGGGGCAGCGAAATGACAGAGAGCCACTACCTCCGGACTCGCCACCCTGCTTGCAGGCATAGCTGCTGCGACCCACAGCCCTCCCTCATGCAACAGGGGAGCGTGGCCCCAGCAACCATAGAAGGACTCAGGTCTTCTGGTTACACAGTTTCACTGCTACAATGACCTTTCGAGAGGAGGATGTTTGACATTCAATCTCATGTCTTGGCTGGCCTTAGCCCATCACAGCATAATCTACTTGTGTGATATGCCTGGTGCACTATGCGTGTGATGCCCCTGTGCACTATGCAAATGGTGCACCTATGCACTATGTGTGTGTNTGATATGCCTGGTGCACTATGCGTGTGATGCCCCTGTGCACTATGCAAATGGTGCACCTATGCACTATGTGTGTGTGCCCATGCACCATGCATATGATGCATCTAATGCACTATGCATATGATGGACACTTGTGCTGCTGTGTGTAAAGNTGTGCCCATGCACCATGCATATGATGCATCTAATGCACTATGCATATGATGGACACTTGTGCTGCTGTGTGTAAAGAGAGCCAATTTTATGTACACATTTGTCACTTATTGTACCATTAAGGGTTGTGTATTTAGTGTTTGTAATTTTATGTCAGGGTAATGCTATCTAATTGTTTGACCCCTCCCTTCCCCCCACAAGTAGTATGCCTTCATCTCTGGCATCGGGGCCTTCATATCTGGTTCAGGGGTCAGCTCCCTGTCTTCCACAAGAGGATCAGCCAGTTACTAACGAGCGCTTGTGCCGGGTAGTAGCCATGTGTTGCATGGCCTGTGGGAGCTTCATGCTTGTTGTTCACGGATCCATATTTCTGTCTGTTTAATTTGTTTACATCACTTTTGTTTCGCTCCCACAGCTGGCTTTCGGCCCACCAACCTTGTGGGTCCACTTAAACCTAATTATTTTGGCTTTGAGCTCTTGTGCAACTTAGGTGGTTTTCAACCACAAAGTCAGGCTGTATCAGACCCTGCTTCATGTAAATTCTTGGTTTTGCACCTATGAACTTACAGTTTTAATGTGCATATAACGTGGTGGGAAGGAATGGATGAAGAAGTTCGTAACCCGANTTGCACCTATGAACTTACAGTTTTAATGTGCATATAACGTGGTGGGAAGGAATGGATGAAGAAGTTCGTAACCCGACTTAGGCACCAGAACCCGTTGACAGGCAAAGTCAAGAAGGTTTCGCCGATGCTCTCAGGGCTGTAGGATCATCTGCCCGGATGTATGCCGTTCCCCTGGTGATGGATATCATTGAGTCATCCTGATACNTCTCAGGGCTGTAGGATCATCTGCCCGGATGTATGCCGTTCCCCTGGTGATGGATATCATTGAGTCATCCTGATACCTGTGTTGTGGAGTGTAGTGGGCTTATTCAGGCTGACCCACATGCCTTATACTTCTGTTAAATGCAATTTTATAAAGATTGTGAAAATTTTGCCTGATGAAGAAACATCTGGAAGGCGGGTTGTAGGGGACCCGTGCCCTGAAATGTCAATAAGGCGGTGCATAGAAATAATGTGATGCAGTTTACTTACACACGTATATTTTCCTTTGCACAGAAAACTTTACATTCACCTCAATGAGAACACATAAGCGGCCCTGGCCACTCGCGCCCACGAGGTGGGCTTAGCTACTCTAAAACGTGTTACTGCAACATGAAAAATTAAGGTGATAAAGTTAAGCTTCCCCGGGCGATGCTATTCCCAGGGGAAAGAGGAGTGCAGTGTCTGGGTGTGATGAAAATAAATGTTCTAGTTGAATTAAGTAATAACTATGGAAATTTAAATGATAAGTACAAAAGACGTGAATGCACCCAAATCACAACGTGGTGCATGCAGACCCCTCTGACTCTCGGATGATGACTGACTCACTGTGGTACGCACGGGCGCCTAAAAGGAAGGCGGCCGCATGCCCACAACATTCTAGATTGTTCTACAATCCAATGTACCATTTAAAGAAAAGTTATAATAAAACTGTTGCAAGGGCTGGCTTCTCATGATATTTGCACGTCTATGAGTTTGTTTTAATTTATTAATTGATTAATTGAAATATTACCCTCTCAAGACCTCAATGTTAATAGCCACCCAAATCTCTTCCTTCACTCACTCACTCCACCCTGATATAACTTGTATTGCTTGTGTGATGTGGATATCAGTGTTATTTTCCACCAATTAAAGATTGAACCTCAAGATGTTTTGCAGCAGAACAATAAAAAAGAAACAAAGGTTATTAGTAAGGTATTGAAATTTTTTTTTACGTATTATAGTTATAGGAAATGTTTGTCATTATGCTAAGTGGTCGTTGTGCTATTTGATTACTGATGTATTATCGAGAATTATCATATATCACTGTGGTGTAGAGGTAACAGTGGGTGGGGATGTAACAGAAAATCTTGAAGCAGTTCTGTTATCAAGGTGTGGTTTCAAGGCGACAGTTGTGTTTCTTAACCACATGGAGCACTGCTCATATATTTTTCCGCGGTCTGCCACAACGTGTGCCATGTGCTTGCACGCGCCCCTCCTCTATATGCGAGGGGAAGGGGAACAGTGCATACAGTTTCTGACAGTTTGACAGTTTACACGTCCGGATTCAATTTTTTTGCCTCTAGACAAGTGGTTCCAACCCTTTGTTTTTAACTTGAGGCACACTAAATGTCAAGTTGTAAATGATGCGACACATCTAAACTATACATATGTTAACATGGTGGCATACATAGGGGGAAAATTGAAGAAAATGTAAGTCTTAGTATTAGTAGTCAGTTTTATATTTGATCCATTTTAAATTCTGCACTTTGAATTTGTTCTTCAAGCCTAATTAATGACACTGTCACACACATTATTTATAATACCTTTTTTGAAGTTATACTTCTTTTGGCGCGTTGAGGGTAAAAGTTTAGCATACAACGGAAGTTGCGCGCGCACAGTGTAACGAAATTCGACAGTGAACGTGGTAGGGGTATGACCCAACACTGAAATACAAATTGATGGTCCGTTTCATATTTTTACGTACACTCTTTTACGTTATGAAAAATGATAGTTATACATGCATAGACACAACAGATTGTGTATTGGAAAATATACACACACCATTTTTATTCTTGTTTAATGTATTCCCTAAAGTTTGTGGTATGCCTGCAGGGTTTATTTATATTTTTATCCATTGAACTGTATGTACCAAACAGTATAGTATAAGTAATTCAAAAACATACTCTATATGCTTTACTTAATTAATAAGTGTGATTTTTAAAATTATAATATTGAAATTATAATTTTTTCCAGANCATACTCTATATGCTTTACTTAATTTTTAAGTGTGATTTTTAAAATTATAATATTGAAATTATAATTTTTTCCAGGCTTTGAGTTAAAATGCCTTAGAAGTGATATTTCACAGCACATATAATGGAGATGTAACAAAAAGTCAATGGTGGTTNCTTTGAGTTAAAATGCCTTAGAAGTGATATTTCACAGCACATATAATGGAGATGTAACAAAAAGTCAATGGTGGTTATACTGTGCTATTTAATACAAATATGTGTCATACAGTTTTGTGATATTTTAACTTTTCAAGCTTCTGGGTGGGAAGGAGGCACCAGGGAGGGGAAGTGGGGTAAGGTAAACACCCATCAGGAGCAGGGAGTGGCTCCTAGAAGAAGTAGTTAATTGGGGGAGGGAGGATAAGCATTTTGATACCAGGCCGGGGGTGTGGAGGTAAGCCCAGCCTTGCTGTAGACTACTTCAGCTAGTGAATTGTATATCTTGCTTCCATGGGAAAGACTGAAAGCTAGATGCTTATGCTGTACTGTTCAAATTGCTCATTTGGTTATTGCAAACCTATTATTTTNTGGGAAAGACTGAAAGCTAGATGCTTATGCTGTACTGTTCAAATTGCTCATTTGGTTATTGCAAACCTATTATTTTGTAAGCAATGGGAATAACAAAACACTGGAAAAATATTTTACCTATATGAACGTATCACAAATCAGTCAAGAAAAAGGTGCAATATGTGATGGTAACCAAACAAATTGCTGAGCTATACAGATTTTCTAAATAAAAAAATATTACATTTTAAATTACCTGTGTTTTATTTTTNCCAAACAAATTGCTGAGCTATACAGATTTTCTAAATAAAAAAATATTACATTTTAAATTACCTGTGTTTTATTTTTAAGTTCTGTGACAAAAACATTGCATTCTTATTTATTTTTCATTTATTTTTGCTCCTTACCTGCCCAATAACTTGGCATATTCTGTTGTGAACCACTATTTTTGAGCTTTAATCTTGATAAAGGCATGTTGGCTTATGTGTTTTATTTCTATTAGGTTTGTAATAACTCCTGCCAGACCCAGTGGTGTGGGGCTACAGCACCCGTCTGCCAACCGGAAGTTCGCAGATTCCGTCGCATATATATATATATACACACACACACAATATGTAAATAACATTTTTATATATATCACTGGCATGGTTTTCGTATTACTTTCTTAGCACAATTGAGCTAATTTTGTTATTCTCTATTGTTTTAGTTTCACGTAATTAAAAACGGAATTAATGTTTTTTTTTCNCACAATTGAGCTAATTTTGTTATTCTCTATTGTTTTAGTTTCACGTAATTAAAAACGGAATTAATGTTTTTTTTTCTTTAAGTTTTAGACAATTTAATTCCTCTGCTTTGGTTTTACCAGCGTAAATCTAATGAAATTATTANTTTTTTTTTCTTTAAGTTTTAGACAATTTAATTCCTCTGCTTTGGTTTTACCAGCGTAAATCTAATGAAATTATTAAACTATTTAAAAAAATTTTAAAAGCATATTAATTACATTATGCCTCAATATAATAAATTTACGACTATGCTCTGATTTTACATTTCTCTTTCCAGAACGAAACATTGTGAACCATCATCAGTCAGTGGTAGTTTCCCACCTCTCCTAGTTGAAAAAGTAAAAGGCCACTCTTCATGGTATGAACTAAAAGGAAACTGAATATTTAACCCTGGATTTGCAATCCCTGCTATACTAGAGCTTCAATGAAATCACATGAAGAAGTGCAGGGCAGGAACTCTCAAATTCAAAAGGAGATAAGAAGTAGTCTGCACTACAAAAGGAACACGGAGTATGTTGGTTGTCATAGACAATATAATATACAAAATGACAAATTGGACAGTACTGTTGTAAACAGCTCGGGAACATGGGCTACGTTATCTTTTGAAGTTGAGTTTACTCAGTTGGAGAACATTCCTGATGTTCTAAATTTTCCTTCAATGTGTTTCAACATCAAGGAAGAATACGAGACAAAAGTAACATATTTAAAATATGTCTTTAAATTATTAAATTAACTGGATTTATTATTAATTTTTTGTTTCCTGGTTGACTATTCCATGATAATATTTCTTTGTATTTGCTCTTTTTCCCCACTAGATATGGAGACAGAATTTGGAGTCAACTATGATGGATTGCTAGTAAAGAAGAATGAGATCTAACAATTCAAAATGGCCATGTTGATGATGATGGCATCCCTTACATTACTATTGTTGCAGATGGTGCATGGTCCAAGCGTGGTTGTGGTCATAATTACAATGCCTTGTCTGGAGTAATAAGCTAATTAAAAATAATGAAGTATTTTTTACTTGAAACTGGAATGCAGTGTATCATAAATCTCAAGTTTAACTCCTTAAACTAATCATTAAAAAAATTATATTGTTTTATTTTTAAATAGTTTATATTTAAGATTTAAAGCATAGATAAATATTTTAATGATTGAAAAGGAATACCAGTCACATTTTAATAATTGCACTAGCGGTGGTTTTACTACATGATTACAGACAAGATAACCTGCAACATTTATACAAGATGTTTATTTTGCAAGCTGCCTTAATGTTTTCTATACCATGATACAAATAATGCAAAATGAGATGAAAATATCACAATGAATACTTATTGTATGTGTCAAAGTAAATAGATTTAGATAGACTTTATGTAAATTAGTAAGTTTTTATGAATGCTCTTATTTGGATGGAATGTAATACATGTGCGTATGCAAGAAAGGCCCGGCAGAGTGGGGACAAAGCACCTGTCTACCAAGTGGAAGGTCGTGGGTTTCAGTCCCACCTTGCATGTAGGATTTGTGTTGTCCAATATTACAAGTTAGCATCAAGCTGTATCCCAGTATGTTCACTCAAGATAAAAATTCAGACATGAATAAGTCCTAAATAAGAGGATTATCAATGATGAAAAGCAGAAAGACAGAATTACCATTAAACAAATTGTTGGAAAAAGCATTCTGAAAAAAATTACCAGCCAGTGTATAGAAAAGGCAATTCCTTGAGCACCTCCCCTGGGTCAGTATTTCTCTAGATAAGTATTGACCCTAATTACTGTCTTAAACACCACAAAAAAAAAAGGTAAAAATAACTTTTTAAAATTGTTATGATTTTCATATTTTTTTAAAACAAAATCTTTAATAAATTAAAATTACTTGATTTATTACTACTATTTTTAAGGTGCTTCAGTTTGCTTAAAATTAATTGNAAATCTTTAATAAATTAAAATTACTTGATTTATTACTACTATTTTTAAGGTGCTTCAGTTTGCTTAAAATTAATTGAATTTTAATTCATAAACTCTATATTTATTTCTTCTATAATCTTAATACACCTGTCAGGTTGAATTAATTTATATAATCTATTTAAAATACCAGACATTTTCTTTTGATCATTCCACGTGAAATCATTAGGTGGGGTTGCACAACTATTTTATTAATTTTTTATTTTCATTGAATAGGTTTCCAAACAACTCAGCAGTACAAATTTTTAAAAAATAGTTTTATCGATAGCCAAGCCAAATTTATGTTATAGTCTATTTGTGGTTTTCTCACACTTTTTGAATAAAAACGTTTAAAAAGTACCCTATGTATGACGTCTTTAGTTGTTTCCACTCTATCCAAAGTGTTTTATACCTGTATTTACATAAAAGTATTTTATTTTCAGTTAAAACAAATTTTTACTTATATTATATCTATAAATTGTAATATTTAATTTCTAAATAATTTGAATAATATATGGTAATGCCTGGTAAGAAATAGTTCATATGCAAAATAATATTACACTCAGTGCGCACGAATCTAGTCCTCTGTCCCTTTGGTATAATTTCTCTATACATGGTTAAGCTTTAGTTGCATGAGGTGGAGGAAAATCCTGGAAGTAGAACTTTAGCAGGGCTTCAGAAAAGTTGTAANAAATGTTTAATAAATTAAAATTACTTGATTTATTACTACTATTTTTAAGGTGCTTCAGTTTGCTTAAAATTAATTTAATTTTAATTCATAAACTCTATATTTATTTCTTCTATAATCTTAATACATCTGTCAGGTTGAATTAATTTATATAATCTATTTAAAATACCAGACATTTTCTTTTCATCATTCCACGTGAAATCATTAGGTGGGGTTGCACAACTATTTTATTTATTTTTTATTTTCATTGAATAGGTTTCCAAACAACTCAGCAGTACAAATTTTTAAAAAATAGTTTTATCGATAGCCAAGCCAAATTTATGTTTATAGTCTATTTGAGGTTTCCTCACACTTTTTGAATAAAAACGTTTAAAAATTACCCTATGTATGACGTCTTTATTTGTTTCCTTATAATATACTCTATTCAAAGTGTTTTATACCTGTATTTACATAAAAGTATTTTATTTTCAGTTAAAACAAATTTTTACTTATATTATATCTATAAATTGTAATATTTAATTTCTAAATAATTTGAATAATATATGGAGAAAATAGGTGTGTTGGTAATGCCTGGTAAGAAATAGTTCATATGCAAAATAATATTACACTCAGTGCGCACGAATCTAGTCCTCTGTCCCTTTGGTATAATTTCTCTATACGTGGTTAAGCTTTAGTTGCATGAGGTGGAGGAAAATCCTGGAAGTAGAACTTTAGCAGGGCTTCAGAAAAGTTGTAANTGGTTAAGCTTTAGTTGCATGAGGTGGAGGAAAATCCTGGAAGTAGAACTTTAGCAGGGCTTCAGAAAAGTTGTAAGTAGCCGTGCACAGCCTATATTTTTCTACACTGCAATGTACAAAAATGTGGGGTTTCAAGGGTTTTGAAAAAAATATCACTGTATTGTTTATGTTAAAGACAGAATTTATTCGTTATTACCTGGTTGAAAGAAAACATTCTAATCTTTCAAATGAGGCGCACAAGTGTCAAAAAGAGTTATAGCTGCCAGGATATAAAATTGCTTAAATTTTGCCAAAATAAGTGTACAAAATCAATTACAAAGGCATGCTGAAGGCTTGAAACAGCATACTGCAATTTTTATTAAATAACTATGCCTATTAGGGACCACGGCCATGGAGAAGCACAGACTGGGTTGCAATCTCTTCCTGCCTTATTTTGTATTCAAAGAAGCAACATTTAAAACTTAGGGTTTTATTTGGCGGGCAGACTGTTAAGACTCGTAACAGTTACAATTATTCAATCACCAAGCTGGATCTAAGGGAAAGTGTTTTGGAATATAACTAGTTGTCGAATCCATTATGCAACCCAATAACATTGGCGCCTGCCATTGTGTCATGTTCACACGACAATCTACAAATTGTGTTGAAAGCTGGTTGAAAGCATATTTGAAAGACTTGTTGTTCAGGCACCAAGGCTAAAGGAAAATTGCATCGGTAATAAAGCAGAGAACTACATAAGTCTTATAACGAAATATATTGGAGATAAAAGGCTAAATTACTCACAATNACTACATAAGTCTTATAACGAAATATATTGGAGATAAAAGGCTAAATTACTCACAATGAGGGTCATTTCAATGTCGGTGCAATAAGGCCTCGTTGAGATTTCAGAAAAGTTTGCCTTAGGAACACAGCCCTTTCACACAAATGGCAGGAAGAGCCCGNCTTGTTGTTCAGGCACCAAGGCTAAAGGAAAATTGCATCGGTAATAAAGCAGAGAACTACATAAGTCTTATAACGAAATATATTGGAGATAAAAGGCTAAATTACTCACAATGAGGGTCATTTCAATGTCGGTGCAATAAGGCCTCGTTGAGATTTCAGAAAAGTTTGCCTTAGGAACACAGCCCTAGAGCTTATTCCATAAAAAATTAACTAGAATAAAGTTGAAACGCCGAAGTTCTGTACATCGCAAACGTATCTATCAGAGGAGAATGAAGCAAAAACCGGATTGTTCAACAGATGACGCTGATGTTGAATATGGACCGTCAGCTGACCAAGTTACGGATATCTCAGACAGTGATGTAACTGCAGATGAACAAGCAGAAAAGTGTGATAGGTATATTAGTTCACTGCAAGTAAGTGTTCAAGAAATGACTACCATAATGGAAAACAATAAAATGCAAGCTGACTGCAATCTGTGGAATGAATTGAGCCGGAAATGACTGACAGCAAGTAATTTTGGTATAGTTTGTCGCCATAAAGACTTAACGCCCTGTGCAAATCTAGTAAAGCAGAGGCTTTAAAAAACACCAGTTGTGACCTCACCCATTGAGTATGGTCGTCGCAACGAGCTTTTTGCCATACAATGGTTTAAAGAGCAAAGTGGTTTGGTAGTGGATAAGTGTGGATTACGCATTGACCTGCAACATGGATATTTGGGAGCGAGCCCAGACGGTACTGTAACAAATTAAAACGCCATTGTTGAGGTAAAATGTGCACCTTCTGCAATACAACTTGGACTTGAAGAGACTGCTAGAAGAAAAAGGTTTTTTCAAAGAAAAACTGTGAAGGTAAGGGCTTAGTACTGAAGAAGACGCATCCACATTTCTATGCAGTGCAAGGTATCCTAAATATTGATAAATGTGACTTGTGTTACTTTGTAGTGATTACTGATACAAAAAGGAGCTTGCATATTGAGAAAATACAGCAGGATGAAAATTTCTGAGAAACTGTAATGCTGCCAAAGCTTAGTCAGTTTTATCAATGCTGTTTGTTGCCTGAAAGTGTTGATCTAAATGTGATCTTAGGTAAATCCATTAGAGAGCTCGAATACATTTTAGTGGCTCAAAAAGTTGGCATGGTGAAAGTTAATAAAAGCTAAAGATAAAAATATCAACTGGAGCTAAAAATAAAGAGCATAAAATATTCTCAAAGTGTATGTTTTGTGTTACATGCTACACAGTGTCTGTCAACTCCTGTTGATTCATTAAATATATTTTTATATTTAGGTTAATAGAGTAAAAATAAAATAATCCTTTTAATAGGAAAATTATTGTGTTTTTATATTTATATATATTTATTTTTTTGGTAACTGGTTATTGTAAGCACCTGTGTGTTTCATATTGCAAAGTATTTGATATATGACTATTTTTCCAATGTTAATATGCCTAATTTTGAGATTACTTTCATATATGTCATAGAAGGATTTTCAATTTGGTTATATTAGCCTACAGTATTAGTTGCTACTATTTCAGAATTGTTATCAGTATAAGCTAGTAGCTCCAGAGACCTGAGACACATCATGCAAATGCAGATGATGGATGCCGGCTTACGGCAGCAAGTTTTAGGATATTGACATGGTGCAACGTGTGACAGGACAGCCAAGTAAAATTATGAATGTGTCTCATTTCAGACCATGAATACAAACTTAGTTTAGTTCTGTAACATGTTTTCTTCTTAACAGGCCTATTATCATCCCNGAAAGTTAATAAAAGCTAAAGATAAAAATATCAACTGGAGCTAAAAATAAAGAGCATAAAATATTCTCAAAGTGTATGTTTTGTGTTACATGCTACACAGTGTCTGTCAACTCCTGTTGATTCATTAAAAAATTTTTTATATTTAGGTTAATAGAGTAAAAATAAAATAATCCTTTTAATAGGAAAATTATTGTGTTTTTATATTTATATATATTTATTTTTTTGGTAACTGGTTATTGTAAGCACCTGTGTGTTTCATATTGCAAAGTATTTGATATATGACTATTTTTCCAATGTTAATATGCCTAATTTTGAGATTACTTTCATATATGTCATAGAAGGATTTTCAATTTGGTTATATTAGCCTACAGTATTAGTTGTTACTATTTCAGAATTGTTATCAGTATAAGCTAGTAGCTCCAGAGACCTGAGACACATCATGCAAATGCAGATGATGGATGCCGGCTTACGGCAGCAAGTTTTAGGATATTGACATGGGGCAACGTGTGACAGGACAGCCAAGTAAAATTATGAATGTGCCTCATTTCAGACCATGAATACAAACTTAGTTTAGTTCTGTAACATGTTTTCTTCTTAACAGGCCTATTATCATCCCAATTATTAAATAAACAGTCATAAACATTTTGTACAGCACAACTATGACACTGGTTTCGTCAGAACCAATGAAGGTGGAAGTGGTTGTTATTCTTTATCTGCAGACTGGCAAAATTTTTTGTTGTTAACATATGGATATTATTTATATTGACCTTGTAAGATAACGTACAATAAATATTTTAATTGTTCAGAAAAGATTTGTTGTTACAGTATTTTTTTAGTTGCAGTCTAATTAAATTTAATACAGCTCAGTTATATGTATTATAATGACTTATAATTTGCAAAACTATGAATAATAGATTATATACACACACATACACAGTCAAATCACATTATTATGACCACCTGCTAGAAGTGCTATCTGGAGCACGTAGCCCATGACGTATGGCCCATGATGTGAGCTGATGAGGTGGGTATATAATGAGACAGACAGGCTGGCTGTACACATTGCGCTTCCTGCATTCATTGGTAAGGAAAGTGATTTAACCGAGTTGCAAAAAGGGATGATCACTGGCTATTGGGCCAAGAGGGCCAACATTTTGGAAACAGCGATATTTGTGAACTGTTCACGTGTCTCTGTGGTAAAGGTGTATCTTGAGTGGACGAATGGCACCATTGGGAATAACCGTCGTGGAAACTGCGGAGCTCCACGCTCCATTGATGTCCGAGGTGAACGTTGACTATGACAGTACGTGAAGGCCAATTGACTGGCTAGAGTGGAACAGCTCACCATCCAAATGAACCAGGGAGCATCCAGACACGTGTCTACGGCAACAGTTCAGCGAACCTTTCTGCGAATGGGGCTCCGGAGTAGACGGAGGGTGACTGCACCCATGCTAACACAGGTACATCAACGCAAACGACTTGAATGTGCTCAACAGTATTGCGACTGGACTACTGCTGATTGGCGACGGGTAGCCTTCTCCGACAAGTCACATTTTCAGCTGCATAGAAGGGATGGACGTCAGCGTGTCAGGCGAGACACGTTGGAGAGCTGACACCCTGCATCCATTGCTGGATGAATACACGGCGGTGGGGGCAGTCTTATGGTCTGGGGAATGTTCTCATGGTATTCTCTAGGTCCTATCATCCGTGTGGAAGGCATTGTTGATCAATTTGGTTATGAATCTATTTGCTGCAATTACGTCCATCCACACATGATGATTGTCTTTCCTCAGGAGGATGGGATCTTCCAGAACGATAATGTGCCCTGCCACACAGCTAGAACGTGACTGGAAGAGCACAATCAAAACTTCACAGTTCTTCCCTGCCCCCAAACAGCCCCAATCTCAATCCAATTTAACATCTGTGGGACTAAATAGATCGTCGTGTTCACCATCTGTCTCCTTCGCCACGCACTTTTCAACAGTTGTGGGACGCACTGCAGAAAGCATGGCTCCAAATACCTGTGGAGACCTACTGACTGAGTCACTGCAAGTTCATCTAGCTGCTGTCCATGATGCAAAGGACGGTTACTCTGGATAGTAGCACGTGGTCATAATAATGTGATTTGATTGTGTATAATCGGCATGTATGAACAAAATTATAGGTATATATATATATATATATGTATATATGTATTTTAATACACATACACTGCCTTAGGATCATAAATGAAATTAGAATATTATATACAAACAAATAAGGATTTCATACATTTTAAATAACATAAAATTAACATTTTTAACGACGCAATATATTANATTATATACAAACAAATAAGGATTTCATACATTTTAAATAACATAAAATTAACATTTTTAACGACGCAATATATTCATTATTGGGATACTTGGTAAAACTTATTTCGTTTTGCGAGACTTCGTAATATTTTATCGGGATTCAAAGTTCTTGCCGTGGTAGTTCGTTTATCGTGGTAGTTATGCTAATTGGACATACGTTTGCCATTTCAGGAAATCTTAGTTTTTGTTACGTGTCAGCATTAGTAGATAGAAGCTTTCCGAACTGCAGCTGACAGTTTTCGTTCTAGAAGGTTTGATTATTTTTTACTGACGACGCAGTTCGGATGGCTACGCATTTCAGCACACACCATGCCCTTATTTGGTTACGTTTTGATACCATAAGGGGGGAGGGGGAATAGGCACACAGCGACAAATACTCCATGTGCCTATCGCCCAGTAACGGTGTAGAACCAGCACGCAAGGAAGACGCATCGGGCGTGATGAATATCGCCCACACCGGCAAGCACCCGCGACCTCTAATTTTTTTTCACTTCAATTCTTTTTGTCTTATACTTATAATTCTATCAAATTATTTCCGCCGGTGTGGGAGGTCGATAGGGTGCTAGGAGGGAACTGACGTCCCTCCTGCCTTTGCAAGTTATTCTTGCGATGCAAGTTTTCATGACGTGAATAAACTACTATGGTGCTGGTCTCTACTTGTTTGTCTGTGAAGCTGTTCGTGGCTCTGCATACCTGATAATTGTATCTGAACTGTTTCATTGGAATGATAAATAAAAGTACGGAGTAATAAACAAAAACTGGACTTTATTTTATATTTGTTTGGTGCCTTTAAAAGTTCCGATTGAGCTAACTGAGCTGTAATTTCCACCATCATCCCAGACGCTGCAACGTTACACATCATTTAAAATAATGGAAATAATATGGCTTTGTATATATGTAGAAACAAATATTATGCAATCCAAAATCAATTTATTTATGGTTAATTACTAGGGAGTATAACAATTTGTGAATTCATTTTAGGACAAGCTAAATTTCAAGCTATTGTAAATTTATGTTATGTTTGCAATTGGATCACAGTTTAGTAGAAACGCCCATGTTAACTGTGAGCCAATAACAGACCTGAAGAGTAACAAGTACCGAATCCCATGACACCTGAACTGAGGTAAAAAAGGCTACACACTGAAGCAGCAGCCAATGATCAGAAAGCTGAATCTCGAAAATACATAGTGCAGTGAAATCTAGCCTACGGGTAATTTAAAATGCTAAATTTTCCTGTCCCAATTTTTTACATGTCTTGATGAAAAGTTCCAAATCACGCTACATATAATACTACAAATCTTTTAGTACATTTTAGAAAAATTGCCAATAATTATAAAATGTTATGATATATGATACCTCGCTAGTTAGTTTGTCCCCATTACACACTCCTAATCATCTAAATATTTAGTAATAAATAATTGGATTACTGATTGTACAATTCTAAAAAGTATATTCATAATAAAGCATTCCAAAATAATTTTTAAATAATTCAATGATGTAACTCATTTTTTAAACCAATTTTTTATTTATAAATATATGTAAAGAGGATCAAATCAAGTGAGTGATATTTACAATAACTTCTCTTACTTCAAAAATAATTATATATTATAAATTTATACTGGCATTAATATTACCATGACCCATCCAATTTTATCAAGATTGTGTCACTGTAGCCGACTGCCTTAGTGTAGTCAGCTGCCGACTGATAGTGCAGAGGTTCCGAGTTCATCTTGCAAGTNGCCGACTGATAGTGCAGAGGTTCCGAGTTCATCTTGCAAGTAAGGCATGGATGTTCTTGTTGTCTTTGATGTCAGTACGGTTGATTATGTTTCACCCCACAGATGCAAGACTTCATCCTGAGAATAACGTTTAGCTACACAAAACTAAGGATATATTACGTGGCGTGAATCAGAACTGAATCACATATGAGAGTATATAATCAGTGTGGTTTCAAAAAGACAACGTCCCGCGAATTCACTGCACTAGTACACGTTATTGCAATATATTTTTTGGATATGGAACAATTCTTCTTCTGAAATTTTGTTTATATGGCCACTTCTTAAAATTTAAAACTTGTGATAGCTTGTAATCAGTTCACGCCACTGTTCAAATTTACACTCACTGTATTGGTATGATGATTCTTCTGTTAGTTTCCCATCCCTGTTTCAGGAAAATCTTGTACAAATATTTTCTATTTTTCTTTCAAATACTATTTTTTTACACTTGGAAACAATAAACTTAATTCCTGATTAATGTTCATACTTCAGTATGCAGTCAAAGTGGTGCAGTGCTGTTAATTAATTTTTTTTATATTACTGTATCAACTATATGTATTTTCAGTACACTTGTAAGTTAGAGTTAAATATAACTTCTGAATACCGAGATGACAAATACAACCAAAACTATTCTAAAAATACTGACTGATAATTACATTTGGAAGCATCTAACCAGTGTGCCATAATATTTACAATTATAACCAAGAATTTACAAAGTTCTCAAGTTTTAAAAGCTAATAATTCTAAAGGCAGCATTCGTTTTACCTGATGTAAACATACTTGACAACCATTAACAGAACAAACTAAATGCATGCATTCACTTTGAAAAAGTTTTTGATATTATTTTCATTAGCTATAAATTACAAACTGCAAACCCATTTGGGTGCATTGTGTAGAAAAAAAATACATTTTTGTACCTGGAAGTTTGTTACGTTGATACCTGCCAAATGCTGAAGTTTGGAAGTAGGTATTGATTCTGCTCTGCGGCGTGAGGCGCCAGCACTTGATGCTAGCCCTCAGTGATAGGGCGTATAAATACGTCGACACTTTTGTCTCTAGGTCCAATTTACTAATAACATACACTGGCTTTGGGTGAGTTCACATAATCGAGTTTTATTGTTGCTTGAACAGGTTAACTGGTACATGAACTCACGAGACAAAACTCTCCTCCCTTTTTCCTATGTAGGCTACGTATGGTTTGACGCCGCGACTGGCGTCGTTGGGGGCGGGGCGGAAGATTCTTCGCACTTGGTGTAGAACTACTTATCTGACACTGCAGCGCTGAATTCCCTCGGCTGGCGGCTTGGAACTGCTCTCGAACTTGGTGGGCGTCTCGGCGCCTGGCTTCGAAGTTCCTTCTTCCCGGGTCCAACGCAGGACTCTGCGTTTGACGAAGTCTGACTGACTTTTCTCGGATTCTTCCCGCCGCACGTCCCGCTTGACGGCCTCCGACTGAGGTCGACGTCGTGATGCATTCTCGATCCTCGACTGACTCCGGCTGACTGACTGACTGCTCGATCCGCGACTGACTGATTCGACGTCTCTCCACTGACTGCCCTGTTGCTCCCCCCTTCGTGTGGTTTTGTAGCGTCCATCACCATATTCAACTTCCCCCGTCTCTGCACGTGGTCCGGGGTGCTTGTCGTCCCCCCGGGTCATAAAACACGTGGCCGCTGCTCGTGTGGTCCGCAGCCGGCGTGGCGTCGTCCCTTGGTTCTGGCCTGGAAGTTTATTGTCCCGTTCTGCACGCACGTCCGCTAAAAGCTCTCATGGTTTATTGCGGTACAAGCCCGGGACAGACGCAGCTGGTGGTGGGATCTCGGTGTCCCTTGGGCAGCTGCAAAATGCAGCTGTGTCCGCGCCCTGGTGCCTTCCGTTGTCTCCGGATGTCGTCTGCACGTGCAGGAACAGTTGCACGTGCAGAAACCTTTGGTAGCGTGCCTTTGCAGCTGCGAGGCTCCTGGCGTCACTCTTCCGGCACGTCCACAAAACCCTTAATCCTTATTGCGGTCGTCCGCCTGCGAGCTTCGCCAGAGCGTGTGTTCTGACGAATAAAATATAGGGACGCAGAATGCGTCAAACTCCCCACCGCTCTCTTCGTCGGTGCACGCTCTGGCATTTCTTCCTCTTATGGTTGTCCTCTGGGCTCATCGCGGTTCTGTGCGCGCGCGCGGCGCTGCGCTTGTGCTGCTGGGAGGCAGCGAAAGCAGCTGGGGCGGCCTTCTGCTTCTGACCTCGTTAGGGGTGGAGAGGGGCGGTCCCCCTCCATACTCTGTCGCGTGGCCCTGGCAGTGCGTCTGAGGGAAAGTTAGGGCTTCTGCGTCACAAACCAGTTTGTGAGGGGCACACCCTCTTACAATTTTAGAACATCGCAGGCCCGCAAACCCTAGGCAATGCTTTGCTGGGGGGGGAGTTGTCTCACACTTTGAAAATTGACACAAAGTACAAACAAAATAAACCCTGGTCACATAGCACACTCCTCTTACATCCTTACAATTAATTACACTGGTTCCTTACACACTCTGTTCTGCCGCACTACCCAGCCCGTCCAGGCGGGGTTATTTTTTTTACTGAACAGTTTCTCATTGAACAGTTGCCAACAGGTTATGCGAGCAAGCTCCCCTTACTACTTAGGAACAACGATCCTGTTATCTCATGAGCCTCTCTGCTGCTCCGCCCCAGCGGTCTGACGGTGGGCCAAGATAAGCAACATTGACCCTAGCGGTAAAATAAACACACTTTATTCATGGGGCTGGTCGGCCCTTCAACACAAAAAAAAACACATCGTTTTCTCCTCCGACCTTGTGACTCGTGACTCGTACCCAAAAGAAACAACTTACAATGGCTGAGGCTCTAAATCTCGAATTCTAATACATAGTTACACCTTTATATCCACGTAACTTGCCAACGGTAAACGACAAGCGAACATCGGTAAACCCTAAATCACCATTGCTACATAATGAGACTGATGGAGTGAAACATCGGTAACAATAATAACCACTCTCAAACCTAGCGGTAAACGACTGGTTCATAATTGCGCCTTTCTCGGGGTTAATAACGCCATGCATAGCCCTGGCCGTGATGTGAACACACGTTATTTATGAGGGCAGGTAGGCCTCTCAAAACCAACTTCCTGGCGGTCTTTTACTCGCTCTGACTCTGGCAGTAAAAAAAAACTCATATTCCTATCTTGGCTGGCGGCTTACTGCCACTTTACCGCATAAAACCACTACATACCTTAAGAATTTCTTACTAAAACTCTAGGCTAAAGATTTCAAAAAGACCGTAAATTTTTTTGCCACTTGTAGAAATTTTCTTCAAAAATTTTATTTCAGAACTTTAAAATCACCGGTTAACCTATAAATGGGTCCCTTACAAATAATCTAAGTTATCTCGGACCTTTTACATAACATAACCTTTCGTTCTACCCAACTCGCGCCATTGAAATAAAACATTTAATTTTCCCGATACACTACCTGTAATCACCACGCGTCTCGCATCTCAGCGTCGTCACGCGAGATATATTCACCGCAAGCGGCCCACTCATACAACAAGACCGTATTATAACATTACAGCCGACGTCATAAGCCATGACAATTGAGAAATTAACTAACTCAACTATGGTTCTCTACCCTATATTTAGCAAACAGCTTTTTTTCAGTAACACTTTAAATACTATATACCTCCAGTAACAGGTATATGAAAATTAATTCTTAGCCACTTAACCAAACTTTGGCGATTAAAAAGTATTAAGGTTATTGCCACTGTCTGTGTAGTGACAGGTTGTAATTCTTACTGGCATTTCTTACTGGTATCTGTTGGGTTATCTTTTAACACACTCCCTGCCGCCTGACGAGCGGTCTGACGGGGCAACGATACACAAAACGACACTGCCTCGGGCAGTGAAGTGCACACACTCGTAAACAATGCTTTACAGTGGTAACCAACAAGTANGGGCAGTGAAGTGCACACACTCGTAAACAATGCTTTACAGTGGTAACCAACAAGTACAATCACTGTTGATACACAGTGGTAAACAAAANACACACTCGTAAACAATGCTTTACAGTGGTAACCAACAAGTACAATCACTGTTGATACACAGTGGTAAACAAAAAGGAAACAAAATACAAACATCGGTGAACATCTGTTAACTGGGGGCACACAAGTGCAAACAATCAGTAACTGGCAAACAGTGCTACTGATGAATTTAGCTCGGGTACAATGAGACAGATGTCCTGCCACTTTTGTTGCGGACTTTCGTGGTTTTCACTGTGCATGTTTGAACACATAATTACACTACAACATTGACTTGATAAGTTGGCTAAAGGCCTCTCCACACTTCGTACTTGCGGTTTTGAAATGAATGAAACTAATCGGTCACTTTGCACTCGGTAAACAAAATATCTTCTTCTGCACGGTCTCGCCTTTGTTTCTCTATGAAGAGGGGGGGGGGGGTGTAGTTTGGTCGACATTTTACCTGGTGCTGACTGCCTTCATGGCCCCTGGAATAGGCGGTGCCTGGAGAAGTCCCGTCGGTTGTTTACGTACGGCCGGCTGGACTCCCCGCAATATGGGTTTGGACCGCCTGCTGGGGGGAGGGGGGAAGGTCCCCCCCTTCCATCTCTCGTTCAGTTGACGGCTGCGGGCTGCTGTCTCGTCCCGCCGATTAGTCGGGTCTGCATGGTACAGCCTCGCCTCGCTGAAGTTGGCTGGGTTCGACTCTCTGCCGATGCAGTCCGCTTCCTTCCTTCTTCATTTTCTCCGCGGCCGCTCCCTCTCGCGTCGTTGTCTCCCACGTCTATCCCCGCGCTCGCTGGAGGGCCATTTTCTAGCGTTTCTCTTCGCTTGCCTCTCTTCGCCTTCTCGTCGTCCGTTTTATCTCGCTTCGTCTTCTTCACACGCGGCTTCCCGTACGCGTTAAGCTTCGCGGCCGTCAGGCCTGGCTGGCCTTTAACTCCCGCGCGCACTCCCGGGTTTGTTTATCTTCGGGCACCGACTGCGCGATCTTACTGGGTTTATTTGGCAGCTTGCTTTTACCCTTATCTCGCAGTCTCTGTACCATACAGTGAACTATTTTCCTGCCCTTTCTCTGCCGCTCATCCGAGTGGTCTTATGGCGGGCGGAAATACTGGTATACTTGTTCGGAAAGTGTCACTATTCCCCATCCAGGGAATTAGTACTTACTTTTTCCTATTTTATCTTTCACCGGCGCTCCGGTTACTGTAGTTTGTCGGCGCGGTAGTTTACCTGTCCGCCTGAACCCACGTCCTTTTCACCATCCAGTGAAAGAGACCTATCTTCGCTAATACGTCCTCCTGCCCGCTACTGGCATCCGCTCCACGTTTCCGCTCCCGTTCGCTAATTTATGCTTCGTTTTTCTCGTCGTTCGTCGGCACGGTAATTACCTGTCTGCCTGAACCCACGTCCTTTTCACCATCCAGTGAAAGAGACCTATCTTCGCTAATACGTCCTCCTGCCCGCTACTGGCATCCGCTCCACGTTTCCGCTCCCGTTCGCTAATTTATGCTTCGTTTTTCTCGTCGTTCGTCGGCACGGTAATTACCTGTCTGCCTGAACCCACGTCCTTTTCACCATCCAGTGAAAGAGACCTATCTTCGCTAATACGTCCTCCTGCCCGCTACTGGCATCCGCTCCACGTTTCCGCTCCCGTTCGCTAATTTCTCCCTCGTTTTTCTCGTCGTTCGTCGGCACGGTAATTACCTGTCTGCCTGACACCTCGTCCTTTTTCACCATCCAGTGAAATAGACCTTCCTTTCTTCGCTAATACGTCCTTCTGCCCGCGCCTGGCATCTCCTCCGCGTTTCCTCTCCCGTTCGCTAATTTCTCCCTCGTTAATTGGGACTCCTTAAAGTAATATTGCTGGACGCTACAGGGTGTTTTGTCATAGCCTCCCTGACGTCTGTGTTTAGCCTGGCTGGCTCGTTACCGTTCACCGCCTGGTGACCTAGTAACCCACTGGGGGTTTCTATTATTCTCCGCCTTCCTTCTAAACTCCGCGCACGCCTGCGCCTGCCCTTTTCTCGTCCGGTTTATTGCCTCGCTCTGCTCCCTTCTCGGTTCTATTGTCGGTACTGGGCGCCACGAGGGTTAATTGTATTTTTATTTTTATTTTATGACCCCCTCGAAGTCATAAATGTGCTAGCTCTCGGGGCGAGATTCCTTTACTCCCGGGTGCTTCAGTTTGTCCTTGCTTCCATCTATACAGACTTCAGCGGGCCCCACAGTTGGGCGCCAAAAATTGATACCTGCCAAATGCTGAAGTTTGGAAGTAGGTATTGATTCTGCTCTGCGGCGTGAGGCGCCAGCACTTGATGCTAGCCCTCAGTGATAGGGCGTAGGAATACGTCGACACTGTTGTCTCTAGGTCCAATTTACTAATAAATTACACTTTATTTGTGAGTTCACATAATCGAGTTTTATTGTTGCTTGAACAGGTTAACTGGTACATGAACTCACGAGACAAACTCCCCTCCCCTTTTTCTATGTAGGCTACGTATGGTTTGACGCCGCGATTGGCGTCGTGGGGGGGGGGGGGGAAGGATTCTTCACACCTGGTGTAGAACTACTTATCTGACACTGCGGCGCTGTCTTCCCTCGGCTGGCGACTTGGAACTGCTCCGGCGCTTGGTGGGGCGTCCCGACGCCTGCTCTCGGAACTCCTCCTCCCGGGTCCACTCAGCACTCTTCGTTTGACGAAGTCGGACTGGCTTTTCTCGGATTCTTCCCGCCGCACGTCCCGCTTGACGGCCTCCGACTGAGGTCCACGTCTTGATGCATTTGGCGAACTCGTTTTCTCTCGGCTCCCGGTACACCCTTCTCGTTTGACGAAGTCTGACTGACTTTTCTCGGATTCTTCCCGCCGCACGTCCCGCTTGACGGCCTCCGACTGAGGTCCACGTCTTGATGCATTTGGCGAACTCGTTTTCTCTCGGCTCCCGGTACACCCTTCTCGTTTGACGAAGTCTGACTGACTTTTCTCGGATTCTTCCCGCCGCACGTCCCGCTTGACGGCCTCCGACTGAGGTCCACGTCTTGATGCATTTGGCGAACTCGTTTTCTCTCGGCTCCCGGTACACCCTTCTCGTTTGACGAAGTCTGACTGACTTTTCTCGGATTCTTCCCGCCGCACGTCCCGCTTGACGGCCTCCGACTGAGGTCCACGTCTTGATGCATTTGGCGAACTCGTTTTCTCTCGGCTCCCGGTACACCCTTCTCGTTTGACGAAGTCTGACTGACTTTTCTCGGATTCTTCCCGCCGCACGTCCCGCTTGACGGCCTCCGACTGAGGTCCACGTCTTGATGCATTTGGCGAACTCGTTTTCTCTCGGCTCCCGGTACACCCTTCTCGTTTGACGAAGTCTGACTGACTTTTCTCGGATTCTTCCCGCCGCACGTCCCGTTTGACGGCCTCCGACTGAGGTCGACGTCGTGATGCATTCTCGATCCTCGACTGACTCCGACTGACTGACTGACTGCTCGATCCGCGACTGACTGACTGACTGACTCGTTCATCGCACTGGCTTCGTCCGGCTCCGACCCGGACGCCTCGCTTCAGGTCCCCCGACTGACTGATTCGACGTCTCTCAACTGACTGCCCTGTTGCTCCCCCCTTCGTGTGGTTTTGTAGCGTCCATCACCATATTCAACTTCCCCCGTCTCTGCACGTGGTCCGGGGTGCTTGTCGTCCCCCTGGGTCATAAAACACGTGGCCGCTGCTCGTGTGGTCCGCAGCCGGCCTGGCGTCGTCCCTTGGTTCTGGCCTGGAAGTTTATTGTCCCGTTCTGCACGCACGTCCGCTAAAAGCTCTCATGGTTTATTGCGGTACAAGCCCGGGACAGACGCAGCTGGTGGTGGGATCTCGGTGTCCCTTGGGCAGCTGCAAAATGCAGCTGTGTCCGCGCCCTGGTGCCTTCCGTTGTCTCCGGATGTCGTCTGCACGTGCAGGAACAGTTGCACGTGCAGAAACCTTTGGTAGCGTGCCTTAGCAGCTGCGAGGCTCCTGGCGTCCCTCTTCCGGCACGTCCACAAAACCCTTAATCCTTATTGCGGTCGTACGCCCTCGAGCTTCGCCAGAGCGTGTGTTCTGACGAATAAAATATAGGGACGCAGAATGCATCAACGTCTAGCACATGATAGGATCTGTACCTGGAAGTTTTTTACATTTAGCACATACTATGATCAGACTGAAACTNTCAACGTCTAGCACATGATAGGATCTGTACCTGGAAGTTTTTTACATTTAGCACATACTATGATCAGACTGAAACTAAGATATGCATCAGCTGACGAGTAGCTGTTCGGAGGAATTTGGCATCTAACGGCTATAGTAACAAATGTCTAAGTTTGCCCACTAAACAATGTAAAACTAACACAAGTTAAAAAAGTGTGCATTTGTAAGTAATTATTAAATATGTTTCACATGTGAGCTTACCAATGAAATGAAGCATTGCTTATTCCTTCCCAATTTTGGAGAACAGGGGCAGGAAAGGTTATTGTAGACAGGAAGTGGAAGAGAGTGAATATTGCACAAATAGGACACAAACAGCCACTTTTTATATAAACTGGAAGCACAAAATTTCTGAATGGCGCAATAAGTTATCATTTAAAATGTTTTCTTGTATTTTTCAATGCTGACAATTTTTGTATGCTCATATTATTTTATGTCGAAGCCCAAAAAAAATTACATTTGATTATAACGTAAACATTATGTGAAGTGCATGACTTAGATGCTGGCTCATACTAAGTAGCAAGCTAGTGTGACTCAGTGTTATTGTTCAATATGTGTGTGATTAATTCCCTGCGAGAGAAGTGTATGCATGTGAATCTTCATTACAATTTGGCTATGTCAGCTCAACATTTGCAATATGTAATTTGTTCCTATAATGATTCATTACATCTTAAAAAATTTATGCCAAAGCTACCATGTAATAACTCACATATATTGACTGTGTTTTACCTACTTGCTTTTTAAATTCTCAGATGGAAGTTTAGTTCATTATGTATGTTAAATGCTGAAATACCTACTGGAAAATTACAAAGAAATGTCATAAATTAAATATTTTATCTAATGCTAATGCCTTTAGCTACACTGAAAAAAAAACCTTTAACGTCCCGGAACATGATCACAGTTCGCCGACTTCCCAGGGTAAAGAGGCAAGATCAGATACGCACACTACCTGCTCCACCTTCTCCCTCCTTGCTGCTTACACCCTTCATACTACATTTAAAGCTTATGCCCATGCCACTCTCATCCATGCTACACGCTGCAGTAAGCATTTTCCACACAAGCATTTAATTACAAAATGTAACATATCTCTTTGTTTAAAGAGGTAGAGAGTCTGCATCCAGACATTTTTAAGGAGTCCATCTCAATCAAGACTTGACGTGGACCACTCCTGCGTGGTCTGGCACGGCCACTGTCATCACGTCATCGGCCCACAGTCGCTGCACCAGTGNACGTGGACCACTCCTGCGTGGTCTGGCACGGCCACTGTCATCACGTCATCGGCCCACAGTCGCTGCACCAGTGTGGCCCGCGGAACATGCACGTCATGACCTTATACTGAGTGATCCAACCAAGTGCCTGTGGTGTCCCTAGAGAGATATGTGTTATAAGGATAGGAATAAAGTGTTAGAATTTGTAGTAGTAAATAGCATTAGAATTATCGCCCACTGGCAAATGTTCGTGAGATTCGTCATTAGGGGATTGCGAAGTAATTGCAGAATAAATGCACGCCATATGCATATTTAATGAGGTGTAGAGTAGCAAGACTAGGGTATTTCAAGTGTTCTATATAATTTTCCGAGTGCAATTGTGTGTCTAATGAAGCCAATAAATGATGTGGGAAATAATTAGTCTTTCTTTCAACCTGACCGTTACAGTCGTAGAGTGCCCCAAAACTTAACAGACCTAAATTTCCCACGTGCTCTGCAAGGCACCACATAAAAATGTTTTGTGTTTAAATTACTGCTTAAATAAGAACTCTTAACTCTCTACAGGATTAAGAAAACTCACTCAGAACGTTTTAGTGTTTTATGCGTATATGTTTTAAGTTCTATGTTAATGTGGTCAGTTAATTAAATTACCTCGCGGAGTGGAGCGAGCTGTCGGCAAGGATGCTACTCGCTTGCGNTATGTTAATGTGGTCAGTTAATTAAATTACCTCGCGGAGTGGAGCGAGCTGTCGGCAAGGATGCTACTCGCTTGCGCCATCTCCGGCAGTGTGTCATGTCGCGGGGGACTTTCATACTTTGTTCTGAACACTTAACAGCAATAGGTTAACGTGATTTACTGGAACTTTTATTTAATTACCAACAGTCTTCCCCGCGTTCGCAGCACCCCTCAGTCAGCTCAATTTACCAACCTCTGAAATTTAATTACTCTCTTAAGTTTTGGTGCCATTCTTGGCCTTTTTGTACAGTAATGGCCACTGGCAGGCCCTGTGAGTCAGGTCCGCTTTAATTTGCATTGCATACATGTAACTATGTACACTATTCTGCAATACAATTTATTTGAGTTAACAGAAACTTGTGAGTTCTCATTTTTGTGTTGTATTTCGGGCCCTGGCCCTATCCAGGAAGTCATTGATGGCTCAAGGAGGCATCAATGACTTCCTGGATAGGGAATACTAAAGCATGCTGGGGAACCTGAATACCCCGGCTATATATTATGTTTTCCTGTAAATTTGTACCGTGTGTGTCAGGGGATACAGCCACGTGGTCATGAGGCCCACGATCCTGAGAACTGTGACTTCATGCTCACCCAGTGAGCTGGCGCCCATCCTATTCAAAATAGGAATATTGTGTAATATTCTGACTTTTCTTAACATAGTCGCCGGACGACTTCCACATTACTTTCCCCGACCGCTCAGGTAACATTAGACTGATATATAGTTTTCCACAAAATTTAACATATAGCCTGAAATATGTGATGTTTTGAATGTTTCAATCCTTTGTATCATTACATTGGAAACATTATATAAGAATTTTGGTGCTGCTGCTGAAGAGTACAATTTAAAATCTGCAAAATTGTTTTTGTTTGAAATTGATATCACAAAAAATACGTAAAGAGCAAAATATTTTATTTTACATGTTAATGCCTATCCTACGATTGAGGCCATTGGGCATGAAACACAGCCTTAATAAGGCTAACCACATTCCAATTATTGTTTGGGAAAGTTTTGAGAAAAATAAATTTTTTTTAAGTCAGGGGGGAATGTATTTATCCTCATATTTTGGTATAATAATGTAACCTATCTGTAAGTATAATCACATTTCAACACAATATGTATTGGCACCTGCTTTTTGCAATGCATTAAATCTAGGGATGTCACAATACCAATTTTTCTCGATTCCGATTGGTGATACCTATGTAGAAAAATCTACCTCGATTCCAATTACAAGAAGATTTTATCAATAATATCCGTTGACAAAAAAAAAACCACACACACATCATCATCATCATCATCATCATTTACTTACTAAGAATAGAAATATGAAAACACAAAAAATATAAATCAACTTTCACAAAAATATGTATTTTTTGCTGTATACAGTTTCTTATCTGTCAAACATGAAAAATGAACCAAAAATTTACAGATATAACTAGAATGTGATTATAATATACAGTAATACTATTAAAAAAATTTTGCAATAACATTTTGCCTATATTTGGAGAACTGTTTTACAAGTTTTTGTTCAGAAGACCAACATTTTCAGTCTCTCAGGGTCCAACTTATTACGTTTACTATCACATATTATACCAGCTGTGCTGAACAGACTTTCCCTATGTTGTTGTGATGGATAATTTTTTATTATTTATACAGTAGAGCACCCCTTAACCGGAATTCCCTCGAACGGAACTAATTTTCCAAAAAAATTCAAACGTCGCAAAGTTGTGCCATAACTTTCCCGATCTCGCAAGGTCTTTCGTTGCTCACACCAGACTGTACTTGCCCAATAGCTGGGAAACAAGCTGCATGATGAAGAGATAGTCGGTCCAAGTGGCACAGCTACAGCTACACTGCATAATGACACAAATGACAGTGACTAATGGCAATTAGGGACACATGCCGTTGGTTTTAGTGATGTGACTTTCAGAATTTAGTGTTCTAACGTGTTAGTGTACATGTACCATATTTTGGCGTGTATAGACCACACCAGAAGTTTTTGATGAAAGATTAGGGATAATTAATATTTCAAGTATAGGCCGCACTGAATTTTTGTATTCCCGTAAATATTGCCGGGCCTCATCTTGCTAACGCGGCAACAGCAAATTATGGCAACGTCAAACTAATAAATTTGCCGTTGAATCTTATCGTTGCCGCGCCGCCTGGCCTCCGCCTGCTGAAAAGTCGCAACAGCGCAGTATTCCACGTAAATAAAACTTTTGTATTTATGTCAAAATGCTTTAACACTGAGTTTTAATTGCAGAAGACGTGCGCCGTGCGTAGCCTGCCAGCTCGACCGGCTGTTGCCGGGCAGGCAATGGTATGGTGCATGATGTGTGCGGTGTCAGATACACACAGCTGCCGCGGCCTGGCTCATTCTACCAGAGAGAGAGAGAGCGTGACAAACAAAAAAGAGGAGGAAGGAGGGAGAAAGAAAAGAAAGGCAGCGAGCAAGCCTGCTTGGTGCTGGGCGGCTGCGGTTGCGGCCTTGGAAGGGGGTGGTGGTGGTGGAAAGGAATGGCACCACTGCTGCTTACTGTTTACACTCCGCAGTCCACACATTACACAATACAAATTACTAACATGGCTGTCGACGTACAAAATGTGATGCTTACAATAAACGCGTTTTGCACCCGTTTGTAAATAAATCAGTTTCCATCTCACATATATGCAGTTTAACGGTTGCTTAAATATCTGGGCATTTCTACATTTACAATGTCAAATTCTGCGTTGGAACAATTCCTGGTTACAGTGCGTAACGAGTCTAATACGCCATGGCTACGTGGTAAAACGGTAAAAGCAGATGGCAGTGAGCGAGAGTGTGTTGAAAATTAATTCAGTTTTATCATACACTTGTTAAGTGTGTATCTGTAGACCATACTTTTACGGCGATCTCATATAATACGATACCTATTGTGTCGTGTCTCATCACCATCACCTTCATTGTCCGTGGGTCAGTGCAGTGATAAGCAAGTATGTAATTGGAAAATTAAAGAAAAACCTCTATAACTGTTGAAAATTTAATAGGGTTTAATGTTTTAAGGGATCACGAAAATATAGGCTGCTTATAAGGTATATTAGAAAATTTGTAGCTAGGCTTGTTAATAGTTTAAGTATGGTTCCCTAATAGATTGTATAGTGTCGTTTGTATTGAAGATATGAATATTATATTAATTATTTCATAGTCGAACCATCTTTGAATGCATTTTCAGTAACTGGAATAAATAATTTTTACGACGGATAATAAAAAAAAATATTCGAAAATTGATAGTAGCAGACATTTTCGGCTTTAATTAAACAGGAATTTTGCCGGAACCGGGAAAAGTATACGTAAATTCCTGTCAATCAACACGGAGTTCGGTACAGGTTCAGCCTATGTGGAAAACTAAAGACCTGTTGCTGTGCCACATAACCTAAAAAATTCATGTGAAGGTTGACAAGGATTTATAAAAATTAACCATTCGATTCTCAATTCTTTGATACCCGTAATAATCGAAGGTATCAATGTATCGAGGAATTGATTTTGACATCCCTAATTAAATCACAATTAAACTGGTTTTTGACCCAGAAAGCATGTTTTGAAAGTATCAAAGGAGATAATGAGATCTTAAAAAATTCAGCATAATCAGGTTATGTTATACTGCCTGTTTCCTTCATTTGTAACATGTGTTGATTTAAAAGGGATGCTCATATTGATAGAAAAGTGAAGGTTATAACTGAAAAACTTAATGTTTCAACTAATTATTTAGCTGAGATGTCAATTTGAACAGAGCATTTGGCTGGTTCACTAGCATATGGATGAGTGAGTGAGTAAGCCTTTGAGCACAGTAGTGGTGCAAGAGATGCGAGATACATGAGGCCATGTTTATGTTGAAAATATCATAGGTGTAATGTATTTATGCAAACTAATGCTGAAGATTTTATGTGCCATGAGGCAAGTGGACTCTAAATATTTCATCTAGAAGAATGCTACTGGTACTGTATGTGCTGACTGACAGCTTCCACTCATATTACCGATCGCCCATCCACCTCTGTCTCGCTTGTAGGCCTCTTGGCTTTTGAGCACAGCTGGCTGTGCCGTGCGGCTAAAAACAGACGTGTCACGACAGACTTGATGTCTGCATGTCACTATCTTTAGCATTATTTTCACACACTTTTACCATCTATTCAATACGTAGAAGCATTTTGAATACAGTTATGCAACATACAATAAATACTCTATGTTGCCCAGACAAGTAAATTAGACCTAGTTACAACATACCACCTTTTAAGTTTACAAATGCAAGTTTAAACAATTAAACAAGTAATTAAGTTTATAAACACCCTAACTTAAACACTGACACTAAATGTGACGTGCACAGATGTGATATAAAGTTGGAGATTTTCGTTCCTTTTTTGCCCCTGTTCCAGTAAATGGAATCCTGTCTGTTATGAACTTGTGGTAATTACTTACTTTATCCAATGTAATGTTGGCGGCATTGCCAAGTTGCCAGTATCAGTCATGACTGTGTCCTAGGCTGTGTTTGTATAATGTAAACCTTACCGTGAACAAGTAATAAAGAAATGTATGCTATCTCCTTTAATAAAACTCTTTGATATGTTCAGTTCGTTCACAGTACACAAAAATGGAGACAAGGATGCATAAGGAACTGTACACGCGTGCAATGTGTTAATTGTTTTGCTACATTCTCTTCATTCGCGTAGTGACTACACAATGCAATGTCGTCCTTCACGAAAAATAATCATTCCCGTCCCAAGACCTGGACTGAACATCTGGAAAGATTTCAGTTCTGGCTAGATTCGAACTGGCAGATTATGGATTATCAGAAACGAGGACTTTTGATTGAAATGTTGGACAATCATACAATTTGCGATTTAAAGGACTGGATTACACCGAAGACCCTTCGAGACTGCACGTACATCGAGCTCATCAAAGTTTTGAACAAGAATGTCATACGTACAATCAACCCCATGGTCTGCTACAATAAGTTCGTAAACAGAAGATAACTTCTAGCTGAGAAGGCAGTTGTTTACATCTCTGAATTAATGCGGTTTGCATCTTCCTGTAACTTTGAGGGCATGATGGAGACAATTGTGTTGTACCAGTTTGTCTGTGGCCTAGGCAAAGCAGATTTACAAGCCAAATTATTTTCAGAAAAGGAGTTAACTGCGATGAAGGCTTTAGAGGTTGTTCAGTTAATTGAACTCTCTGAAGAGAATGCCATTGAGGTTAGAAATTCGTGCGTGGAAGATGTACACAAGTTTCATGCCACTGCATCAGGCATCTGGGTATTTTCGCCTCCCAGTTTTGGTTCCACATTAAACAAAAAAGTTACTTGTTTCAGATGTACTGAGGTAGGTCATACTGTTGCAAAATGTCCCCTTCCCAGAAACAACTTAAAAGTACCAAAAAATGTGGTAAAGTTGGGCATGTTACAAAAGCTTATAAGCAAAGGGACAAGTTATCGTTAACGTCCACAGAAGCTGATCATGCAAATTTTTTTGACAATGTCACAGCTGTACTTGCCTCATTCGGAGTTCATTCTCCCGCAGTTTCCCCACCAAACGTGGATTTGTCATACCTAGGTACCCATATCTCATCACTTCATGATTTCTGTTATCTGATCGGGCTTCAAGTCTGCATATGAAGCCATATTCTGTGCGAGTACAAGTCAACAATGTTCTCATGCAATTTGAAATAGATTCTGGTTGTTCTAGGATACTTATAAACCTGGACACGTATATATTACCAATTTTGCAAACTCCGATCATGAACCTGTTTTGCATCAAGTATCAGAGAACATGAGTTTCACCGTATTCAAAGCTTCTGTAAAATACAAGCACTTTACTTGCAATCTTCCTGTTTTGGTCGTGGATGGCATTGGACCAAACTTTTTTGGTCTTAACTGGTTTCAGGCCTTGGATATTTCCATTCAAGGTGTGTACTTTCTGTCTCCAGACAAATCCTATGCTGGGATATCTAATGAAGCCTTCTCACACACTATCATGAATCTTCATGCAGTTTCAGGCCATGGTACGAGCTGTTATAAGGGACCTCCCCTTCACATAGATATAAACCCTGCTGTTGCTCCTGTGTATCAGTGAGCTCGATCAGTTGCTTTTGCCCTTACTACTAAGATGGAGGAAGATATTGAGGCAAATTTGAAGACAGGGGTATGGATTCCTGTGAGCCACACCGGTCCCTGGGCCTCTGCTATCGTCCCAGTATTGAAGCGCAATGATACTCTTTGACTTTGTGCTGATTACAAAGGCACGGTGAACCGGGCTTTATTTTAAGATACATACAAATCACTAACATTGGATCAGGTGTTGTCAGAGTTGACAGGTGGTTCCATCTATAGAACCATTGATTTGGAAGAGACTTGCACTCATATTCCGGTGGATGGAGAGACTTCTCAAGTGCTGACGTGAACATTGTTGAAGGTTTGCACAGTGTTACACGGTTACCTTTTGGTATTAAGATTGCATCTTCTTCATTTCCATGGATAATTGATGGTTTGTTGAGACCAGTTAAAGGTGTTATCGCATACCAAGACAACATATACGTTAAGGGTACAACAGTACCGGTCTAGGTTTCTGCAAGTTTTGGATATCCTTGATGAGGATTCGAGGTTAATTCTGACAAATGCATGTGGCAAGCTGCATCTATTGAAATTCTGGGATTTAGACTTGATGCTGAGGATATCCACCCTACCACTGACAAAACTACTGCTATTACAAATGCTCCCAGTCCATGCACAAAACAGGAACTTCAGTCGTAGTTGGGTTTGATCTCATTTTATGGTAAATTCTTCAAGGATAAGGCTACCATATTAAAACCCTTACACCCCTTGTTAGACTCAAAATATAAATGGGCTTGAACCACGAAGCACCAAGTGACACTTCAGACAGTTAAAGATATGTTAACCAGTCACCAAGTATTAGCTCATTACAACCCTGACTTACCCCTGGTTGTTACTGCTGATGCTTCACCGATGGGGGTTGGTGCAGTGCTGGCACACATCATACCAGGTGTTCAGCCTGGCAAAACAAGAGAGATACCCATTGCCTACGCATCTCGAACACTGTCTACCACAGAGCGAGATTACTCACAACTAGACCGGGAAGGACTTGCTATTATATTTGCAGTTAAAAAGTCCACCTCTTACTTGGCCTTTCGTCGGTTTACAATCATTACTGATCACAAACCTCTTGCTTGGCATATATGCTCCCGACAGGCCAACACCACTGTTTTTATCTTCATGAATGTTGAGGTGGACACTCATTCTGAGTTCTTTTGACTATGAGTTATGTCATAAACCTGGTACAGCCATTGGTCATGCAGACAGTTTGATTAGACTGCCTCAACCTACTCCCGGTGAGGATGTATTTCTGGAGCCTGCTGGTGTGCACCTCCTTGAAGCTAGAGATCTGCACTTGCTGTCACCACGAGATATTGCAAGGGCTATGGACATTGACGTGGTGCTTCGACAAGTCAAGATCTACATACATCAAGGATGGCTGAGCACAGTACCCACTGAGTTACTTCCATTTTACTCTAAGAGAGCAGCTATGTCATTGCACTCCGAATGCATCTTATGGCATGAGCGTGTAGTGATTCCATACGCATTGAAAGAGACAGCGTTAGACCTAATTCACTCAATGCATCACGGTTAAAAATACAGTAAGGCCACTGCTCAGAGCATTGTTTGGTGGATGAACCTAGACAGTGATATCACGAATAAAGTGAAACTGTGCCAGGCCTGCCAAACAGTGGCAGATGCACCCCCAAGGTCAATTGTGTGTCAATGGCCTCGGGCTGAGAGAGCCTGGGAATGAGTGCGTCTGGATTATGCAGGATCCTTCAGACACTATTTGCTCATTGTGATAGATACATATTCTATGTAGCTAATTGTTAAAGTGGTGTCGAGTTTGACAGCTGCAGTCCTCATTACACACATGTGTTAAATCCTAGCAGATATAGGTAAACCCTTGGTGATAGTGACTGACAATGGACGGAAGTTCATGTCAGATCAGTTTAATGACTTACTTCACAGTAATGGTATACGTCACATGTATACCCTGCCCTGGCACACTTATCAAATGGTTTGGCAGAGCATACAGTGCAAACAGTTAAAAAGTTGATGTTAAAATTCTCTGATCCAGATATCCATGTTGGTGTTGCTTGTACTTTATGGGCTATGCGCACACGCCCATCCTCGTCTACTGGCAAAACCCCTGCAGAGGCAGTGGGTACAATGTTTTGCACTCACCTTACCCAGCTACACCTTGCTCTCAAACCATCTCAACCCGCATAAGCATTCTCTCCAAAGCTTAAAGTTGGAGAATTGATCTGGATGATGAAGCATGGCGTGTATAATTCTATTTGCCTATCAGGTATAGTTTGTGGTCATTCCGGTGCTCGAGCTTACAACATCAAGCTTGGCAATGGTGAAATAGTAGAGAACATTTACAGAGATGATGTGCATCACAGATTCGTCCCAGAACTTGCAGAACATGTTCCTGAAACATTTGTTTATGACAAGTCGCAAAATCCTGACAGTGAAGCACCATTGTTCAACACATGCCTTCTTCTTAACTGCCACAGGCTGCCTGTCACGAGAATCCTTTGCCAGCAATGCCTGCGAGTTCAACTTCATATCACCATCATGTTTCTACGTTAGTGGTTGCTGCTGCATGGCATTCAGCCCACGACAGGCCGCTACCGCTACCTGCTACACAGGATGGCAACTCTGCATTGGCATTGTGTAAGGCCAGCTCACCACCAGTGTCTCCATTCAGCAGCTTCCCTGATATTCACCATCCACAGGTGACTCGACCCCTTTCAGCATCTTCACGAAGGCGAGTGCGCTGTCATCAGCATCTTAAGTGGCCTCCAGGTCCTACCATTACACAGTCTGGTAGAATATTTCGACCCCCTCAGCAATTTGAATGATGGTTGACTTGTGCTTAATGACTCAGTGCATCAATGCAGTGCTAAGCTAAGACACGTGCCAGTTTTGTTCTATTTTATTATTTCACTATATAATGGCTAATGAGTTGATAGTTGGTGTTACATTGTCACAATATTGTCTTGTCTTATTTGAGTGGGGAGAGGGGTTATGGACTTGTGGTAATTACTTGCTTTACCCAATGTAATGTTGGCGGCATTGCCAGGTCGCCAGTATCAGTCATGGTGGTGTCCTAGGTGGTGCTTGTATAATGTAAACCTTACCGTGAACAAGTAATAAAGAAATGTATGCTCTCTCCCTTAATAAAACTGTTTGATATGTTCTATTCCTTCACAGCACACAAAACTGTCCATCATTGTTTTTTCAGGACCCACCCACCATGACAGGCAAGAGTGAACTTGCTAAGAAGAAAAACAGCCTGTCACACATACGTGTTTAGGAAATATTTGTTCAAACTCGAGCACGTGATTCATAACCGGAAAAGAGGAAGAATGATATAGAACACCCATGGTCCATCTCAAATAATAAGGGTTGTAGAAGCATTTAAAGGTGAAGGGCAACAAGCATATTACGTGGGATATTATCCAAAGTACTTGCATTAGAGGAACACAAATTGGCATACGAGTCAATTAAACCACGATCTTGGATAAAAAGAAGGTATGGTACGTCGTACACATCCCCATAATGTAAATAACAGGGGTTGGCACCCTTTGATGGCATGCAACATGTACACCGTGAGGTTAAATTGATTATGGATACTATTGGATGAAGCAGGATGTTGTAATTAGCAAATAAGGCCCCCTAGTTGGATTGCTCTAGGATCCACCGTTTCCAGTTAAATCACAAACTACGTGTTCAGTGGTAGCAATATCATGGCTTGGTGAGTGGGCAACCATTTCTACATCTGGAGGAATACAGCGGATATTCCTCGCCGAATGAGTATGGCCAGGAACCAACATGCAGCAAACAGATTAGCATTAGGAAATGTGCTGCACCAAAGTGTAGCATGTAGGTGGCAGATTGTGAAACACAGGATAGAAATAAAGAAAACAGTATGTTGGTTGCACTGGCTAACTGTGACCATATCTATGATAAAAACATGTTTGGTGCATCCAGTGATGATGTATGATGTAACTTGCAGTCGGTATTAAGATACGTTGTGAGTAGTGATAATGACAATGGGCCCAGTAGCATGACTCCATACTAATGTGTGTAAACACATGTAAATTCCATGATGTAGCAACGCTTCTTCGATACTGAAGGCACTACCAGACAGCACAACATAACAGACACTTAAATCATTTGAGATTATGCGGGTGACATGTCACAACTAACTTCACAACAAATGTTCTAAGTGTGACCCTCCAATGTCAATGTAGTAGTTCATACGGCATACTAGAGACTATCAGATGCATTGAAAAACACCTGGTGTGTCTCGCACTGGATTGCAGGCAGCCATGACCCTCGCTAACAGGTCCTCTTCACATGTCATGGGTGTGTCATACACACATGCCTTAAAAAATCCCCACAGCCAGAAGTAAAATCACATAACATCAGGGGAGCGTGGTGGCCAAGCACGAGGCCTACCCCATCCTATCCAGCAAGCGTGATACGCTGTGTTGAGATGGTCACACACAATCTTGGTGAAATGGGGTGGTGCACTGTCGTGTTGTACTCACATCCGTTCTCTGATGGCTAGCAGAACATCCTCCAGTAACTGTGGAAATCGGAACTGCAGGAACTCATAATACTGAAATCATGACACATGGTTTGGCAGCAAAAATGGGCCAATAGCATTGTCCCCCACTATGCCGGCCCAAATGCTGATGGCAAAACAGTGCTGGTAGCCACTCATTACAGTTGCATGTAGGTTGGATTAATTCCACATGTGGACATTTCTGCTGTGGCAAAAGCCTTCCTGTGTAAATGTGGCTTCGTCTGTAAACATTACAATTGCTGGGAAATTAGGATTAATTTCACACTGCTACATGTAACACTGGAGAAATTCTAGCCGAGGGGCATAATCTGCTGGCCCCATTGCTTGTACTCTACGCCAGCTATACTCAAAGTGTGTTCCGCGGAGGCCTGGGGTTCCGCGAAGCCTTTCTGGGGGGTTCACGAAAATAGGTACTGATCATAATTAATAAAATAATAAATGGGTACTATAAGGCTTCAGAGGAAAAATCCGTCAAAAGTTTAAAATTACGTATCTACAAAAAGTTAAGACGCGAACTGAACGAGCAACGCGAGCCGCGCCGCGTGACTCACCGCGTCCGTGTTTTGTTTGCAGCCAGCGTCAGACGACAGCAGTCATCTCGTGTGTTAGATGCGCTCAGTTCAATCGTGTTTATTGTTATTAGTGGTTTTGAAATCCTATGATAATATTCGTCATAATATTGTACCTACAATTCAATTATTAATAACGAAGAATGGAGTGCTGGCTTAAAAGCCCTAAAATTTGGTGCAACAAAATCTTTCACCGATAGTTCAAAAGTGGCACTCCCAGAGAATGTGGCAACTTCCGATCAAGACAGTATTGCGACGACGTCAAGCTCTACTACAGTTTCAAGTAATACGAGTAAAATATGTAACGACACATTAAAGGCGAAAAAAAGAAAATATGATGAATCATACCTCAATCTCGGATTTGTTGATTCTAACGGTTCACCTCTCTGTATGTTATGTAGTAAACTGCTTCCTAATAGTTCTATGGTACCTGCCAAGATGCGCCGACATTTAGAAACTGTACACCCCGAATTTCAAGACAAGACTGAAGACTTTTAAATGCGTAAAAAAAGAACAATTATTGAAGAATCAAAAAACCATGATGCATGCGACCCAAACTGTGAATGAAAAGGCCACAGAGGCATCGTATTTAGTTAGCTATCGCATTGCAAAGGCAGGTGAAGCGCACACTATCGCTGAGAATTTAATAAAACCATGTGTGTTAGATATAACAAAATGTATGCTCGACGATAAATCTGCAAAGCATCTTTCTACAGTGCCGCTTTCAAACGATACCGTTTCGCGCCGAATTCATGATCTGGCAAGCTACGTCAAACAAGAACTAATTGCACGCTTACAAGGAAAACCATTCGCCTTGCAAATGGATGAGTCGACTGATGTTGCTGGTCTGGCCATCTTGCTGGTTATTGTGCGATATCCATATAAATTTTCTTTTGAAGAAGACATGCTCATGTGCTCACCACTGCCTACTGACACTACCGGAGAAGAAATTTTTAATAAACTTAATATATTTTTTGAAGAAAACCATCTTAATTGGAATGATTGCATCGACATTTGTACTGATGGCGCCAAGGCAATGACCGGTAAAACAGCAGGAGCTGTATCTCGAATAAAAAGTAAAGCGCCTAATTGTAGTTCCAGCCATTGTATTCTCCACAGACAGGCACTCGCGATTAGGCAAATGCCACCAAATCTAAAATTGGTTCTGGATGAAGCGGTAAAAATAATTAATTTCATCAAATCACGTCCATTGCAATCCCAATTGTTTTCATTGTTGTGTGAAGATTATGGTAGCAAACATAAAACACTTCTGTTTCATACAAAAGTGAGGTGGCTATCTCGGGGTAAAACTTTAACAAGGCTATTTGAACTCAAAGCAGAGTTACAAACTTGTTTACAGATAAATCATTTAATTTGAAAGACCGTTTGTATGATAGAACTTGGTTGTTCAGACTAGCTTTTATGGCAGATATTGTAATGACGCAATATACTTAAATTTTCGGGACTTGGGTGTAGAATTCTATCGTGTGTACGAAGCTCAGGAAAGTTTCAGTATATTTTTATCGGGTTTCAGTTTTAAGCCGTGGTGGCAGGTTCCCACGTTTGATTATCGAGCAGACGTGTACTTTTGTAGTTTAATGGGCGGACGTTTGCTGTGTTCGTTTATCAGGAGTCCGGTAGTGTTTCATTTCAAACATCGTGTTTCTTTTGAAGTGTCAACATTAATTAGATTAGTTCCTTCTGCGCCGTTTTGTTATACGAGAAGTTCGTTATCCGGAGGTGAGTGCGTCAACAAGTTTTTGNAACGAGCATCCCTCCTGCCTTCGTAAATTAGTCTTGCAATGCAAGTTTTGAGACATTAATAAACAGTTAAACCACTGTGGCGCTGTTCGGTACTTGAAAATTTATCTCCGAACGGTTCGTACTCTGCCTACCGGTAATTAATCTGTGAACTGTTGTCATTCAAAAGATAAATAAATATATAGAACTAACTAACTTGAACTTTCTTTCATAATAACACGGTGTCCATTCATTTGTCTCTCGTGTTTCTACCCTGAGCAACAGCACCGTGGCAAGTAAACAGTCGGCAGTGTAAGCGGCGAAACGTTACAAGATGGCGCCCGCCTAACCTTGTGCGGCTTTAATATAATAAATATGCCTTAACAATCAAAGACGTTTCTTTACAATATGGCGTCCAACTGTGCGGCTATAATTATTATAAAATACGTATCATTACAATATATTTCAAAAGTTGAACGAATTAAATTTGTCATTACAAGGTAAACAGACAAAAGTGTTCAACGCTAGTAACAAAATAACTGCATTCAAAAGAAAATTGGAGTTTTGGATTATTTGTGTTGGTAAGAGAGTGATAGAAACCTTTTCATTGCTCAGCGAGTTCGTTATAGACTCAGAAATCTTGCAAGATGATTTGTTTGAAGAATTGGTCCAATATCTCAACTCCGTACGCGCATCTTTTGAGACGTTTTTTCCCAAAGAACAGAATACAAAAATTAAAATGAATTAATGGATTCAAAATCCTTTTGTATCCAACTTGCAAAAGCCTGAAAGTATTTCAAACGAGATTTATGAATCATTTTTGGAAATTACATCAGACACAAGTATGGAATCACTATTCAAAACAATGCCTCTGAATGATTTTTGGTGCAGAATTCGTGATGATTATCCAATTCTTGCCTCAAAAGCCCTGACTGTTCTTCTCCCATTCCCAACTACATACTTATGCGAGACAGGATTTTCAACCTATGCAGCTACAAAAACAAAATACTGCAATAGACTGAATGCCGAACCTGACATGAGACTTCAACTCTCTTCTATCGAGCCTGACATCAAAGAATTGATGAAAAATAAAAAACAATTTCATACCTCCCATTAATTATTTCAATGATTATTAACATAATTTGATTATTAATAAAGAATTACAAATAATCAGTGTTTGATTATTCTAGGGTTCCGTCAAATACTCCGCTTCCCAAAAGGGTTCCGTAGCCAAAAAAGTTTGAGAACCGCTGCTCTACGCAAATGGTATGGTCGCAACAGCTGTTTATGGAGGGCACACCATAATGTACCGGTTGATGCATCCAATCTCCGCGCGATCGCGCATGTGTTAGTAGAATGATCTGGATGAGTTTAGCATAATGGGATCGGGATAGGCGCCAGACGCCGGCCAAAGCCATCTTGAATTTACCTTTTTTCTCTTTTTTTCTCATAAAACTTCCTTTTTTCTTCTAGAAATCAAAAATGTTTAGCTTAAAATTTTTTTTTTCTTAACATTTCCCACTTTTTCCTCAAAAAGCACAGATTCCCTCATTTGGAAAGAACGAGCCCTTTTTTTTTAATTTTGCAAAAATGCTCCATTAGAAAGATTGGTGGGGGGGGG
>NQII01002318.1:176711-338648 GCA_002778355.1 Clitarchus hookeri
ACTTTGACGTTGAATGTAGTAAATGGATGTCAGCACATCCTAGTTGATGTAAAACACAATTTAAGATTACTATTTGGTTTTGACTGGCTTATGAAAAGGCAACTACAATTGAAATTGCGGCCAAAGGTTTTCAAGCATGTGGTATACTGCCAATGTATCCCAATATTTTTCTTTCGGAAGTTGAATTTCTGCCATCTGAAATTACTGGCAGGCCTCTCCCAAATAATAATCAATCGTCTCCTGCGGGTGATAGTACTAATAATATGAGTGCAGAAGTACAGCTTGCTTCTATTTCAAAACACATTTCAAAATTAGAGAAAACCACTGTCACAAACGTTCCGGTTAGGCCTGCTGAAAGTGGCCATGAAAATGTTTGTAAAGAGTTTCCTACAGGTAGCTCTACTGATGTCTCCTCCAATGCTTGTCTTAGAAATGTGTCCACTCCTTTAAATGGTTCTGTTTCGTCAACAATAATCAGGCCTTTCCTAAAAGCTAGCCATCCACAAATGAGGTGCAGAAATCCAAAACGGTTTCAAATACTCATATCGTCGCCATATGCTAAAATGCTGTAATTACAAAATGAAATAAAAATTAGACCTAACCTTAAGAAAACAACCATTACCTCAAAATCAGAAAATTTGAAGACCAAACAAAACGCAAATATACTTTAGATGGTGAGAAAGTCATTGCAAGCTCTGGTAGGTGGACTATTTCTGTGAGGGATGTGGTGCAATGCACGAAGAGCCTCTTATCTATGGATCTATGGACTGGATTATGTACAATGAATACAGATCACGGTGGGAGAAACCCTGTATTGATTATATGGAAAAGGGCTTTTTCAAATGTAATCGAAGCCAATAGGAAAGACTCTTACCCCACTATAGTAGGATTCTTGCCCCACATGTGAGGCAAGTTTCCTAATATGCAGTCATGCATTCTATTTGTATCGTAAGTTCTCAGAATGAATAAAAATTTCAGTTATTGTACATAATCATACACTATCCATTGTCGGAGCATATACATGAGGTTTTATGAGAAATACGTCATTGAAACAGACACAATTAACTACTGTTTTCTTAAGTGCAGGTTCTTGCCCCACATTACCCTAAGCCAAATAATCAATAATGACCCAATCATGATGTGTTCTCCATTGTCCTATTCTGCGACACAGTGTGATATTTTTAACACATGTACATCAAGAACACTCCCAGGTCAGTTACTATTAATATAATAGAGATGCATGTCAGGTCCGCATACAGCCATGGAGTTTATGAAGTGATTTTGGTGCCAATCAACGAAAGCAGATTCATCAACAATTGGGGCATCTATTACTATTAAGAATCCATCACCAACACTATAAAAATATGGAAAACCAGCTACAGCATGGAACTGTTGAATAATGTTAAAAGTGTTTTATGACCACTTTGCAATCCGACTGAATAACACAATTTTGACAACATTTATAACATGTACAAATCTACTCACACCATTTTTGAATTTTGAAACCCCATGCCTATCTGCTATTCCATGATACTGCCCACCATTTTCAAGTAAATGTAATCCAATTTGCAGTGGTTGTTCTACTGAAAAACTATAAAACAAGTAAGGTGTATTTTCAAGAAATCAGGCTATTACACCCAAAACATTTTAAAACTATATAGTGTTTGACCAGAATTTTTATTTAAATTCAAAGTAGTTTACTGACACAAAATTTTTTCTTGGCAAGTACCTGTTCAACTTTCTTACACCTGCAGCATTGTCTTCGCTATCCACATAGCTCACTATTAAATAAAGGTACTATAACCACAAAAAAATTTTTTTTAACCCAAATTAAAGTTTAAAAATACATTATATTTTCACTAAAGATGCTATTGTAAACAATGTCTATAAAAGGTAGGGGAAAGGAGGGTAAGAGTATGCAGTTGGGTATGAGTAGGCAGGTCTTTTTTTATGTTGGCATCACTGCACGCTGAAGTCAATATGGTGTTTAGATGTGTGTGGGACCGCTGATTAAAGCTACGCTATTATTTCTTGATGCATTTTGTCTGGAAGTTATCAGGTTAAAAGTGATTTCCTCTAATTAGCATGTTAGTTTTTTAAGAAAGAACGTAATGTTTTTGAAACCTTTAATATTGCCAAAGTCTTTTAAAGTTTAAATCATAGTAAAGTACATCATGTCCACACCAACATGGCAATGTTAGCATTTCTCTGTGTGCAGTGTGCTGGCATCTGTTGATGATGTAGTGAAACACTACACAGGCGGTTAAGAGTGTGCACTAAGTTTGAGAGTGCGTACTCTTAGCCGCCCTAACTTATTTACATGGCATCGAAAGAAACTATTTTTAATGGGAGATTTATTACATTTTTGTGAATGTAGTGACAATAGCAGTAATAACAAATATATAAATGTATTCCTATTATCACAATTTGTTATTTAGATGTATCTTTTCCCCATTTTACGGATCTTATGTCTTGAAGAATGGCTCCGTATAAGTGGAAAATAAGCCATTTAATAAAAGCTACATGTTGGCTTTTTGTGGTTATGACAAGTCTGCCACTTCGCTCAACAAAGGGAATTATATAGAATTCCTGAATGAACAAGCTGATTGTGACACTGAGCTAAAAATTCACTTGGAAAATTCTATAGTCTTTATAAGAATTATATAATATTTTCATTGTCTGATTTAATAATAAGTGAAACTAAGAAAGAAAAATTTTAAACTGCTTTCATTGCATTTATTATAGATGAGACAACAGATATAACAGTTATATCACAGTTTTCTATAGTGCTGCACTACATTTCAAGTGAAGGGAATATCGAGGAAAGGTTTTTGAAATTTATTGACGTAAGTGACGATCGAACGGCCAATGGTCTTTATCAACACACTGTCAACATTTCAGGAGACTCTGACTGTTTAACGAAGAAAGTAGCACAGACTTATGATAGAGCTGCAGTGATGGCCAGAGAACATGCTGGATTACAAACTAAAATATGAGCCGTTTGTGCTCAAGCTGTTTTTGTTCATTATTATGCTCACAAATTAAATTTAGTTCTTTCTCAGTCTGTAACAGCATTCGGCATCTTTTTCGGAAAAGATTTCTTCTCTTACTCCGACTCGTTGAAATTACAGCTGTAAACTGGTGGAAACTGTGTTCGAATACAGAGAAAATATTGGAGAACTCTTGACGGATATGGTATAAAATGCTGACAAATGGGATTCTGAAACTATTTGTTCTGCTCGTGGTCTTTTATCGCATTTAAAAGACTGTGACTTTAATTTCTTCCTAATCACATTTTCAACAATTCTCCCACATTCTGATTCTCTATTTCAAATCCTCCAAGCAAAAATCAGTGACATTGAGTTCTGCATGAAGAAAATTAAAGATTTCAAAATCTCTTTAAACAGTTTAAGAAATTACTTTGAACAGGTCTGGGAAAATGTTTCTTCAGTGTTAGACTGTGTTTTGCCTCCAGCAAAATGTGTTCATGTAGATTCATCCACAGGCAAGGAAAGAAAGGTGGCATACAGGAAACTCATTTTTGAAATAATTGACACAATAACTTTGAATGTATCGCAAAGATTCACTGAAAATCCAAAATTGAAATTCTTTAGCCTACTGGATAGTAATTGTTTTCCACAATATACAGATAAATTTCCAGAAGGAGCTTTTGTATATCTTAAGGAGAGTCACGGAAATGTTTTTGACTTTCCAAGTTTAAGAAGTGAGCTGCACGTTGTGTTCACAGACAGTGACATGCACAAAAAAAGTGTAACTAAGCTTCACGGCTAATTAAAAATATCATGACCAAGCGAGGTATTTCCCGAAACACATAAATTTACAAAGCTCATCATGACAGTTTCAGCTTCGAGTGCTTCAGTCTAAAGGTCTTTTTCCGCTTTAAAGTGAATAAAATCCTATTTACGGAACAACCAGCAGCAGGACAGATTGTCAGCTCTTGCTCATATCAGCATTGAAAAAGATCTACTGCAGAAATTACATTACAGACCATATTTCAACAATGATGTAATCAACATTTTTGCCACAAGAACCGCAGAATCGAGCTGGCATATAAAAATTATGGTAATTCTTACTTTATATACAACAAATTCCTTACAGAACCGAATGTTGCATGGGTCATGAGAAGTAGTCAGTACAGTAAGAATCAGATGTCTGATACCTGAGCTCTCATTTGGTGGCAGAATACACCTCCACAAGTCTTCTCACTACTCAGGCTTAGAAAAGGGAATGAGTAGGCCTATATTTTGTTGTAAATGTGACTTCTTCCACAATTGCATGTTTAAATACACAGACAGGTCTATCTGGTCTTCTCTGTAAGTAATAGCCAAAGAGGGAATCAGTAACTAATTCAAACAAACAAAATCTTAATATTTAACCTGACTTGTTAATGTGGCAGGCATATTTCTGATTAAGTTGGGCACTATAAAACATTCCAGGTTTGGTGCCTGCTTTAAAGTGTCGCAAACGTGTCTTAGAAAAATTGCATACTTAGCACATATATACCTTTTGTAAAAAAAAAATATTTAAAAAATTTTACAAACTAAAATATCTATTATCACAGATGCGACCCACAGGGGGTTGCCATTCATAATCTTAAGCTCATGACTTGCACAAAATTAGCAGACTGACTGAAACAAATGTGTTTATATTTATATAATCATTACTGCCAACACTTGATGGAACATTGAAGGGGGAGGTTACAAAATCTGTGCAGCACTTCCCCTACCTACAATGTCACGCTTCGTCACTTGTTGGATTATAACACATGCTGGACACAAGGAAGTTTTCTCTGATGGAGTGGTGTTAGTTTAAAAACAAACCAAAACCAAAAACCATAAAAAAAGGGGGCCAGAAATCTGGCGACTACCACAATGAAATGAATAATGAAAATTTCACTAACTCTAGTATTCCAGAACATTCAGTTTGATATTGCATATGTTCTACCATCTTGGGCAATTGAAAAGAAATGGCCAGTTCCTAACTCACAGAATGTATTTCTGAACATATTTTCTCTGTGTCCTGATATGGTATCAGATATGCCATGGTTTGTTATTCACCGCCCCGTGCAAGGCTATAAACAAATGAAAGTGACACTGTAAAGTATTTATTTACAAAACCCTTTGCAAAAATAAATACCTGCAGGATTTATTTGTTACGTTATCTGTAGTGCTAGCAGTTATTACAGACTTTAAATAACTGTGCTTAGAATAACAAAAAACAGTAATTATTAATATTGTCTGATGTGATATGTTTATTTCATCCTTTATTGTGAGACAAATTATTGAACTTATGGTATGTTTCATGTTTGTAATGAGGAAATTTTAAATATAAATTTAAAATGGTGCACATGCATTTAGACAGCAGAATTGCTACTTTCTGGTTATATGTTCATATGAATAAATAAATCTATGATATTTAGCATTTCTGTAAATATGAGCTATAATGTATTGTTGAAGCAGAAGTGAGATAGTGCCAAGGGATAAAATGACACGTCGATAAAGTTCATAACCATAATGCGAAAACACTGAACAAGAATGCTGTCTTTCATATGTACAGTATGCAGGGCCGTCGACAAAAATTTTGGGGCCCATCACAAATTAATATTTCGGGGCCCCCTTCGCAGGTGTCCTTTTTTTTATTTCCTCCTAACTCCAAGTGTCTGTGCCCCCTGTGGGCGGCGTCCAAAAACGTTACTCTGCGAGTAAACTTTTCTCTCTGGCTGTCCCAAAACACTTATAGTAAATGTTTTACTTTCTCTTGGCAGCATCTTGCCAGAGTAAAACTTTTACATGCACAACTTTAGTGAGTATAGAAGGGTAAACTGAAAATAATGGAAATTTTAGTTGAATTAAACAAATTGAAAATAAATGTGGGCATTCTGTTTACAGACACACCTGGGAAAACTACAAATGACGAGTAATAAAATTTGTATTGTTATTTAAAAGTTAACATTTATAAAGGTTATATTGTTAGATGTAATGATTATGATTAATTTATAGCAAGTAAAGCTGTTTATGTATATAACTAATATTTTGAAAAAGAAAGAATTTGGGGAAAGGGACAAATATCTTTTGGAATTTACATGGATTGCTTAATCAGTACATATTTGTACACACATAATGTTTTTTATATCATGTTCGTTCCGAAACCCCTTTTAATTTTTCTTTGCTCAGTGGATACTCTGTGTTACTTTACTCTACTCTCGGAGTAACGTTTTGGAACGCTGCCTTGAGCCTCGGAGCCCGGGACAAATGTACACTTTCTTGAATAAGTAGTCTTCCTCGACTTTAGTCTATGAATGTGATGCGACGCTTGAGAGCCAGCCAGGCTCAGCGGCGCCCAGGAGGTGAAGTTGACTGGCGATGGCAGCTGCCCCCACCCAGTGGGGGGCAAAGTACCCTCGTGGGAGGCCCCGGGCGGTAATTTATTATTTTATTTTTATGTAACATATTACTTGGGGCCCCTATCGTCCAGGACCCGGTACAGCTGTACCCGTAGTCTCCCCTTGTCGCCGGGCCAGACAGTAGGCAGCATGGGAACTGAATGCTCCTGTGTGTCAATAAAATTTCTCTACTAATATATCTAGTTTTAAATATTCCCTAAAATTCACATTTATATTATCTGTACTATATACATAAGTTTTATTATTATTATTATTATTATGATTGTATGAGTTTTACTGGCTGGAATTCAGCAATTTTTGCAGCTTTTTGAGCCACTGCAAATATTAAAATCACAGATATACCGAGGCAAATTGATATATTGTGTTTCAAACCTACACGGAAATGTTACAAAGTTGTAATATGCACATACATACATGACCTTTAAAAAATTACTACAATCAATAACAACTGTTCCCGGTTAAAACACACAAACCTCTTATATCCAGTTCCCACTCCCAAATATGAAACTATAAAGGCTACTCCATGGGTCAACGTCATCACTTTAGCAATCAACACGACACTTACTGCACTACATATAAACGTCCACGAAAATGCTGAAAAATTATAAATACAACTTAGTAATGCATGCAAATCATTTACAACACAACATATACAAAATTTATAACGTAATTTTGAGTTTCACATGGGGGAAAAGATATTCCTAACAGCCAGTGTCAATAATCAAGCCATGTCGTTAATCGTGTCAACGTAACATCCAAGTTGTAACTCGTCCTGCCACTGATGTAGCAGGCAAGCCCACAAATAAAATTATTTTTGTACACACATTACATAATTTTATTATACAATGCAAAGTCTTCAAAGAAATGCAAACTGCCTTTCGTATGTGAAAAGAAGATTTTGTTGAGTAAATTCTGAGCAATTACCAATAAAAAAAGCCCTATTGTCAAATAATTGTCTATATATTCTACTGTTAACAATCCATCATTAGGTAGTTTAATACCTAACACAGTTATCAAAATAAATATAATTTATTTAACATAAAACATGCGAAAATGTGAAAATTCAAGTTTATTTTAAAATCTTAAAAATTATGCATTTACCAGGATTTAAACCTAAAATGTGTCAGCAACAGCCAGACACTCTAGCAGTTGTGCTATTACAACTCGTCTATGATGAAGCTGAATAAATTATATATATATATATACACATTTAAATATTCTGCGATTTGCATTATTCCCTTTAAAACATGGCGTACATAAATGGAGAGCCAAAAAAACCGGTATAGGTGTGCGTATGCAAATAGCAGAGGTATGGAACCAATCAGAGTAACTTGATGCGGTCAGTAGCGCCTATATAAGACATCAAGCGTCTGGCAAAGTTGCCAGATTGGTTACTGCTGCTACAATGGAAGGTTATCAAGATTTAAGTGAGTTTGAACGTGGTGTTATAGTCAGCGCACAAGAAATGGGAAATAGCATCTCCGAGGTAGCGATAACATTTGGATTTTCGCGTATGACCATTTCACGAGTGTACCGTGAATATCGGGAATCTGAAAAAACATCAAATCTTTAACATCACTGCGGCCGGAAAAAGATCGTGAACGAACGGGACAAACGACGACTTACGAGAATCATTAAACGTGACCAATGTGCAACCCTTTCTCAAATTGGCGCAGATATCAATGCTGGGGCATCAACAAGTTCCAGCATGCAAACTATTCAATGGACCATCATTGATATATGCTTTTGGAGCCAAAGGCCCACTCGTGTACCGTTGTTGACTGCATGACACAAAGCTCTACGTCTCGCCTGGGCCCGCCAACACCGCCATTGGACTGTTGATGACTGGGAACACATTGCCTGGTCTGACGAGTCTCGTTTCCAATTGTATCGGGCGGATGGACGTGTACGGGTATGGAGACATCCTCATGAATCCATGGACCCTACATGTCAACAGGGGACTGTTCAAGCTGGTGGAGGCTCTGTCATGGTATGGGGCATGTGCAGTTGGCATGAAATGGGACCCCTGATACGTCTAGATACGACTCTGACAGGTGACAGATACGTAATCATCCTGTCCGATCACCTGAACCCATTCATGTGCATTGTGCATTCCGACAGACGTGGGCAATTCCAACAGGACAATGCGACACCCCACATGTCGAGAGTTGCTACCGAGTGGCTCCAGAAACACTCTTCTGACTTTAGATACTTCCATTGGCCACCTAAATCACCAGACATGAACATTATTGAGCATATCTGGGATGCCTTACAATGTGCTGTTCAGAATAGATCTCCACCGCCTCGCAATCCTATGGATTTGTGGACTGCCCTGCAAGATTCAGAGTGTGAATTGCCTCCTGCATACCTTCAGACATTAGTTGTGTCCATGCCACATCGTCTTGCGGCACTTCTGCGTGCTTGCGGGGGCCCTACACGATATTAGGCAGGTGTACCAGTTTTTATGGCTCTTCAGTGCATTACACAGTATTCTTGCTAACATCAACTTTTATTTGTAAAAGAGCTAAATTAATGTGGTTTCCTAATGTTTGTATAAATAATTACATTGGAACGTATAACGGTCTGGACTCGTCATATTTTTTATGGATGTTCATCACACTACTGACTCTGGCAAAATGATATGCATTCTGCGCATGTGTAGGTTTTATTTGCACCAAGGAAATATCACCAAAATCAGAGCCCTAAGATTAAGGCTTCAGCCGTGGCTTAACTAAGGATTTTGCTGGCATTATAACATTCTGGAATACTGATCAAGCCTGGACATGACTTAAGTTGTACCAAAACCGTGAAAAATGTGTTCTGGAATACTGGCCTAAATGATGTGAAAGGAAGCGTATCATTAATCTAACAAAAAAGTGTTGCAGTCCTTGATAATGCACTACATCACTCTGTTCAAGAAAATAAACCACCCACATCACCTTCAACAATGCAAACTATACAACATAGGCTCTACAAACCCTAAATGTCAAATTCTCAAGAAATGAAAGAAAATGTGAATTGTTAGAGCAAGTGAAATTGCATTGCATTCCTACAAAATGTTACACATACAACACTTTTTATGGACGTGATCACAAAATTGTAAGACTGCTGCCATACCACTGTGATCTCAATCCCACAGAGTACATTGGGAGTTTTGTAAAATCATGAGTACCCACTAATAATGTAGCTCAGTTACCAGTGTCATTGATAAATAAATTTAGAATACCATAAAAGTAGCAGTAAAAGAAAAATGTCAAATGATAATAGAAGCATCAGCATAATTGAAGAAACAGTTTAAGATAAGAGAAAATGTGTTATCATAAAAATTTACTTATGTTTGTGTAAGTTTGAGTCAGTGTTGTTGTGAATCACAACTGTGCTAATTATCTCCTTCTCCTGTTGGTCTGAGGGAGCAACACCCATTACACTAAAGGCAACTGCAGTGCTCTTTCATGCATATGGACTATGGTTTTCAGTTAATTTTGTGGCACAGTATATAGATTTTTATTTATTCTTATGGGGAATTTATCAGGTCCCTTTAAAATAGAAGGTGAACATGAAAAAATCTACAGAAATTAGACCATGCACTCGGGTACACTGTAATTATGCATACATAAAATTTACTGTGACCATCACTCCTTGCCATCAGTCAGTGTGTTTAGAAGCTATAAAATGAAATCACGAGAATTCAGTTGAAACTAAAAAAATATATATATTTGAAGGTAACATAGCAATGACATGTGTGCATTGATAGATGAAATGGAACATTTTTGAAATTTGGCAACATTTATATTATGATTAAAAATAAGTTTAGTATTTGCTCTGTTATTGGCCAACTTTAGCACTAAGTAACATGCATTTCTCAGATGCCCAAAAGTTTATGATGACATATGAAAAAATATACTGTATCAGTCCAAAGAGATACAGAAAAACCTATTGTTCTATTATATTAGTTATAGCTTTGCCTTGGAATGTAACTATATACAAGTGACAATGTGAAGAAAAAAAATAATAATAATAATAAATTGTAAAATATTAAAAAACAGCTAACTACAGAATTAATAATATAGAAATACATAAATTTTTACAGCATAGTTTAGTGAACTTTAAATATTGAACATAAATAAGTATTATGACTATTTAATGTAAGCTTTCTATAACCTACCACCAGAATATGATGCGACTGGGAGTCCTTTTTGGCAATAAAATATGGTTTTGGAGTACCAGGCAATCTGCAGCGTTGACCCAAAGTCCACTGGTGAATTCCATCATGTTTCCCTACTATTTTACCAGAATCAATATCCAAAAAGTTCCCTGGACTTGTTGCAACATACTGTTAAAACATACCAGGGTAAATTATGAATATAATTTAACTCTAACAAAGCAATAATGTATAATGATAACTTATAAAAACATATGCACTTTTTTTATTACATATTATTAATTAAATCACAAGAAATGAGGCAAGAGAAGCTGTCATATTTATCTTTTAAAAAAAATTTTATTTGACAGTAAAATTTTTATTTGAAAAATATTTAAAGAGATCAAGAAACATATATTTCAAGTAATATTCTCATACTGGCTTACAAATTCTCCTTAAAATCAATAACAACATTTCTAATGTTATCTGCACTATAATATTAATTTAAAAATCAACATTTTAATTCCATGATACATATTTTCCATTGCACAATCTAAAGTTAACGTACACCGGGGTAAGTGGAACCGCAAATTTCACTAGTGCAACTTTAACTTCTTATTAAACATTCATATGTTCACAGAACTTTATGACATTTCAGCAGCGTGTTTGTTAAAATATGCCTTAACTATAATTTGAGTTAAATGATGACAGCTTGAATTGTGTATTCTGTAGATTAATTTTCTTATTAAGTCGTCCGTGGGTTCCACTTACCCCTGACACTAGGGTAAGTGGAAACTGCTCGCTCTTTTTGATTAAAAACTGTTGCCAAGTGGACGGGGGAAGTGTAAATGAATTAAGGCTTCATTAAAAAAAACAGTCTTTTAATAATACACTTTACAAAAAATTATGAAAAAGGTTATACTTATAACAAGACCAGTTAAAATTACATCAAGATAACAATAAACCTAAAAACATAATTATGAGATGCCCATATTTCAGCCAATCTTGTAAAAGGTGAAGGACATTGGGAAAGTGAATTTCCCACGCTTGTCAAACACAGGAGGGGGTATAAAGTGGACAATTTTGTTACCCAGGATTATGCTTTTGTCTTCAACATTTGGCCACCAAAATTTGGAGGTTGATTTAATGCGTCTCGCAAATTTTGCTTCCAGACAATCCTCAATTTCCATCAGTTGTCCGACAAACATTTTCTCTGAATTGCTACTTGCAAGTTTGATGAGCACCCAGTCATTTACTGCAGCTTGTGAAATGTTTTTGGAGACCACCTCCAAAAAATTAGATTCTTCTTCTGTCTCTCTTTGTTCTTCCTGAAAATCATACTCATCCGAATCAGAGCCAATCGACATCAACTGTTCTATGTCCTCATTGTCTTCGCTAATATCAGCTGCTTCCATTTTCTTCTTGCCTTCTTTCTTTGCTCTTACAGAATTTCCTTCTATGTTCTTATTGTCTGAAGAAGCTTTTAGCTTCACCAGAACCTCTTCCGACGTAATAACTTCAGCCCCACCACACACTCTCTTTCGCTTTATGTTCAAATGGGAAGCTTGCTTCACTTGTTCAAGGAGCAGTTCCTCAAATGAGATTTTCCGGACTGGAGGTAATGATTGAAAAGTAGAGGGTACTGGGTCTATTTCACTCTGTAAAGGTATAATGCTTAATAGTGAAGATGAATTTCCACAAGGTGATTGGTTGGTGACAGAATTTCCTGGTCCCAACTCAGTTGTACTCTTCTTTCCTTCAACATCACACCATCTCCTGAACTGAGCTGGGTCAAAACGATCCTTGGGAATTACTTTGTCATTGAAAGGGAAAGTACCACCTTTTTCAAATCCCTTTTCAATTATAGTAGGACTCAGGGTTTTCCAAATTTTTGCTAACATTGATGAAAAAATTGACTTGGGCAACTTGATGCCATAATTTTTGCTTTGCCATTTAACAAGTTCTTCGCCCCACTTATCTTTTATGGGTTTGAAAACACAGAAATCCATGGGCTGCAGTACATGGGTCGTGTGTGGAGGTAATTTTAATATGGTTATGTTCTGCTTCCTCTATCAGGGAAACACCAACATGAGAACTGTGGCCATCATTAATAACAACCACTGGTCTCTGAGGGGGCAGATTTTTTAGAAAGCTGTTTACGAAATATTTTTTGAAGGTGATGGTGTCCATCCCACCATTCTTTGGGTATCCAGGAATCCCATACATTTTTTCCTTTAAATACCACAAGTGGCGGCAATTTCTCGCCAACCGCATTTGCACCCAATGATACAGAAATGTTTTCTCGTCCAGAGCCACTAATCGCCCTATGAGCTTCAAGTCCTTTTTCCCCAACTACCTTGGTCTTCTTCGGGTCAAGACAGAAACTTGATTCATCGAGATTATAAATCTGTGATGGCAGAATGTTTGTGGTAACCTCTTTCAAGAGCTTGAAATAATCTGACAGTACAAATGGATTTGCACTTCTTTTGCAGGCAACTTCCACGCTCTGAGGCTTTTCTATACTCAGATTAAACTCTTTTTTGAAGCGAATGAAATAATCATCTCCTGAAATGCCATCCTTGAAAGGTGTGGAAATATTATTTTCCCTCACATAGTGCCCTATTTTGACAGACCGAAACCCCATCGCTCCATTGTCTTTAAGCAATCAGCAATTACTTTCTCTTCAGCAAAAGGAATGGACGGTGGTCTCCCATTACTCTTGCTTTTGACACCCCTCTGACCTTTGACTCTCTTGAATAATGTTGCCTTAGGGATTCCATAGGCTTTAAAAGCCCTGTATAGTCTCATCTCGCCTCTTTTTACTTTTCCCATTGCTCCAAGGAGCGTTTCTTTTGAGTAGGATGGTAGGGCCCTCTTTGGTACGTAATTGCGAACCATATCTGTAACATATTAACACTTTAATTTGACTCAATATTTGTCATATTGACAAATTTCAATGATGATTGGAGGTATATGGAACCTACGGGGTAAATGGAACCCATAGGCTCCACTTACCCCGAATCATTGGGTTTCACTTACCCCATCAACAAACGACACATGGCCACATGGAAACACCTCAACATTCCACATTTTATATCAAAATATCCACATCAGAACACTTAGGTATTCTAAACCAGCAAATAAAGTGATCTTACCGAAAAAATTGCGATGAAATTCCGATTGTAGAGGTCTGCAGTGAGAATAAAAGATCAACAGGTTGCAAAGCACTCAAATCTGAAACTGCCTGGAAGTAACCTCATCTTAGCCTTCCTTGCGCATAAGGCGCTCTCTCTAGTCTGTCTCATTCAACATGGCGTTAGTTCAAAGAAATTCCACTAGATGTTACCACAAGATTATTTAACCATGTTCATAGAACCCCGTTGGGTTCCACTTCCCCCGAATTTCCACTTACCCTGGTGTACCTTACATAAAGTTATTGTGAAGACCATCAACTAACTGAGCAGTGAATAAAAAATTATGAAATTTGATGCACAGTAATATTATCTTATGACGGGAGTTGAGGTACACCGCAAGAATGAGAGGACATGTGTGCCCTTGCTGGTTTGATCTTGACAGCAACTATGTAATTGTGCTGCTGCTTCAGGTGTGCGCATCACCACCTATTTATGAGTCTTGGAAGTACATGAACACCGTTACTTGTGCTAACTTTTGAAAAATGATGTAGATGACAGAGCAGAAAATATTCTTGGTTGATCATATGTTCTGGAGCAGTAATAAAGACATTGATAATGTGCTCAAGTTTTAGGAGCCACAAAAATCAGCCAGAGGACTGACACATCAGATTTGCATGTCTATAATTTTCTGACAATAAATTTAATGATCCAGTCTTAAAAGGTGCCTGTGGTCCATTAATTGCTATTGGCAGATATTATCCATATAAAGTAATGAAACTGGTAGGCTCATCCTTGGGTCAAAGTTTTAAAAATACCATCAACACAATGTATTACATATTCTGGAATCATTTGTTGTTCAAATGAATGACATGTAAATGGAAAGAGCCTGGTTTCAGCAAGACGGTACAACAGTACACATAGCTCTTGTACCGTTAGGACAGGGTGGTAACCCTGACTGGTGTAGCAGACTATCTCTCGTAACAATGACAGCTAGTTGTGTGTACCTCGTACCTGGTGTCTGATAACTAGAGACCAGATTATATGCAACATAAAAATATTAAAATATGCATGCAAACATGCATGAAAAATGCCTAAAATATGCAAGTTATATGTGAAAACATGCAACATAAAATAAAACAATAAATCGAATAGTTTTTTTTATTTAATAAAATTGAATAAAAAATCTTTGTTGTTTTTTTTAATGTTTACAATCATGTATTGTTCTAAATTTTCAGTTGTAAAGTTGAACCTTCTATCACTTAAAATATTTTTACAAGTGGAAAAGGAACGTTTCACGTCCATCGAGGTTACCGGGCAATACTTGAATTTAGGTGCTTTATTAGCAGATATCATCTCAGGCAAAAGTTCACCCGTGCCGTTAATAAAACAATTAATTAGACACAAAGGTTCGAAGCCGGGGTTGTTGTGTACAATTTTACCAAACTTTCCTTTAAGTTTATGCGGGAATGTTTCTGGCAAATTGGAGTTCATTTGACGGATTTTATACATCAACTGAATGGATTCATTCAACGTCAAACAATGAGTTTCAAGCTTCTTAATACTCTTCGGTATGTGGAAAAAATGGGTGCTAATGAGAGCAATGTTCTTTTTAATAGAAGAGTCTTGAAATGCTTCCTTGCACTGACAAACTGCCATAGAATCTGCGATGTCGAAGTTATTTACTACACCTTTAATGGCATCAAAATGTTGATTGTAAAACAGTACAGCTTCAAGCCACATTCCCCAGCGGGTCACCATTGGTTTAGGTGATAAAGGCACAGTAGGAAGATTTTCTTTATAGGCTTTAATGCGAATGGGTGACTTGAGAAATACCTTCTTTGTTGACTAAATCAATTTATTTACATTTCCAAACGTGCTTCATACTTCTTCGGCGAGTCAATGGACTCCGTGGGCAAAGAGAAATAACACTCTTTCATCTACAGAAGGATCTGGAAATATTTTTTATACCTTCATTCATAAATCTGGCGATGGTAGAATGATTTGTCTTTTCAAGTTCTTTGCAGGCTACCAAATAAGAAGAAGAAGGCTCCAGTTCCAATTTTCCGATTATCAGATTCGCAATATAACGGCCGCAACTGTCTGTAGTTTTGTCAGCTGAAATCCATACAATGCTATATTTGAGGTAATTCCGTATTTCTTCCAAGACATTTTGGTAAATTGTTGGTATGTAATTTTTACGTAATGTTGATTAATTTGGTATATTTTGATTCAAACAATGTTTTGCCAGAAAACATTTGAAGGTAGGATTTGATAGTTTGTAGACAGGAATATTACTTGCAAGCAATGTTTCACATAAATCCAAGCAAAACATCTCTTTTTTGTTTGCTTTTAGAAGTAGAGGCACTGCTACTTGCCGCAGTTAAAAGTTGTTGTCGTGGACCCTTCTTGTTCAACGCTATGATATGAAGATTTTTATTAACATGCTGGCTTATTTGAAATTTTTTTGTGCACGAAACATTTTTCTGACAAACTCGATGGAATAAAATGTTCCCGTCATAAGTAAATATTCCAGGATAGTTCACTATCCACGTTGAGACACTTTTTTTCTCTGGAGGCATCGTACACTTTAAATTGTCACAAAATCAAAGACGAGTGAAACTAGCGGTGCACAGCAAGTTATTATGTCAACAACAAAACCGTGCGTATTTTGTTTTGATTGACCTGTGGGAGAAGTGCAATATAAGCGAAAAGGTGTCACCCGTTCTCTTCCTGTGCTATTCTGTGTTAACTTGCCTAAGCAAAAGATGCGCAAATGCTAAGAAAGTCGTGCGTTTTATTTAGGTTGGTAGCAAGCAACGTTGTTACGTTTGGAAATGTACCTACATAAATGTATTTAGATCTGTAAAAATAGCGCAAATATGACACATCAGTAGGTTTTCATTAAAATATGCTAAAACCTGTAAAAATAGCCAAAATATGCATTTGCATATGCAAATATGCATTTGCATATAATCCAGTCTCTACTGATAACATAACATGGTGGCAGCAGTAAAACCTGAGTTTTCAGTGTAGTACTGTTTAGTTAACTGTTTCAGCGATTATCAGAAGGACGATGATGGATAAAGAGGGATCTGAAATCTCCTCTGCGAGGAGAAGTGATAATAACGACAAACCACCACAACCTATGGATTTCATGAATCCATCAACATGGCCAGCATCGGAGAGATGATTTCTACGCTACATGTCTGTTTCAGGATTTAATTCCAAACTGCACATGAAGCAGATTGATATTCTTCTATATCTTCTGGGTGAACAAGCTGAGGAAATTTGGCTACAGTTTCAGCCTGCACCAGACACAAAGGAATGAGTGCTGAAAGCATTTTGGAAATATTTCAACCCAAGGACAAACACAATATTCAAATGGTATAAGTTAAACTTGTGGGTACAGTTGCAAGGTGAGTTGGTGGGTGAATTTGTAACTGTGCTACATACCGTAGTAAAAAGTTGTAACTATGGGATTCTAAAAAATGAACTTTTCCATGATAGGGTGGTGGTAGGCATGGCCAACAAAAAAAAACTAATGAAGAGCTGCAATTACGGCCAAAACTCGCTTTAAAAGAAGCAGTACTGGTGGCCAAGCCAGCAGAACTGCAATCAAAACAGTCCCTGGTTATTCATCAAGTGCAGCAACACGGAGGGGAGGTCAACAGAGTCCCAATGAGGAGGCGTTCATCTCCACAAGGTGCTTTGCAGCAACAAGGGTCATTTTGACGCCATTTTTACCCACAAGGCTTGTCTACCTGGGCAGAAGATAGCCGATGACAGCTTTGTGAGTTACATACCCATGAGATGGTAAAGTGTCGAGCTCGTCACGCTAAGTCCTTCAGTTGTGGTAAGCTCGGGCATTGGGCTTCTATATGTAAAAATAAAGGAAGATCAGACCAAAGTAAGGTTTTTAATGTGTGTGGGAATGGCCGGAATGACCAGAATAGACAGAGGGAAAATGATTCAAGGGAGGACATATTTATAGGGGGGTTATGGTTAAATGCACTCAAAAAAGATAAGTGGGCCAAAATAGTTAAAATGGTTGAATCTGGAAAGTCAGCTAACTTTGTAGTTGACACTGGTACAGATGTTAGTTGTGTTCCTACTTTAGTTGTGCCAGAACAGATGTTACAGGTTGTAAAAAAAACAGCAGAAGAACCTATTTCTGGTCCTCATGGCTACTGTCTAAATGTGGTGGGGTTTCTAGATTTTGTTTTGTAAATTAAAGGTAAACAAACCCAATCCAGAGTATTCGTTATTTCAGGCCTACAAACTGCTATATTGGGAAGAAAGAGTTTGCAGAATCTGGGTGTTGTATGCTTTGAGGTAGATAGATGTGAGGTGGCTAATGTAGGTAATTTAGCCTCAGAATTCACCAATGTCAATGTTCCAGTAGAATTCCCAGGGTTAATTGATGGACTGGGTAAAATGAAAGGTGCAGTCAAAATTGTAGTGAAAGAGGATGTTAAACCATTTGTACAGTCAGTCCCTACAACAGTGGCTATACCTCTTTTGAACAAGCTAAAGGCAGAACTTGATAGGCTAATACCATTGAGCCAGTGACTGAACCAACAGAATGGGTTGCACACGTTGTGATTGTGGTGGTTCTAAAAGGAAATGCAGTCCGTATATGTGGGGACTATACTGAGTTAAACAAAAATGTTTGTAGACCTCACTTTCCTATCACGAGTGTTCAATCAAAGCTAGCTCTGCTAAAAGTAGCACAGTATTTCTTGAAATTAGATGGCAATTTGGGTTTCTATCAAATGGAGCTAGCTAAAGAGAGTCAAATATTGATTACTTTTATCACACCATTTGGCAGATATTATTACAAGAGGTTGCCATTTGGCATTTTATGTGCACCGGAGTACTTCTCGAACAAAATTGTGCATGTTCTGGAGAACATTCCAGCGGTTATATTTCACACGGATGATATTCTTGATTATGCATCAACAATTTCGGAGCATGATTCTAAGCTGAAAATAGTTCTGAGCAGAAGAATAGAAACTAAAGGTATTACTATCAACAAAACTAAAAGTGTTTTTGGGGAAACAAGTGTCAGGTATTTCTGCTACATACTAACCTCTGAAGGTATATCAGTGGATCCAGAAAAAGTTGAAGCATTAGTGGAATTTACTCAGCCTACGTCAACAAGCAAACTTCAGCAGTTTATGGGCGTAGTCAGTTTCTCATCTCAGTTCCTTCCTGGCAAATTGTGTATTGGAACCTTTGTTTTCCCTCCTCAACAAAGATATAGAATTTGCATGGGGGCCAGCCCAAGCTAAGGCCTTTGCAAACATTAAATGGTTGCTTTCACAGACACCTACTCTTGCATTTTTTTAATATCCAAAGCAGCAAATACTGGTAAGTGCGGGTGCTAGCTAATTTGGTCTACGGTGCTGCTTTATGCGGCAAAAGAAAGGAATTTGGCAAATTGTTGCATGTTGTTCAAGAACACTTACACCTTCAGAGAAGAGATACTCCCAAATTGAGAAAGAGGCTTTGGCCTTAGCTTGAGATGCCAAAAAATTTCAACAGTATATACTAGGTTTATATATTATATTTGAAACGGATCACAAACCCTTGCTACAGGTATTGCAGTCAAAACCCATCAATGAATTTCCCCACCTTTAAAGGTTCCATATAAGGCTAATGAAGTATGATTATGCAGTAAAGTATGTTCTGCGGAAAGAGTTGATTATTGCAGATGTATCATCTCAAAATCCTTCCTCTCTGGTTACAAAACAGGGGGATTCAGAGCTAACTCAAGAAGAAGAAGCATTTGTGCATCAAATTTGGTTGACGTATCACATTACAGATAAGTTTATTTCTCTCAAACAGGCAGAACAGGAACAGGATCCCACGTGTCAGAAATTGAAGGCGTATTCTTTGGGAACTTGGGCCCCCAAGAGTGATGTTCCAGAGAACTTGCATCTGTATTATCTATTCAGACAAGAAATTTCCTTTGCTGAAGGTATTTTAGTGAAAGGGAGTAGGATCATCATCCCACCCTCCTTATAGCTGAAGTGCTTAGAGTTCATCCATATAGAACACCAGGGGATTGTTAAGTGTAGGGAAAGAGTTAAACTGGCAGTTTTGTGGATAGGATTATCATCCCAATTAGATAATGTAATATGTAGTTGTTCATAGTGTGTGGAAGAACAAATCCCAAAAAACATGTCTAAAATAACAGTTTCCTGTATGACCTTGGGAAAAGGTAGGGGTGAAGTTTTTCAAACATTGCAAATGGTACATCATCATCACAGACTATTACTCCAAATTTTTTGAAATTCCACCAATAATTATATCTTTGTAAGATGAAGTTGTTATACGACAACTAAAAGCTGTTTTTGCCTGGTTCGGTATTCCAGAACTATTATGGGCAGATAGTGGTTTGCAATTCCTCTCTCGATTTAAGAAATTTGCAGAGGAATATAAGATTAGGGTTGTAACTTCTTCACCACATTATCAACCAAATGAAGATGTGGAAGAAATGGTTAAAGTGGCAAAACAATTAATAAAAAAGAACGAGGATTTATCTTCTACACTACTAGCGTATCGCAATACCACACTTGATAATGTATTCAGCCCTGCTGAACTCCTTATGGAAAGCAGAATAAGGTCAACTCTTCCTTAGCTACCATCACAATTGTCTAAACAAACTCATCAAAAGATGGTGCAGGAAAGGGAAGACAGGAAAGGAAAAAAACAGGCAGAGAATTACAAAAGGCATAAGGTAAAATCTATTGCTCCTAGAATCCCCCTTTCCAGTATGGTTCACGGACTTGAGAACATATGGTAAAATAAAGCAGGTAGGACCTGAGCCTAGATCATACGTAGTAGACACCGCACGAGGTTGCTATAGGAGAAACTGGTGGTTTCTGGTACCTGCCCCATATCAGCAATCAGCCATAATGTCAGAAAAACCTCTAGAGGGTTTAGAAGTACCAGTAAGTACTGAAAGTGAGCAGCCATCAGGACATAATGTGGTAGAGATAGGTAGTGATGATGAGGAGGAAGACTTAAGAAAAGGATTTAGGGGTTCCAGGAACAGGAAAGCAGAGGAAATCAATAATTCACAAGAAGGGGTAGATGAAGTAGGTAACACTACATTAAGCAATAACAGGTCTAAAAGGCCTATCAACAAACCTAGGTGGTAGATAGATTACACCACATATTGACATACAGGTATCATGAATTGAGTGTAGGTGAAGGATGTCAGTATCTTGAGTTGTTCAGTTATATTTTTGTTCGTGAATTTGTTATTGTATAAGTATAATATGATTGGTGGAACTCTGATGTATGTAATTAGTTGTTGAGTTTTATTTTTGTTGGAAAAATTGTGTTATTGTAAAATTGTAATTTGATTAGTGGAACTCAGATTTGTGTAGTTAGTAATTGCATACCAGGCAAAATGGTGGAGTTACTATACTGTATACTACCAGGCTTAATAAATAAGAGAAAGGGAATGTACCATTAGGGCAGGGTTGGAAACCCTGACCGGTGTGGCAGATTCTATATAGTAACAATGGCAGCTAGTTGTGTGTACCTTGTACCCAGTGTCTGATAACATAAGAATTGTCACTTGGTTACTCGTAAAACTTAATCTTGGTTGTAATAAAACTTGCATGATCCCTTGGATTCTGCCACCATCGGTCCCTAATTTTTACCTCTGGGGTACATTAAACAATAAGGCATAAAAGAATAAAGCTTATTTACTCGAGGATGTGAATACACTCACAAATAATATTACAAATATTCCAGTTTTATGATGTAATGTCTTTTATACAAGAGTTGCCACATTCACAATTTTCTTTAATTTTGTAAATGGTTTTATATTTTACTTTTATTACCAAACTGTCATGTTCTTTACAACAATAATGACAGCTTTCTCAACTTTATGAATGCTTCGAAAAACAAATTTTAAATTTTGTCGTTTTATACAACTTTTTACATTATTTTCTTTACTAAAAACCAATTTGTCATTATTTTCATTTTTTAAATAATTGGAAATAATTCTGAAATGTACTTTATTGCATTATCATCATAGTGTAAGTGATGCCACAATTTTTAAGTGGTGAAAAATGTAAAAATTTCTTTATTTCCTAAAAGTCACTGCCCTTGTGCCAGAACATGTAGGACCATTCCATATGCCAGACCCATTACATAAACAAGTTTGTAGTTGTGATGGCCCGATACCCGATATCCGGTATCAGATATCGGATTTATCGGTACATTTACCATTATCGGAGATCGGCACTAAAATATCAGCACATCGGTAGTGGCCATTCTAACCTCAAGTATTTTCTCTCCTCTGCTGCACACTTAATTTTCCCAACTCTTAACATCAGGCTGCAGCAATACGACTAAAAAGAACAAAATAATTTTAAATATCAATATGCAATAATTTAAAAAAAAATTTTAATAAAAAAATTAAAAATTTTTTTAAATAAAAAAAAAATTATTTACGATAAAAACAAATTACAATGTACATGCCCACCGTTATTTTCCGCTTCACGGATTACATTTTTATTTTTGGTAAAGCAGTCTTATGTTTGACGTACGTTTCTCAAATTAAACAAAATGATCGTGGCTTGTTAGCTTAGTTTTCATTCCTGTCCTTTTACATATTTTTTGTAGACTAGCAACCTTTTTGCAACTTTAACTTAGTTTTGTAATATGTTGTAGTGAGATATAATTTTGTATAATGTTAAACTATTTTTTTTGATGCTTTGATGTACCGGGCATAAAGTAAATCTCACTTAGCAGTAAGTCAATTTAGCTTATTGCAAACAAAACTTTTCCAGGCGGCAGTTTTCTTTCAAACACTTTAGTGATAAATGTCTGCTTACAGTATGATAAATGAAAATATCGGTTTACAGGTATCGGATCGGTAAAATCCTAAATATTGGAACCTTCATCGGTATCGGGTTTTTTCAGTATCGGGCCATCATTAGTTTGTAGGGAGGGTGATCTCTGTCACCCACCCCTTGTACAAAACATAGAATAGATGAATTGAAACAGTTCTGGTAGTGATGAATTGCTGCCAAATGTATCTGAGAATAACCAAATATTTTTTTTCCTTCACATGAATAGATGTTCCCCATAACTTTAGTTGTGAAGTCACATGTTATTCAGGTGCAAAATGGGACCCTGCATTGTGGCTATCCACCTTTAACCAGCTGCCCAAGACAGGTAATATGTGAGAACACCAAGTTAGGTGCTGGGCAACAACTTCCCCTCTCACCAGATGTGTTAGGGGAGGAAGCAATATTGTGCCTAGCTATGACAAGCTACAGTCAAGCATGCCCAAAGATAGTCAAAGGAGAGAACAAAGTGCTTCTTCCCCACTTATAAAGTATGTAAGGAGAGAAAGCAAGGTCACACTTGACTGTGCCAAGTAACAGACAAATAAGAGCGAACACAATGGATGCTGCACTTGTTGCTAGGCAGTAGACTCCCTATCAATAAAAGTTTGTATTGACAAACAATTTAAGGGCAATCTGTACCATTTACAAGGAATGGATGTTGAGTGCCAACCAAAACCATAATTACCATTCAATTGAAAATTGATGTAATTTATATATTTTGTCAAGTATATTTTATGTTCTGTCCATCGGCACTACAATTTACTGATCCACACCATTGACCTGGATGTCTGTCAGCCCGATTGCATCATGTTTACGATGCGTGACATGACAATGACTCACTGGTGCCAACTGTGTTCACCTAAATTTACTTCCTGTCATATACACAATGTCAGTACACAAAACATTTCTCCCCTCCAAGTCACAACATTTATACTAACTATTTACAACCCTAATTGGTAACTTCAGTTCTAGGGTACAAAATCAGCAAATTTCTTTGGTTTAGTCCTCACTCTGGTGGATGTTGTTTGTGTTGGAGCTGGTGTCTCTCTCCTGTGGTGATACCCTGGTTCCCCTGGTCCTTCCTGAGGTGGTGAACCCAAGTTGTGTGGTGCTGCTGCGTTCTCTGTTGACACCTTCATATCCAGAGCTGCTGCCACGTCTGTCGCTGACCCAGCCCCGGGTACTGCCAAAGGTGGTGAACCGAAGCCATGAGTTGTTCTCATCTCCTTTGCAGACACAGACATGTCCAAGGATGCTGCCACATCAGCTGCTGACACTGCCACGGCTGACATGCTATCCCGCGAGGCCTCTGGGAAACCCTTGAAGGGTGATTCTGACAACCGCTGCTCTGGCCTTCCAGGTACACTGACATTCTTGGAACCCCATATGTAGTTTGTATTCATTGATTTTCGAAAAACTATTTCTCCTTGCTCCATAGCCTTGGCATGTAAGATATTCCCTCATTGGCTGGATGGCAGATCAACTGATAAACATGATACTCCTTGCTGATCACTACTCCAGGGATCCACTTGGGACCTGACTCATAGTTACGCAGAAGTATACAATCCCCTTCTGTGAAATGCCTTCCCCGTTTGTCGTCTGTGTCAGTCATCTCCACTCTTGAAGTGCTCAGCATGCTGGGATGCAACCTGTCAAAAATTGTTTTTAGTTTCCTGCCCATCAACAGTTCAGCTGGGGATTTCTGGGTTGTAGTTGTTGGTGTGGTATGTAGCGCAAAGAGTACTCTGTAGTTTTATGCACCAGTTGCCAGCTTGCAGTTTTTTTTGCTTTTCCTTCTAAATCTGCACTGTCCGTTCCGCTTGTCCATTGCTTAAAGGATGGTATGGAGGTGAATTTCTGCAGGCAATTCCACTCTGGTCCAAAAATCTTTTCATCTCACAGGATGCAAATGCTGTCCCATTATCAGATACAACCATGTCAGGCAATCCATGAATGATGAACATGTCTCTCAGCTCTCACTACCACCACACTTGACATAGATGGCACCAATTGTACTTCCAGCCACTTTGAGTACGCATCAATAAATGTAAAAATTATTTCCCCCAGAAATAGTTCCGCAAAATCTATGGATTTTGGGGCATGGTCCACATCATTTGCATTCTTGGTGGAGCCCGGCTCTCCCTGAGGCAGATCTCACAGTGCAGAATCATCTTCTCAATATCGTCACTGAGTTGTGGCCACCATATGTAACTTCTAGCAAATGCTTTAGGACTTACCACACCATCATGCGAGGCATGGAGCAGAACCAATACCTCATTCCGCATCACCTCTGGAATAAAAACTTAAGTGCCACAGAGAAGGCAATCCCAGTAGATAGACAATTCAACTCGTCTGTTCCAATAGGATCAGACCTCTCTTCATTAGGCAGTTCTTCTGGCCACCCATCCAGTACAAAATACTTCACTTGTCTCAGTACATTATCCTTCTCTGTCAACTGGGCCACCGTGTGTGCATTTAGGGGTACTTCTGGCCTCTCCTCTAGCATCAGCACTTCTGTTGTAGTGGGCACCTCCATGGTGGGTACTGGTACTGGCAGTTTACTTAGAGTATCCGCATGTCCTATTTTGTTGCCAGGCTTGTAGACCAGCTGAAAATCATACATGCCCAATTGCAAACATCAATGGAGCATTCTGGAGGAAAGGATATCAGGAGTGAGCCGGTGTGGGTCCAACAACTGCAGAAAGGGCTTATGACTAGTGATCACAGTAAACGGTCGACCGACCATGTACTGATGAAATTTGGTGATTCAGAACATTACTGCTAAAGTTTCCTTGTTTATTTAGGTATAGTTAGGCTCAGTCTTATGTAGCATCCGTGAAGCAAAAGCTGCAGGCCTATTATCTATAGTGTGAGCTAAGACACTCCCGACTCAAACTCTGAAGTATCACATGTCATCACCACAGCTCTTTGGGATCATAACGGACCAGCATCATGCTTGCCAACTGGAGTTCTTTCCCTTTATGAAATGCTACTTCATGTTATTGGTCCCACGTCTATAAGGCCTCATTGTCCAACAACCGATGTAGTGGTTCCAGTATTGTTGCTTTGTCAGGCAAAACCCTCTCAGAGAAATTCAAGAGCCCAAGGAATGCTTGCAAAACACATTTGTTTTGCAGCGTTGGTGCATTGTGTATTGCCTCGACATTCTCCTATGTTGGATGAATGCCTCCTGCATCAATCAGGTACCCTAAATATTTCACTTTAATGGCTGCAAAAACAAATGTGGTCTTCTTTAATCTAAGTCCAGCTTTGTCTATTTGGGTAATGACATCGCGTACTTTTGCCCAATACTCCTCCCTACTTGAGCCAGCTACCAGAACATTATCTAACAATACTACAACCCCTGGTAAACCCCCTAGTAATGTTGCCATCAGCCATTGGAAAATTGCTGGACCCCCACTTATTCCTAACTGGAGACAATGAACTCTAAAAAGTAATTTTGTAGTGTTTACTGTTAATAACTCTGCAGTGGACTCATCCAAAGCCACTTGCAGGTAAGCATCTTTCAGATCCAACTTTGTGAAATATTTCACTTCCACTAAATGAGCAAATGCTTCATTAATTGTTAGAAGTGGGTAACATTCAACTTGACTAATGCTGTTCAGAGTACCTTTATAGTCCCCATAGATTCTAATTGAGCCATCCCCTTTCATAACCAACACAATTGGTGTTGCCCAAACTGAATATGATAGAGGTTCGTAGACACCTTGTTCGACAAGCTTGTCAATGGCTGCCTCCACTTTCTCTTGAAGTGCAAATTGACGACTCTGTTCTTCCTGAAAACTGGTTTCACTCCTATTAAATGAATAGTTACCTGGAGTCCTTTAAACTGGCCAAGGTCCCTGTTATCAAACACCTGTGGATACATAGTGGACCGCTCAGTGACCCTTGTATGTGTTTCAGTATCTAAAGAATCATTTCCATTCACCCTCACCTGGGCTTGTACCATGAAAATTCCCTTCACCCAGATCCCAAGGTGTTCAAACCAGTTCCTCCCAGCAGGCTGGGCCCCCATTTACTAGCAACCAACAAGGGCAGGGATGCAACCAAGCCATTTTTCAATTTAACTTCTACCACTTTCTGACGTCTAACTTTCAATCCTTCCTGTGACCATGTGTACAGAACAATGTTGCACTCTTCTAATGGTGGCAGTTCTGGCCACAAAGTCTTAAAAGTACCTTAGCTAACCGCTGTGTAACTGGCCCCTGTGTCCACCTCTTATCGGTATACATATGTTATTATCTAACTACACGTGAATCAGATATGGCTGATTACTGCCTCCCCCTTGCAGACTATACAGCCCAATGCAGCCCATATATTCACCCTGCATCATTCTCATATTCAAATTCAGGCTCTATTAACAGGTGAATCCTACCTTGCCATGCCTGGGTGGGTTCCTGTCGGTTCCCTGTAGAACTAGCGCTCCCTTGCTTCTTCTTGATGATGCATACCCTCTCTAGGTGGCCTCTCTTGTTACAGTGGCAACATGTGGTGGACACACATATATATGTCGCCGGTGGGTGATCCCCGTTACATCGCCAGTATGCGTGTCTTGCTGGCTCCTCTTGACACCCGGCTAGAGGGTCTGGCCATTTCCTCTGCCCATAGGCCTGTAGGTTGTGTGGGTCGTCCTTGTGTTCCACGACTGCACCTCCCCGTAAATCCAGCAGGTTTCTTCCCGTTGCTTCTGCTGCTATTGCGATGTTGACTGCTTCCTTGTAGGTTAATTTGTCTTTTGCCAGTAGCACATGTTCAACAGCTTTATTACGTACCCCGCATACTAACCTATCGCAAAACATTTGTTCTAGGTTAGGAAAATTACAGTGAGTCAATAGTTGATGCAGTTCTGCCACATAGACCACAATTGTTTCGCATTCCTGTTGATCCCATTTTAGGAACTTGTAAGTCTGCACAATTTCACTTGGTCTTGGCTCATAATGTTCTGTAAGTTTGGTTAGAACTTTGCTTAATAGTACTGTATCTGTTTGGCGTGGCGACAGTAATGATGTAACAATACAGTACAATTCTGCTCTGCACAGGATAAATAAACTGTCAATTTTGCTACATCGTCCTCAATTTTATTGGTGATAAAATAGAATTGTATAGGTTCACGGTAAGATTGCCACGTATCTCGGCCCAGCACAAATTCGCCAATTGTACCCACAGAAGTCATGACAGTTCACCGAAGACTGGACACTTAATGTATTTTATTCAACCTAGCACATATCCCATCCTCCGCCACTTTTATGTCCCATCCATCAGCACTACAATTTACTGATCTACAGCACTGACCTGGATGACTGTCCACCCAATTACATCATGTTTACGTTGTGTGCCATGACACTGACGCCAACTGTGTCCACCTAAATATACCTACTTCATGTCATATAAACAATGTCAGTACACAACAGTATCCAACTATTATTCACATAATTGATGTACCCCTGATTTTCAAATAGCATTTTAGTAAAAAATGTGCAACAATTAGGCAAAAAAAATTAATACTTTCCACAAATACATAACACTTTTTGTTTTTCTATCACAAATACATTTTTCATTATCATAAGTTGACAGTTTGACTTAAAATTAATGTAAAAATTTTAATAAACATAATATTTACTGTCTTTCTTGATAAGTGAAATTTCAGAATGTCACAAATATATTTTTCTTTCATTCAACAAATGATGGAATTTTAATAATTACTCCTTTTTATTGTAATTTTAATGAAGAAAGCTTATTTTAATTATTTTGCACAATTATGTCATTTTTCAGATGGATGAAATATTCTGATTTTGGCAGTTTCCCAAAATTGTATGTTTTTCTGATGCAAAACATTATTTTGAATGATTATACTGCATTATTTGCCAAATGCTCTCTGTTACGCCAGAGTAACAAATCTATTATTTCCACCTACCACCACATCAAAATGAACATATGCCAACCTAGATATTTATAGTACCAAAATTACTGAATGTGTCTCCCCACAAAGCCCCATTCTCTCAGTATATCAACTGTTTTTTCCCTATCTACCCTAGGGACAGAAGTTATAAAAATGAAAACCTGGAAACTCTCTTTTTCTGGTGTTCAAACATTTCCACATAAGGAGTTTACATATCAGCCAATCAGAAATACAAATATCTGTTCATTTAAAATTACATATGCATAATATTTCAAAACAATTACTTGGGGCAGAGTTACTTCCTACAAACTGGAAATTACCTCTTGAGAGATTTAATTCCACAAAGTGACAACACAGGCAATGTCAGAAATAGCATCACACTTATTTTGCCAACCGTGCAAACAATCATGATAGAGGCAATATCATTTTTAGGTAAAAAAAAGTTAGGTTGGTACCATGGTAAAATTAGTTGTTTATTAAGATTGAAAAAGAAGACTGTGGAGGCAAAGTCATGTGCTATGTTGATTATGTTCAAAGTACTGTACAAATACAAGTAACATGATTTAATACACTGTATTAATGTCAAGTGAACTCTATTACATTTGAAGAAGGGAGATGTTATATTGATTGCATTTATATCACAAGTACTTAGATATAAATATAAATCTTTCATATAGTTGCATATTTCATATTGTAAATATTTGTAGAAAATTTTTTTGGATTCCCCAACCAAGGTTGGCAACATTGCTAAAGGCATTGATTAAAGATAAAATTGAACTGTGCACATGTTGTGATTCATAGATATTTTAAATCCTAGCTATCTAGATGTGCCGACATAACATGGCACTGCGGAACATATACAAACAATAAAATATTATATGTGGGAGGTAATGGTCCTTAAAGTTTACTCGCATAGTGTGAAAATTATTTTAATAATAATACATTGCTTTGTTAGCGAAACAATCAATTAAATGTCTTGTGCTCCACTAATAATGAAAACATGTTTGTGTATTAGCAACCACTAATAAGGAAAACCTAAAGCTACCTGGTGAGTTGAATGTATCAGGAGGAGTTGCTGTGAACTGGAAACTATGAAAATGGAAGTTTGAGATTTACATAGAGGCTCAGGTGGTACAGCAAAAGAAGACACAATGAAGGTGGCCATATTGTTAAAGGTTATTTAAGACAAAGTGCTAAAGTTATATGAAACTTGGTAACTCACTCTCTAAGTAGAAAAAACTACGAAGCTGTATTGCAAAAATGTGAAGATTTTTTAAACCGAAATTGAATATACATGTGGAAAAACATGTTTTACAAAAGGGTACAAGTGAAAGGCAAGAAGATAGATGACTTTGTCACAACTTATGTAAATTAAGTGCAACCTATGAATTTGGAAATCTAAGGGACTTGTTAATAATACAATGCATTGTATGTGATAGTAAGGTTAGGGTTAGAATATTGCAGGAAACAGAACTAACAGTGGATAAATCAGTCATAATCTGCAAGTTGGCTGAGCAGACACAACAATAGTTGTAGTTAATGGCAGCAGAATACAGTGATACAGTATCAGTGCAATAACAGGTGAAATATAAGGATAACTTAATGAGCCCACAGGATTGGACAGAGGATGACAATGATTCAGCATCAGTGCTGCCTGTGACCAGGCACAAGACAGCACTAGAGGGCAGCACAACTACAGGGTTTGGACTGCTGCCAGTGAAAGTGGTCAAGGTTTCATCAAAGCAAACACCCACACATCAGAGAAGTGGGGTAATATACATCAATAGTGGACCCATGATAAAAGGTAGAGAGTCCACAAAATTTATTGACTGTGGTCACTGTAGAAGAATACATCAGTTAAGAAACTTCCTGGCATGGCAAAAGATTTGCAGGAACTGTCATAAACTAAATAATTTTGCTAGTGTGTGTAGAGTAGGTAATGTTCGTAGTATGCACAAAATTTGAGTCTCAAAAGTGTACAGTGAATACTTTCTGACCAATACAGGTTTTGTTAGAACAGAGAGATAGAAAATGCCAGGGAGAATGTTGTAAAAATATTAAGGTAGCAAATGGTCAGTGGGTACAGTTTAAACTGTATAAAGGAGCAGATATGAATGTACTCCAAGAAAATGCATTTTGTGGATTAAGCTTAAGATTGAATGCTTTGCTCGCTAGTACAACTAGATTGGAATCTTATTCCAATTCTCAGACAGAGGTTCTGTGTAGGTGCTTTCTAAAATGTAAACGTATAAACAATTCACAAGTGTGAAAATTTCCTTTATTTAAGTAGATCAGGTACCAAGAGTGCTAGGACTCCCAACATTTAAGAAATTTAATTTGCAACAAGGGTTGAAATGGTGTTGTTGGAAGGTGATAACCTCTCAGTTGAAAAATACAAAGGTTTATTTGAAGGCTTGGTGTGTATTGACATAAGACCATATTTTTATAGAAATTAAACCAATAGGTAACATTTGCACTGAAAGAGATTTTCAAAACAGAGTTACAGGGCATGGTAGAGTTAGGTGTTATTGTACAGGTTTTGGAACCTATTGATTGGGTTATTCAGGTTCTTGTAGTTCAAAAATCCTCTAGCCAGTTAACGGTGTGACTGGACCAAATATAAACAAGGCAGTCAAAATGGTGTATTGTCAGTTACCAACATTTGAGGAACTTAGTGTAAATATGAAGGAAGCTTCTGTTTTTAATACTCTAGATGCCAATCAAGGCTTTTGGCTAATCTAACTAAATGAGAAAACTTGTAAGTTAACAACATTTTATACAACTGCTTATAGTATGATTAAATTTCTTTAACTGCCTTATGGGTTAACTACAACACCTGAAATAGTTCAAAAAACATTCAGTAAGTTGTTTAGTGATCTGAAAGAAGTGGCAATGTATAAAAATTACGTTATAGTTTGGGGGAAAAGAAAGGCAAGATCACATTTTGCAGGACTAAAGAAAGTATTAGAGAGAGTAAAATACAAAAATGTGATATTTAAGTTAAAGCTAGTGAAGATTTCCAGCCTCCAAGTTTTAAAATGTCTGTCACGTTATTTTGGGTAATGGGGAGGAGATTGATACTGATAAAGTTTCTGTCATCAGGAATTTGCCTAGCTCAACTAATGTCGAGGAATTAAGCAGGTTTCTGGGAATGACAACATATGTGAGCAAGTTTACACCGAACCTAGCGTCTGCGGGAGCTGCTCAAATAAGGAGTAGCATACAGTGGCTTGCCAACTTATGAAAAAGATTTTCAAAATTTGAAAAACATTTTGGTACAACACCTGTATTACAATATAATAATCTACATGAATCACTACCTTTGTCAGTTGATGCATCAAGGAAAGTATTCGGGACTGTGATATTGCAAAATTCTGGCCCAATAGCATAGCATCAAAACATCTAAGTGATTGTCAGAAATATTATGCACAAATAGAAAAATTAATGCCTGCAATAACATATTGATGTGTTTCTATCAGTACATATATGGTAAGAAAGTCAAGGAAGAAACAGACCACAAACCATTGAAGGCAATCTTTCAGAAACCCCATAAACAAATGCCCCCTTTGATAATAACATATGCAAATAATGTTACAGGCTTATGATCTAGATATCAAATATAAACCTGTTAAGAAGATGTATATTGCTGATGCTCAATCTTGGGAGCATCAGGAAGACAAAGAAATTAACCTTTAAGAGCAGGGATTGAGGCACAGCAGAATATTTGTATTCACTTAGGGTCACACCAAACAGATTGCAGAAAATGAGGGATTTTACAAGTGAGAACACAATATTACAAAAGGTTGGGTAATACATTAGTCAGAGTTGGCTAGACCATATTAAGGTGATACAGACAGCAAGGAACTTTGAGCACGGTAAACAGAGGACAGTAAAATCTTTGTTTTGAGGGTAAACTCTTCAGGCAGATAATTGACAGCCAGTGAGAGCCATAGCCTTTTCTCCCTTCTCTATATCCCTGGCGCTGCTGATCCTTCTGCACTTCCGGCCAGAGTTATCCAGTTTTTAGCCTACTTTCTGAAGGAAAGGAAGGCTTAGGGTCTGGCTACACTACAGCCGTTAGTAGCAGTGGCGCGCCGCACCGTCAGCAGCTGTCTTGGCCATCAAAATCAAACACGTTGAAGAAACAGGTGCACGTGGCTATACCACACAGACCGTGTACACCCACTACCTTCAGTGTTGGAACACGTGGCCATCAGATGGTAGCAAAAATTTCTGGTTAGGTTTTTTCACCGTTAACGGCCAGCTGTCATCATACAAAGATGAATAAAACTGTACTTACATAAGAAGTTAAGGAACGGCCAGCACTGTGGGACCAAAGAGACAGCGATTACCACAGGATGGATGTCAAGGAAGCAATGTGAGATGAAGTAGGACGAAAACTGGGAGCAATAGATATGATGACATCAGCTATTTATTCCCTATGTTTGTACAAAGGCGCTATAAATATGCATATCACATGGACAGTGCAGGTCTTTTGAAACATTGTTGTAAAACCATATATATGAAAGGCTGTATTTAATACTATCTTTGTGAGCTGGCAACAATGCAAGATGCATAAAATATAAAATAATCACAATGTTTAAACATTAGTATTTCTGTCACTGTGTTGCTANTGAATAAAACTGTACTTACATAAGAAGTTAAGGAACGGCCAGCACTGTGGGACCAAAGAGACAGCGATTAACACAGGATGGATGTCAAGGAAGCAATGTGAGATGAAGTAGGACGAAAACTGGGAGCAATAGATATGATGACATCAGCTATTTATTCCCTATGTTTGTACAAAGGCGCTATAAATATGCATATCACATGGACAGTGCAGGTCTTTCGAAACATTGTTGTAAAACCATATATATGAAAGGCTGTATTTAATACTATCTTTGTGAGTTGGCAACAATGCAAGATGCATAAAATATAAAATAATCACAATGTTTAAACATTAGTATTTCTGTCACTGTGTTGCTACGAATATTTGCCTCCTAGTTTAGTAGGGAGACGAGACAACATTTCAATATCATGTATGAACCATCAAAACAATATTGCAGGCAAACATCGCAATTTCATAATGCTTATGATACAAGGCATTCCCGTAATCAGCATTTCTGATTATACAAACAAGTATGTAAATAATTATATGACATAGTAATAAACATTAATAAAGCACAAATATGTCTGGTAAAGAATGTACAATATATATGTGTAATAAAGTTTATATAATAGTTTAAAGCTATATAGTAATGACAATAATATTATTTTAATGTAGCTACACAGTAAACAAGTAATTAATTTAACTGTACTCCTACAAAAAATAGTTTTGAGAAGGGCCCAAGATTACACATTAACTTGTATATCATATATATTAAAGTCTAAAGGAGGACCTTAGATTACAATGTTAATTCAGCCTCATAACAATGAAAATATGGCAAAGTATTTCACGTAATGTAATCAGTGTTTAACACAGTACCTATGAACATTCTACAGAATTTATAGTTATAATGTTGTTTTACACAATAAATCTCTTGTATGAGAACAGCTTGTATTCTCAAAATATACAATTGCATTCAAATGGAACTTCTCCAAAGGGAGAGTTGAAATATATTTTTAAAAGGTCTCTTACATGAACAGCTTCTGTAGTGCTGCGATTAAAAGCCTTTGATTTGTTCACGTTTCTTTGATCATTCTGGAATACTACATTTTCTGCATATATTACATCGCACACTCCTTCCATGTCGTGAACTATGTTATGGAGCAAACAAATAGTTTGTACTATGCATACTGCTTTTTTTACTTGTGTTTCAATAGGTTTGTTTAGAAGTCTCCATCTAGCTGATAAAATTCCAAAAGCAAATTCTATACATCTGCGTGCTCTTGACAACCCTTAGTTTAATATATTCTCTTTGTTAGATATGTTCTTCTTTGAAAATGGTTTCATTAAATACTTATTGAGAGGATAGGCATTGTCACCAAGTAGTAAAAAAAAGGCATATCTTCTGGAATACCAACAATTTCCGTAGGGGGTGGCAAAGTGGTTTCAAAATTTTCAAAAAAGTTGTATAAACTTGATTTAGTAAAGGTACTACCGTCACTTTGCTTCCCATATGCGCCAATGTCTACAAAAATGAACTTACATTCTGCATGTGTAACACCTCGTAAAATGATAAAGAAATTATGTTTATAATTATAAAACATGATTCCCGACTTGGGAGGGCACTTAATGCGAATATGTTTTCCATCAATGCATCCAACTACATGCGGATTATTCCACTTTCTTTCAAACTGTGTAGCAATATTCACAAAACTGTCTTCATTAGGAACAGGCATGTGTTTGGACAGCAATATGCTCCATATTGCTTCACATACCTTATCAGTGATTTTGCCAACAATGTACTGGTGCATGCAAAAAGAAAATGCTTAACCATGAAAGGACATTCCTGTTGAAAAGTACCCGAAAAGAAATAAAAAACACGTGCTTGCAATTAGCAGACAGAAACATTAACTAGTTACATAACATCAGTGTGAGTCACTAATGAGGCATAAATAATATGATAGTGTTAAATTATTAATAGGCATATTATTATGTATGTAATGTGAATTAATTGTGATGATGACTGGATTGTATTACTAAATAATGTGATATCATATAACAGACGTAGAAGCCAATAAAATGTGGGAAAGTCTGCAAGACTACTTTACGAGGGAGCTGAAAAGGATGCAGACATGTAAATCAGGACATGCTGCGGACTTTCAAACAATGAAAGTGAAATGGGTACATTTCAGTTAAATGTTGTTTTTGAAAAACATTTTAACACCATGAGATATGAGCTGAAACGTTCCACAACAGTTCTGTTGCTCTAGCAGTCCAGTCTAGGAGTCACCATTGACGCCAGAAGCCAACGACACAGACGATGGTGTGCGCTGTGCCGCAGATGTCCCTGAGGTTCTACCCTCTAATGAAGAGTCCACTTGTTCTTTGGAACAATCAGGAAATTTGAAAATGAATACTAAAAGGACCCGTATATCTAGTATGTCTGATACTGACCAATAGGTACTGGAAGTGGAAAATAAAAAGGTCAATCTGTTCAAAAAATGATTAAGAATGAAGGGTGAAAATAAAGAAGACAACGACTACCATTTTGTTTTAAGCATATTGCAGTCACTAAGGAAATTTAAGAATTTGCAAAAAATGAAAGTGTAAATGGCAATTATGAACATCGTAACAACAGAGCTTGAAAAAATGCACAAGCAACCGCAAAACATTCTACTTCTACGTCTTAATCTTCCTCAATGTACTACAGATGTTCTTCACAAGAAAATGTTTCATCATCACTGTCATTTCTGCCCCCATTAATGATGCTAAACCCTACGTTTTCTGTCTCTCAACAGTAAATGAGTAACATGACTGATGCAGAGCACACAATGGGATTATTTACCAGGCACATGTGTAACTATTAATATGACTAGATCATACAGAGATAATTATTTAATACATACTTTATTTCAAATATCTTAAATGTATGTGCTATATTTGTGTTTCATTTTTGGTGGCATTCTGTTCATCAATAAAGTGGGTGTTATACTGTTAGATGCATTATTGTATTTACACAGGAACATATGCAATGTACATCTACATGTTGCTCCCACCTTCAGGCATGCTCAGCTTGGATGAGAGGAGGATGGCGCTAAGTGGAGCCAGCTGTCCTAATATGTGAGACACATCTGTTGTTCTGGCCACCCTAGAGAATGAATGAGGTGAGAAGGGAATAGAGCAGTGGCAGAATGAAGACAGGGAAGGAAACAAGAGAGCCCCAAGAACCTCCCCTACACCACCACCCCGGCTGTGTCCACCACACTACCTAAAGGAGAACCCCCATCCAAAATATTTCACAACCAGCAGGGCCTGGGATTGTCCTGCGGACCCCAAAGGCAGGAGGGCAGTGAAGAACCTACTGAACCAACCGCGAGTCCTTAGACAGGAACATATCGGACACTATAACATAAAGTTGATTGTAATTGTAACATTATATTTATATACCTTAGTGCTACTGTCAACTTTCTCTCTGTGTGATACATTTTCTGAAGTTTGAATGGTGGGTAAGGTCATCACTAATAGTTAATAATATGTATTCAAATGTTCTTTCAATCATTCTGTAGTATTCTCGGAACTTGTCTGGATACCCTTTCAGCGACACACATAATTAGTTGAATTCTTCTTGATTGTGTGACTTCCAAAGTTCATGGACCCAGTATCTACATTTCTTCTTCTTCCTGGGTCATATGTGGGATAGTACAAAGTCATCCCATTTGTCATCCGAAGAACTGGACATCATAACAAGCCCATAACCTATATTTCACTGACGTGACTGTCGGTGGAGGCCAGCCGCGTGATGGACGTAATGTAGCAGTTTTGATGGTTGCAGGACGGTGACGGTCGAGACGGCTGCTGACGGTGTGGCATGGCCGCTAACGGCTGCAGTGTAGCAGTGGCCTTATGAGATCACTTTCCTGTCGGTGTGTGTGTCCCCTTTTCAATTTTGAATGCGTGAACCTAATTTAACCAAACTCTGTGCACATATAGTACTAAGTAAGGACACATGACTTTTAGAGTTTTCGACAACGCCAGGCACTTACTTTAAAAAATGGTGGCCATTTTTAAATTTAGGGTGATGTCATATCTCTGAAACCATTCAACCAATTTTAACCAAATTTTGTATGCTGACAGCGCAAGGTGTAAGCATTGAATTCAGTGGTGAATATTGTTGTTGGTAGGCCATTTTGGAAGACAGTGCCACATAAAAAAATAAAGCTTTTACATTATATCTAGAAAACTACTCAAACAAATTTTCGCAAAATTTGGCACATAAGTAATATTAAGATAGGCCAGGAAAATATAAGTAATTAAACTTTACTAGGCACTTATTTTCAAAATGGCTGTCATACAAATATGTTAGGTTTATTTGGAATAACTACTATACTGTTAGACCAATTTCAACCAAATGTTGTACACTGACAATATATATTACAAGCATCATATAAGCCAAACAACTACCTCTTTGTATGCCATTTTGTAAGATAGCACTATGTGAATTAATAACGTTTTTGCGTAATATCTCAGGAAACAATTTGTAGATTGCTACCAAATTTGGGAAACTAGCAGTACTGTGGCAGTTGATATATACTAATATGTTTCAAGTATATGAGGCATTTTAAAAATGGTGGTCATATAGCTATTTTAGTATAGTATGCTATATATTCTAAACCATTTAATCAATTCCAAATTAACTTTTTATGCTGGGAGTATATGTAAAAATCATTAAATGTGTCTACACGGAGCATCTTTTGTCCTTCGTTTTGTAAGATAGTGCCACATGAATAAATAAAGTTTTTATGTCATATCTCGGGAGAAAATTGAACGATTCCTACCAAATATAGCAAACAAATAGTAATGTGTCAGGTAATCTTAACTGATATGTTTTAGGTATGTAAGACACGTATTTTCAAAGTAGCAGCCATACAACTATTTTAATTTTGTATGTTATATTGTCAAAACCATGTAATTAATTCTAATGAAAATTTTTAGATTGGCTGTATATATTACAACCATCAAATGTCTCATCAAATAATCTATTTTGTCCGTCATTTCATAAAAGAGTATTGGCAAATTAAAATTATGCAAAAAAATTTATGATTACTACCACATTTGGCAAACAAGTAGCACTATGGCAGGCTATATAAAGTGATAAACTTTGAGAGGGTCAGAGACACATATTTTCAAAATGGCGGCCATATAAACATTGAGCTCAGAATTTTTTATCTACAAAACTGCAAAACAAAATTCAACTTAACTTTGTTTGCTAACAGTATCAGTTATATCTATCAAAATTGTTAATGCAAAGCCTCATTTCTCTGCCATTTTTTAAGACAGCCCTACATGAAATAATACAATATTTGCAGTATCTCGGGAAACAATCAACCGACTTCTTTCAAATTTGGCAAAGAAGTTGTACTGTGGTAGGCCATATTAATTTATATGTTTTGAGTGGGTAAGTCTCTTATTTTCTGAATGGCACCTATATGAAAATTTTAGCTTAGTGAGCTATAAATAAGAAATTATGAAACAGATTTAATTAGTGAGCTATATATAAGAAATTATGAAACTGATTTAAATCTAACTATGACAATCATTGAATGTGCTAATACATACACTTTTTGTCCTCTATTGATGAAGATTGCCACTTGAACCATGGAGGTTTTATGCCATATCTCGAGAACCAATCAACCTATTCAAATTAGAATTTCACACAAGTATTGCTACAGTAGAGTATGTAAATTAACATGTGTTATGTGTGGTAGGCATGTTTAATGGGGTTAATTGCATCAGTTACGTTATAACCTGTATGTACATGTTGGAGACAACAACAAACGGTACATGTTTATTTTGCATGAAGGGATAAGTGGGAATGGTGGTAACAAAGTGGTATCATGTATTCTCAAGGCAATCACATCTCTTGTTTTTATGAGTAGGAGTTGACAACAGTACATAAAAGTTACGTGAAAATAACCCGGTGTCGGGAAAGCAAACGAGCAACATGCAATCATGAAGTGATGCAGCAATCATGAAGTGATGCAGCACATCAAAGATTAGAAAGTATCGTGATGAGAACAAAAAATGAGTTGGGTAATGGCGAAATTCATGTGTGGGCCAACATGGCTCTTAGCTTTACATTGCCATGTCCTCTGCTGCTGTTGAAAGAAGGCAACATCACAGAAAATTGGAGTATATTCAAGAGCGAGTATCAAGACTATGCATTCATGACGGAAATAGACAAACTATCCGTCATAGTATTGATGGCCACATTTTGAATAATTTCAGGAGTTAAAGGAGTGAAGACATATCACAGTCTTAACATCAAAGACAATCAAACAAACACTGTAAAAAGACAATAACGGAGTTAGACAAAGTGTTCAAAACAGAGAGGAATGTCATCTATGAGCGCTTCATTTTTAGATAGACTGCAAACGCAATCAGAACCAGTAGCAGAATATGTGGAGAAATTGAAAACTTGGGATGTGTCATGTGAATTTAGTGGACTGTTAGATGAGTTAATAAAAGACCAGTTAGTGTTAGGAACACAAAACAACAGTTTCTGGAAAAAGTTATTATCGGACAAAAACCTCCAAGTCAAAAGTAGGGAACTAAGACTAGACCCAGACAAGGTACAAGCCATTCAAGAAATGCCAGCCTGCAAGATTGACAAGAAGTACATACCTTGTTAGGATTTGTCAACTACCTAACAATGTTCTTACCACATCTAGCAACAGTATGTGAACCCATCAGACAGCTGACACACAAGGATGTCCTTATGCACTAGGGACACTATCAAGATCAAAATTTGGCAGAAATAAAGAAACTATCAACCTAAGCACTAGTTTTACAGTACTGTGATGTTGAAGTGCTAGTGGTGATACAGTATGATGCAAGCATATATGGGTTGGGGGCAGTTTTGCTTCAGCATGGAAAACCAGTGAATATGCATCAAGGAGCCTCACAAAAACAAAAATGGAATGGAACTGTGCTCAAATTACCAAAGAGGTACTTGCCATCTACTTTGCATGCAAGATGTTCCACTCATACATCAGGGGCAGAGNTGTGCTCAAATTACCAAAGAGGTACTTGCCATCTACTTTGCATGCAAGATGTTCCACTCATACATCAGGGGCAGAACATACACAATAGTAATTCACACTGACCATAAACCACTCGAGACAGTTTTCAAGAAACCAAACTCACAGGTGCCTCCACAACTTCAAAGCATACGCTTAGTACTTCAGAGATTCATGTTGGAAATTGTGTACAAGCAAGGTAATGAACAAATAATAGCTGACCATCTAAGTAGAGCANACTTCAGAGATTCATGTTGGAAATTGTGTACAAGCAAGGTAATGAACAAATAATAGCTGACCATCTAAGTAGAGCACTAATATCAAACACAGGTCCAGATTCCAGCATACCGATGCAACAATACCTACTCAGTCTAGACAGCAAAGAGCCTGTTACAAACATGATGCCACAGACACTCCAGGACATAGCAAAGGCAACAGGACATGATGCAACAGTACAGGAGTTAATAAAACTAATATAAATAGGATGGCCATAGAAGAAAAGTGACTTTTCCCATGCTATACGACATTTTGCCCACTACAAGGATAAGATGAGTTACCATAAAGGAGTAATATACAGAGAAATGTATTGTAGTCGTACCAGCAGAGAAAAGCAATGACAAGTTACGCAAATTACAGACTAGCCATGTGGGAATAGAAGCAACATTAAGATGGACACAAGAAACTTTATACTGGCCCCATTTGAAACTGGATATCAAACACCACGTAGAGACCTGCATTGTATGTTTAACATATCAACTAAGCCAACAGCCACTTCCCCTCCATGAGCACAAAATACCAACAAGACAGTGGCAGAAAGTTGGGATGGATTTGTTTGAGCTTGAGGGACGACAATACTTTATTGTGGTGGACTACTACTCAGATTCTGGGAGTTGGATGAAACCAGGACCACAGAGCGCTCAAAACAATTGAGAAACTCAAAATACATTTCAGCTGATATGGCATTCCAGAAGACGTAGTAACAGATAACGGACCACCATTGACGAGCAAGGAGTTTGCTAATTTTGCAACAATTAGGCAATTCAAACACCTCACACAATATCTCCACTTCACCCACAAGGCAACGGCAAGCCACAAGCAACATTAGAGATAGCCAAGATGATGCTAAAGAAATGCAGACAAGCCAAGATAGATCCAGCCATGGCTACCCTTGAATGGTATAGCATACCCATACAAGGCATAGAATCTAGTCCAGCTCAACGATGCATGGCCAGGTGCCCCGTGGATAACAGACAGCTGAAACAGAGAATACCTATGGCACTACCAGCCAAGCTCATCACTAAGAAGGATGCATACAAAAAAGTTTATAAAAAAAAAAAGGCACTCCCAAGCTAAGATCCTGGACAAATACTTATGGTGCAAGGTATAAGAGGAGCCAAGGAGTCATGGACACCAGGTTTGATGGAATCTAGAATATCAAACACGTCATATGGCATGCAGATTGAGGATCAGACTTACAGAAGACATTGCACAATGATCAGACCTGCAACAGTAGTTCCCTCAAGGACTCCAGATGCCTGCAAAACAGCATCAGCAACAACAAAAACAAAGCACGAGGGATCATCACTGGCTGTGGCAGAGTGGCAACGATCATCCCTCCACACAGCACAGAATGCTGTAACTTCAGCTTCAACTCCAGTACGACCAGTGGTAGTAGATGCAGAGGCAGATTCAGTCTGCCTATGGGATGGGTGGCGAAGCTGGGACATACAACAGGAGCCCACAGGGCAGTGCTCTAGAGTACTTTGCAATAGACAAACCATAATAAAACCTAAGAGGTGGGAAGACTTTCAATAAAAACAAATAAAAAGAAGGGGAGATGTTAGGAGTGGGAGTTGGCACCAGTGCATAAACAAGGAGTGCTTATGNAATAAAAACAAATAAAAAGAAGGGGAGATGTTAGGAGTGGGAGTTGGCACCAGTGCATAAACAAGGAGTGCTTATATTTACAAACAGTGTGACTGAGAAAAAATATACACTGAAGAGCCAAAAAAAACTGGTATAGGCATGCGTATGGAAGTAACAGAGGTATAGAACCAATCAGAGTAACGCGATGTGGTTGGCAGCTAGATTGGTTACTGCTGCTACAATGGTAGGTTATCAAGATTTAAGTGAGTTTGAACATGGTGTTATAGTCAGCTCACGAGAGATGGGACATAGCATCTCCGAGGTAGCGATAACATTTGATGTTCGCATACAACCATTTCACGAGTGTACCGTGAATATCGGGAATCCGGTAAAACATCACATCTTCGACATCGCTACGGCTGGAAAAAGATCATGAAAGAACGGGACAAACTACGACTGACAAGAATCATTTAAACGTGACAAACGCGCAACCCTTTCTCAAATTGGCGCAGATTGGATTTGTGGACAGCCCTGCAGGATTCATGGTGTGAATTGCCCCCTGCATACCTTTAGACATTAGACGAAGAAACAAAAACTTGTTGAACATTGCCAAGAACACTGACTTAATGAAAGCAATAGTGGCTACTAACCACAAAAATTCTTTTATGGTAATACTAATGGAACCAGATGATTTCTATGATTTTAAGATTGCTGCTGATAAAGCTCTTAGCACTTAAAAAATATAGATTTCTAAAGTTCAGTGGATCAACATGGAATTTTGAGAATGCGAACCACATTATCTGAGTTCAAAGGATGGTCGTCTTTCCACATTTTGAAAAAGAATGTGACTAATGAGGCAATACAGGATATGCTACCCCATTACAATGTTACTCCAGGATCTCTTAAGAAAAGTAGAAAGCCTTCACACAGATGCTTCCTAACCTGAAAAGTGAACACAACCCTTTTTATGGAGAACTACTGAATCAGTAAGACTAGGCATATTATTTTCTGTTTGCCTAAAATAAAGTAGACATACATTAAATTTAATTACCTTATGTCATTTTATTAACATTAATACTATCACGCTTCTGTATAATGGTAATTACTTAGCCCATTATTCAAGTGGCATTCACAGAATAAGTTTTTATAACTAAAAAAAAATTCAAACAAGAATTTAAAAACATAAAATTTTTTTTTTACATTCCTTAGCATATATTAATTTTTTAACATAAACACTGTTATCCNAATAAAAACAAATAAAAAGAAGGGGAGATGTTAGGAGTGGGAGTTGGCACCAGTGCATAAACAAGGAGTGCTTATGTTTACAAACAGTGTGACTGAGAAAAAATATACACTGAAGAGCCAAAAAAAACTGGTATAGGCATGCGTATGGAAGTAACAGAGGTATAGAACCAATCAGAGTAACGCAATGTGGTTGGCAGCTAGATTGGTTACTGCTGCTACAATGGTAGGTTATCAAGATTTAAGTGAGTTTGAACATGGTGTTATAGTCAGCTCACGAGAGATGGGACATAGCATCTCCGAGGTAGCGATAACATTTGATGTTCGCATACAACCATTTCACGAGTGTACCGTGAATATCGGGAATCCGGTAAAACATCACATCTTCGACATCGCTACGGCTGGAAAAAGATCATGAAAGAACGGGACAAACTACGACTGACAAGAATCATTTAAACGTGACAAACGCGCAACCCTTTCTCAAATTGGCGCAGATTGGATTTGTGGACAGCCCTGCAGGATTCATGGTGTGAATTGCCCCCTGCATACCTTTAGACATTAGACGAGTCCATGCCACGTCGTCTTGCAGCACTTCTGTGTGCTCGGGGGGGCCTTACACGATATTAGGCAGGTGTACCAGTTTTTTGGCTCTTCAGTGTATAACTGTGTGGAGTAACAACTATGTATGCTAAAGTAAAAACAGCATGTTTTTATTCTTGTTGTAGTATTTGATATGTAAGGGATATGTTGATGAAGTGAACCACAAGTATTTACTTTCAGGACACTAATTTTTGAGTTCTGACAGTGATTTTGCTCTTGGAGAGAAACAAAAACTTGTTGAACATTGCCAAGAACACTGACTTAATGAAAGCAATAGTGGCTACTAACCACAAAAATTCTTTTATGGTAATACTAATGGAACCAGATGATTTCTATGATTTTAAGATTGCTGTTGATAAAGCTCTTAGCACTTAAAAAATATAGATTTCTAAAGTTCAGTGGATCTACATGGAATTTTGAGAATGCGAACCACATTATCTGAGTTCAAAGGATGGTCGTCTTTCCACATTTTGAAAAAGAATGTGACTAATGAGGCAATACAGGATATGCTACCCCATTACAATGTTACTCCAGGATCTCTTAAGAAAAGTAGAAAGCCTTCACACAGATGCTTCCTAACCTGAAAAGTGAACACAACCCTTTTTATGGAGAACTACTGAATCAGTAAGACTAGGCATATTATTTTCTGTTTGCCTAAAATAAAGTAGACATACATTAAATTTAATTACCTTATGTCATTTTATTAACATTAATACTATCACGCTTCTGTATAATGGTAATTACTTAGCCCATTATTCAAGTGGCGTTCACAGAATAAGTTTTTATAACTAAAAAAAATTCAAAAAAGAATTTAAAAACATAAAATTTTTTTTTTACATTCCTTAGCATATATTAATTTTTTAACATAAACACTGTTATCCNAAGAATTTAAAAACATAAAATTTTTTTTTTACATTCCTTAGCATATATTAATTTTTTAACATAAACACTGTTATCCTCAACACACTGTTGGTATCTTGACACAAGTTTTTTTAGTCCTTGTTCATACCATATTGGATCCAACCTTCGCAGCCAGCTGCTGACCACTGCTTAAAGTTCATCATCATTTGCAAAACTCATACACTCAAGATGAGTTTTGAAGTAGGGGAAAAGGTGAACATTGCTTGAGGAAAGGCATAAGCAATATAGTGGATGTCCAAAAATTTCCCATTTGAATGAGTTCAGCAAAATTTGAGTCTTCCTGGCAGAATGAGGACTCGCGTCATGTCTGAGCACCATTACGTGGGAGAGTTTTCTGGGCCTTTTGTTCTTGATAACGGCACAAAGTTGTTTCAAAATGTCACAAAATCGTTCAGCATTAACTATGGTTTCATGATTGAAAAAGTCAATCAGCAAAACACCCTAGTTGTCCCAAAAAAATGTGGCCATAGATTTGCCAGCTGACACAGTATGCTTTGCTTATTTTGGTGCAGGTTCACCTTTTTATCTCCAAACCATGCTTTGATGTTTCATTTCTGGGGTTGATTGATGAACCCATGTCTCATCTCCTGTAACAATGCGTGAAAACAAACCATTACCTTCATTTAAAAAAAATTGCAAAACATTTTCAGTGGCCTACACTTGCTGGTGTTTGTGCTGATTGCTAAGCAGGCAGCATACCCATCTTGCGCAAACTTTTGACAGTTCCAAATCCTCCACAAGGATGATTCTGAGAGATATTCTTCCAGTTTTGATGGTTGGAGGAAGGCGTGCGAGAATTCCATCACCCGTGAGACATTAGTGAGTGTTACATCGCCAACAGCATCAACAATGAGAGCTTGGCAGGAGGTCATTGACTTTCCACTATGATCTTCATCATGCACTAATTCTCTGTCTTCAATAAACATTTTTCACCACCGACAGACCATCTGAATTGAAATGGCATTTGGTCCATAATTTGTGCATAACTCATGGTGAATTTGTGGACACAAATTGGATGACACCATGCAATTCAAAGCTGGATGGATTTTATAACAGGAGCTCTGCGACAGCAGGAGAGCGATTGATGTGTGTCAGTTGGTCGGCTTTGAACATCTGACAGTGCTACAACTATACCTGCACAATAATTTCTTGCAAGTGGCTGACCTCTAATGTATACAATTAATGCTATGGCAACAAAAATGTACATATCTCAAAATTAATATTATGGCACTTAGTCCAGTTTATACATAAAGTCTTTAATTATTTTTATTACTTCACACAGCAGATCAGCATGATCAAAGCATGATCCACAATTGGTCACCAATAAATACTCCAAAATAAAGATTGACAAGCTATTAAAATATGTTTGGTAAATAAACCATATTACTGAAACAAAGAATAAGACAGTATTTAACACTGATATTAAAATTGAAATATAAAATATACATGTTAGAGTATTGGAAAAGAATAAAAAGGGTTGCTATAGAGCACAAAAAAAATTACCCAACAGGGAATATTATTGGGTGCAAGAAAAAATAAAAAGAATTTTAAAAACTTGGAATGCCTAAAAACACCACACACTCCCTCCTTTAAGGCCGGCCATGGGATGCACCAAAGTACGGTGATCACAGGAAGATACAAAACTAAAATTAACTAAACTACCTACCAGATGAATAAAAATACTACACAAAAAAAGTTTCAAATGACCTACTTAGACATTACTAGAAGATGATAGAACAAATAACAGAACCATAACACACCCTTCTGGCACATGAACAGGTTAGTCTGAACTGGGGGAAGGTGCCTTGGCACAGAAATTGGATTTTAACCAAAAATACATGGCAAAGAGAATACAAAAAAAAAAACCAGCAACATATAGTACACTAATGGAGATGAGGCTTAGACTGACTGAAGTTTGTGCAGGATGAGGACGAAGGAGATACAGGGCATCTTGAAAGAGAATTCAATTATTTTACAAGAAAATTATTTAGGGTAAGTTTAGGGAAAGGAGAAAAATGGAACAAAGTGAGATTAGTATTTATATTAGGAACATGGATGACTGGGGCAGTTAGGTTATAATGAATGGCAGAATTCACAGGTTTTTCAAAAGGGAATCATGACATCACAATGTGACACATTGACACACAGTTGATTAATCTGCTACCTGACAATGCAAGAGTGAAAGAAAAAAAAGGATTTCATAGTAGACATACAAATAGGTAATGTCAATATTAGAACCAGTAGCAAATAACAAATGAGAAATAGTTTTGTGTAAGAAGGGAAGTTTCATGTATACGACAGACTTATCACAAAATTCAAAGCATGACTTTCCAGAAAACAAATTAAATTCACAATGTGTACATCAAAGAAATGGAAAGAAGCAGGAANAAATTCAAAGCATGACTTTCCAGAAAACAAATTAAATTCACAATGTGTACATCAAAGAAATGGAAAGAAGCAGGAAATGAGGTAATGCAGTGGGTTTTGCACCTAACTAGAGTATCATGGTTAACATGCTTGCAATCCAAACTCACTGGGAAAAACATATTTTGTTGACTTAGATCTGACATTTGTTTTTGACTAACTTTTGGAATCTGAATCCAAAAATGACCCCAGTTTTTGTCTACCACGTCAACTTTTTAAGCTACAGGATACCCTCTCTTTGTGCAATATTTTCTTTGTGGCATGTTGGACGTTATTCCTAAGAAAGCTAACTGACGTATGCTACACTCCCATAAGTCTTTGGTGCAAGGGAACTGCTAGGGGTCTGTGTATGTCTGTTCTCATTACAAGTTAAACAGTGAACGAGAATTACGACACTATTGCAATGAGCATGCAACTGATACCAGAATCCCATCGATAATTTAACTAAAAGGTAAGAACCGAAGCGGAAAGTAAACAAGATAAGAAACCAAGGTTAAAACCTCTTATCTACAGTGCTATTTCCCCCATGTTAACCTAGGTCAACGCGGCAGCCAACGGTAGAACTAGGTTAGCTAGCCGCTGGTATTGGAATTGAGGTTATGTTACAACAGAATTGGAACCACTGAACCGATTTCTTTAAAACAAACTTTATTCTCTTTCATGCATTGTACACGTTGGCTGCCGCGTTCACCTAGGTTAACATGGGGAAAATAGCACTGTAGATAAGAGGTTTTAACCGTGGTTTCTTATTTTGTTTACTTCCCGCTTTGGCAGTTGCATACTCTGTGCAATAGCGTCGTAACTCTCATTCACTGTTTAACTTGTGATGAGAACAGACATACACAGACTCCTAGCAGTTCCCTTCTACCAAAGACTTTTTAACTTCAATGAACAGTCGCCATTCCGTTGCGTTATAGGATGGAATTCCCAACTCCTCCGTTAAACCATGTACGTTATGGTAGTACACAAATCCACCGTCACTTTGAANTTATAGGATGGAATTCCCAACTCCTCCGTTAAACCATGTACGTTATGGTAGTACACAAATCCACCGTCACTTTGAAAGTATTGCAGAAATGCGCTTTCTCTTGATTGAAAGTAGGATACCTTAGCTCCTTTTCAAGCAAGTTTTTCTCGTGCAGTCTTGATGCTAAGAGTTCAGAAGCTTTTTTGGATAGTCCCAAATCTCGTACCAATTCATTTAACTCATGCTGATCAAATCTCTTACAAACTGAGTCATCTTCATTTTCAAAATCTTCATCATTGGGGTTACTTCGATCTTCACCATACTCGTATTCCTGTATTTCGAAATTGGGTAATTCTTTGAAAACTGGCACTGGGATTTCAGTTGAATGAGTCACTGGGCGTATAGCTGATGGTAAACTAGGATACTCTATTTTACATTTGTTTTTCTTGCTATATCCTGAAGTTTTCACTATACAAAAGTAACAGTCACTTGAATGACTGGCTCTCGCCAAATCATAGTTATACCAAATGGTAATTTATTGCCTGTTCCCTTCGTCCACATCCATAAACTCTCGACACACTGCTTGCACACCTTGTGAGGGGCCCAAGATTTATATTGATCACCTATTTTCACTTTAAAATATGCAAAACAGGCTTGCCTGACAAATGCACTGATGTTTGTCCTTTGAGTAGGAATGGTGAAACTGCCACATATATAACAAAACGAATCGGGGCTGTTTAAGCACTTGTGATGTGGAATAGCAGAGGCAGACATGATCTAAAGGAAAGGAACTAAGTACATATGTAAATAAAAAAACTACATGNGTGATGTGGAATAGCAGAGGCAGACATGATCTAAAGGAAAGGAACTAAGTACATATGTAAATAAAAAAACTACATGCAGCTAACTCCTTGTATATAAACAATAACTCGGACTCCACTTCGGAATGCGCTTCACTATAAATAGCGACACACAGCGTCTCACTACACTATCTCAGGTGTAACTGAATAGCCTAGACAAGTGTGAACCTGTCACTGGTCTCCTAGGGCGCCATTCACCTCTGCCTAATCGGAGAAGGTTTACTTCAGTCAATAGGAGAGCATTAGTGCTTCCTATGATCCACGCTCGATCCAGCAGAGAGTGGTCACATTAATATAAGCTGTAGAGAAAAAACTTGACGTGATAGAAGAAAACTAACTACAGTTTTGAAAACAGTGTGCCTATTTAACTTAAAACAGCTGAAAAATCGAACTCAACAGAAATTGTGTTAAAAATTGTTCCCCAGAGAATCAATAATTCCTGACATTGAATAACAAGTATCTGATCAAATTGGGATTCAAAATTGAACATGGAAGATGCAATATCTTTCAAGCAAACTANCATTGAATAACAAGTATCTGATCAAATTGGGATTCAAAATTGAACATGGAAGATGCAATATCTTTCAAGCAAACTATCCTTATCGGCCAATGGGACATTAACAACTATGTCAAGAGAACAATAATACACAACTGCCTGAACAGTGCTAAGACCATAAAACATATACAAATTTTCAGAAACTATAGGTGCTATCATGTAAAGAGGCAGAGTAATAAGCTGTTGTACATGTTTTAGAATATTTAGAAATGAGGCAGCATTTAACAACGTTGTACTTAACTTGCCATATACACTGGTTTCTATAGCATGAAGTAAATAAAAATTTTCTAGTTTAGCATTAGTGAGAGCTTCATTAACATGAAGAAGCATAGTGTTTAAATCAATTCTAAAACTCAGGATGATCATCCTATCTAGAGTTTCCTGTAATGATAGATTCATGTTCCTATACAAGTTATTATAGTGATCCAGATACAACGGACATAATTTCTAGATTTACAAGGTGTTATTGATTACTCTTTCTTCCAAATTCTTAATAAGCATTATATGATTAGATAAACTTGCCAAAATGTTATTCTGGGTTTTTGACAGAAAATAGTGTGGCAAAAACAGTTTTAAAAAATTTGATATNATAAACTTGCCAAAATGTTATTCTGGGTTTTTGACAGAAAATAGTGTGGCAAAAACAGTTTTAAAAAATTTGATATCAAGACCAATTTACGGTCTTTTAGATCCAGATGGCAACAATGAAGTAAAAGGTAATAGTTTCAGACTTAAATGCAAGAAAACTATCTTTTAATTGGATCACAGTTAAATTAAAGTTCTGGTCGAAGAAAGAATTTTCAGTAAGAGACCTGTTTTCGTTCTCATGCACTGACACAACTGTAGTTGACACGATTTCAAGTTCAGAATACTCTTCTTTTTCTATAAATAGGCCAAACTTCAGCATCACTGAGTAGGAGTTGTCAGAAAATAACAGATAATCTTATCGCTCAAACACAAATCCAGCAGAGTGACTCTGACCATAGAGGATATGACTGAAGCATGCTACGTTCCTCCTTCCATAGTCCATTTGTCCCACTACACCTGCGCAGCTGTGAGATGCCGTCTACTGGAAGGAGTCGGCCTGAAGGTGGCGGTTACACCTCCAAGACTCCTGCCTCGATGCGGTGTACTAGGAGTGCACCCTACCTGCCTGCACAACGTCCGAGGCACTGCCAGAGTTATGCGACCATTCCCATGGTAATGTCCCCAAGAAGCAACTTATGAAAGCATACTAATTCGGGCCGACAACTATCACCAAACNATGTAGCGAGGCGGCCACAACGGCTCCAAAGTTCCAGCAACCCCCTTTGTGCGCCCCCACCCCCTCTACATGTGCTATGTACCTGTATGTGCATCTGCGGGCAGTGTGAGTGCGGCCTAACATCAAGGAAAGTTTTCTTAACATATCATCACTTTCAAATTCAGCCCAAAGAGTTTTGGCAAACAGTTCTCATTGTTTAATAGCCATTCAGGCATGGCAACTCACACCCCTCCTGAGGTGAAAGTGGACTCGCCCAGCTCGAGCCAACCAATGCCTCGTTACTGTCTTAAAAATTTGAGAGTATAATTATTTTGTAAATTCTTTATTGCAGGTCAGTTGCATTTTTAATTTAATGAACGAGGCAACGGACTGGAAAAGNATAATTATTTTGTAAATTCTTTATTGCAGGTCAGTTGCATTTTTAATTTAATGAACGAGGCAACGGACTGGAAAAAACAGCCCTGGAGTTCTTCAACAATACGTTGCTTAATTTGTTTACTGGCAACACATTTTTATATTCTTACATAATTTATATGTCCACGATAATTAATAAGAGTTAATTCGTTTTGTAATGCAGTTTCAGTGTACCTGTTCTTTTTGTAATGTATGTATTATATTTTTTTGTCTCTCTCCCACGCTTTTGGGCTGAGTCTTGGCAAGNATAATTATTTTGTAAATTCTTTATTGCAGGTCAGTTGCATTTTTAATTTAATGAACGAGGCAACGGACTGGAAAAGACAGCCCTGGAGTTCTTCAACAATGCGTTGCTTAATTTGTTTACTGGCAACACATTTTTATGTTCTTACATAATTTATATGTCCACGATAATTAATAAGAGTTAATTCGTTTTGTAATGCAGTTTCAGGGTACCTGTTCTTTTTGTAATGTATGTATTATATTTTTTTGTCTCTCTCCCACGCTTTTGGGCTGAGTCTTGGCAAGNGTACCTGTTCTTTTTGTAATGTATGTATTATATTTTTTTGTCTCTCTCCCACGCTTTTGGGCTGAGTCTTGGCAAGGCTCCGCCATTTTCTTCAGTTGGTCTTCGAGCGCTGCCAGGAACGGTCACGTGTCACGTGCCTCTGGGCCTTCACCTTTTTGCACCTATCATTACGTAGTTCCAATAGTAAATGTTTATTATGGAACCTTAAATTACTTTTCGTCGCCCAGAGGCAGCACCAACCTCACGTCCCACCAGCTCAAAAGCGCCGGGACCGTACTTAACATATAATCTGCTTATCGGCCGCACACACCATTTTTATACCACATCGGTTGCCAACACTGTAGCCATTGGGAAACATGTAAATGCCTTCCAGGAGGATTGTTGCAGTACGTAAAAGAACCTATGCTATAAATAGTGTTTTATTTTACTGCCGGCCGGTTCACAGCCTCATAAGTTTGGGTCATCTACCACTGAACCACTGCACCTCATACGTGATGTGATCGTTGGGCACGTAAGTTATATCAGCGTGTGAGATGGCCATAACAATCTCACCTGGAAATTAGCGGCGTATTAGGAGGGCTACATCCTCACTAGGCAGGCACACAGGAATGCAATCTTAACAATATGTCATCATCGGCGCGTGATGAGTCCAGGAGCAGCCACATTGGCTAACGGCCCACCCCTAGAGAAAAGTCTCTGCTCAACGCAGCTGGCGCCCTTATTATCCAAATTAACCTAAACAAACATCCTTAAATCTGTCACTGCAAACTTTCAAAACCTGATACCTGCTCCTCAGCCCACGACATCCCATTATGTGTCGCCCTTCTGTGTGGCTAAATCTTTGTCTAAAATCATGATCACAGAAATTTTTCTACATCATTTTCCTGCCAAACCTAACTACCTGCCTATTTGCCTAACCTGGAGATGTTGCTATCCTTGTTGTTGCAAGTGNATCATTTTCCTGCCAAACCTAACTACCTGCCTATTTGCCTAACCTGGAGATGTTGCTATCCTTGTTGTTGCAAGTGGAATTTTCTTTTACGTTCAAAATTCTGTAACATTTTTGTCAAATTACATTTCTTGGCAATTTTCTTACATTCCTTTTNAATTTTCTTTTACGTTCAAAATTCTGTAACATTTTTGTCAAATTACATTTCTTGGCAATTTTCTTACATTCCTTTTCTACATCATAATAGGGCCGTGCCAGCATGGACTCTATAGAAAGTCGTTTCATTGCGGGAAATTTCACCAGAAACATGGTGATCATCAGCCAGCAATGCCTTTGTTGAGCTACGCAGCAAAGAAGCAGGCCATGGAATCTTCCACCACCATCTTGTGGCGCAAAATCTATTCACCCCTCTCTCACCCCTCCAGGCAAGACAGGGCGGCAGCAGCCAACAACATGCATGTCGTGCGTGCATGATTGACATGCATCACCCCCCTCCAACAACAAACGCATTGGGAAGACACCAATGACGCAGCGATACAATCCCTTCACCGCCCCTCCAGCCAGGGTGAATTATTGACCGGTAGTCAGCAGCTGATGCACATGCGCGAACCTCTCCAGTCGCTCGGGCCGGTTTACCCCTTCCAACTGGACGCAGAAGAGACTGCCACGCGCCGGCATGGTTCATTAACCTCGGCCCTCAGCTGACTGCCGCGTCACATCGTGCTGCCGCACCGGTGTCAACCGCGAGTACAACAACAGTGAAAACTGTATTAGTTTTCAAGTACGAGACTGTGCAGTGCAAACAGTGTGCTGAACTTAAGTGCACGGGACTTTTCGCACTTAACAACAGACAATGTCGTTGCCCAACTACAATAACACAAACTTTCGGCTTTACACTGCCTTTTGTTTTCGGAGCGCCTACCTCCACACCGCCTTCTATTTTCAGGGCACCTGTTGCACCACAGCCCTCTATTTTTTATAGCGCCTGTTTCATGACCATCCTCTCTTTTCATGCAGCCATCTGGCTATACTCAGCTGACAAGCTGTACTTTGCCGACGGCCTTCGACCCACCTTTCACCTCCACGCTGCCGAGCCAGCATGACGTGATCACCAGTGGCAACTGTAGAAGTGTCACTATGCACTGTACCGATTGCCCACTCACGTGGCCCCGCGTGACAGACTGTCAACAAAGGGGCGTGAAACGTTTGTCGCGACTGACAACAGCTTCCATTGTAACTGGTGCCGCGCCAGATATAGTAATCTTGCAGAATACCAAATTGAAGCTGTCGAGAAGCCAACAGATGCGCCGACACCATGCGTCACGCCGCCACCAGCTCTAACTTTTGAAGCATCCTATGTCGAGAAGCTTCCTGAAATGCCAGCACATGTACGCACACACGTGACACAAAGTGACCAAGTATACGTCAAGCCACCTCTGTTGCCCAGCGTCGCGACGCCGCCTCCGGTACCCAGTGTTAAGGGCCAAACATTTTCACCCTCATTGGCATCCCCGCTGAGAAGTGGGTTGCCAGAGTAAGTGCTGTCATTGCTAGTGCTCCGCCTCCATGCATCCAGATGCCTCCTCTGTGCATCATGATGCAGTGCAGCCAACCCACCTCTGACACCTCCTTAACGCCACGTCATGCCTGCCTCCCGCCTCTGCATGTCAGACATGTGGCTGAGCGACACTCCCATGGCTAATGCGTGCCGCACAGGAAGCGAGCCTTATGGGATGTGTCCCAATGACCACGACACTACCAGCGTGCTGACAGCATCAACAAACACCCGCACCACGATGCCTTGTGTCTCCGCCGCCGCTTCACCTGACAGCCAAGCTACAAGCACTGTACATTTACAGGTAAGCAGTGTGGTTTCTGCGCAAACACGCTGTATTGGCAGTAACTGTCACTGCCGCACGTAAAACTCCGCTGTAACAGATGTGAACAGTGTAGTGATGTGTGTATGGAACACTTGTGTTGACCGCATGTCAAACTACACGTAAATAAATGCAACCATTCTGGTTAAAAATAGTGCTACAGACGCCTGTGTAACTACATACACAGACATTGTGTGCCAAGGCCAGTGCACAATTAGGATTAGGCAGCTACACACATCACTGTTACCAACTGTAGATATTATCACACTTAATTACGTCAAATAGAGCTACCGTTCTTGCGCCAACACTGTACCTGGTCATCACCTTGCTTGCACCGCTTTTATCCCGGCTCAATTTCTTATGGTCTAGGCCTGAAGGGCTTGTGTGGGTGGCCTGTGTGTGTGGCATGTCACCCAAGGTGTAACCAAGTCCTACTCTGCCTTATTACCACGGCACGCACCACAGTCTCACCACCCTTCCAGCAGCGCCTACTTCGACAGCATGGCCGCCACGTGACCTTGGGGACCGCAACACACAAGACAGACATCCCTATCCCCCCCCCCCANAAGGTGAGGTGGAGAAGCAGTACTCCCCTCCCCAGTCCTTTCTTCCCCTCTCCAAGTTGATTCTGCTTCTCAGCAAGCGCTATCACTCAGTCGCCCTGCCCAAGGCAAGAGAGGCATTCTCTCCCGCAGGTGTGATGTGACATTCTCCAGCCGGCGGTCTCTGAGAGTATAAACAAGACGAGTGAACCAGCGCTACGCCACGAGTTTTCGCCTGTCAATGGAAAAAAGCCTCGCTCTACCTCTCTCTCTTCCTGCTCCTCACAGCATTCCCTCATCTTCACCCCACTTCTTGTCTACAGAACAGCGCAGCAGTGATCAGTTAAGCTGAAGACACCATGCGTTTGCATTGGTCGACATATTGTGTTTTTTAAATTTTCATTGCATATTTTTCTTTCTCACACATTAGGGTAATTCCAAGTGCTAATTGTAAGTGTTTATTTCTCAACTCGTTCTACTTTAGGGCTTCACGCTAGTGTTTATTTACCGCCACTTCTCCAACTTGACTAAGTGCACCAGTGTTTTTCATGTTTACTTTATTGTTTACCCTAGTGTTATCATTGTTTATCATGCTTATATTCAATATTAGTCAACACTTATATTTAGGATTGTGCTCTAGTGGCCAGTTTACTTCATTTCTTATCAGTATTTCTGATGTTTACTATGTTGTGNCTTATATTTAGGATTGTGCTCTAGTGGCCAGTTTACTTCATTTCTTATCAGTATTTCTGATGTTTACTATGTTGTTTATCCTAGTGATTGTTGTTAATCATGTTTACCTTATACACTGAAGAGCCAAAAAAAACTAGTACACCTGCCAAATATCGTGTAGGGCCCCCCGAGCACAAAGAAGTGGCGCAAGACGACGTGGCATGGACTCAACTAATGTCTGAAGGTATGCAGGCGGCAATTCACACCATGAATCCTGCAGGGCAGTCCACAAATCCAATCTGCGCCAATTTTAGAATGGGTTGCTCGTCTGTCACGTTTAATGATTCTCGTCAGTCGTCGTTTGTCCCGTTCTATCAAGATCTTTTTCCAGCCGCAGCGATGTCGAAGATGTGATGTTTTACCGGATTCCCGATATTCACGGTACACTTGTGAAATGGTCGTACGTGAACATCCAAATGTTATTGCCACCTCGGAGATGCTATGTCCCATCTCTCATGCGCCGACTATAATATACTGTGTACCATATAAGAAGGCCACATTTTTGACAGATGACAATCGCCGTGTCTTTTCGTTTATGTATCCATCAACAGGCGTGTCAAGAATAGGCTTTGATGTGGCGAGTCAGCGCGTCCAGGAGGTGCTGCTCCGTGTGGCAATTGGTGAACTGCTTGGGTGGCGCTGCATTCGTAAACGGAACTTGGTGGACGTGTGTAGGGTCGTTCGTAAACGCGGTACACAAAATATATGTTACTTTAAAAATTATACAGAGCTCGCGGGAAAATAAAATTATTTGTATATGCGCGTGAATACGTTATTTTAAACAACAAAACTATTATATGTTTCTGGGTGTAGTTCGGGATATGGATAACAGATGGCACGGAAGGGCATATTGCAAATGATGGTGCGCTTTTAACTCACAAGATGGCAGCACCTGGTTTGAGAGTCTGGAAACTTTGGATTTTTTCGTCACATTTGGATACGTATCGTTTTATTGTGCATCTCATTTTGAACACCTATACATTACTATTTTATCACGAAGTTTCGTTTCTAAAACTAAAAACTGCTGTTTTATGACCACGTAAAATAAAATGTATTAATTAATCTACGAACTCTTTCTTATCCGCGTATCTTCTGCTTGTGTGATGTGCTTCGGCACTGCTCTCAGAATAGCCAACGTAATATTAACTTTTGTTCGTTCGTGCATCAGCTGATACAGGATTTTGTAAATGGCAGGTTATTTGTTTTCAATATATTAAGTTGCCACTCACTGACTGTCAGAAAGTGGCCTTCTTATATGAAATGAACTATACCACGTTCAAACTTACTTAAATCTTGATAACATGTCATTGTAGCAGCAGTAACCGATCTAGCTGCCGACCGCACCGCGTTACTCTGATTGGTTCCATGCCTCTGTTATTTCCATATGCACGCCTATACCAGTTTTTTTTGGCTCTTCAGTGCATGTTGGCCAATTTTCACCTTCATGCATGTACCTAGTAGTCAGCTACGTAATTGTTTATCAGTGTCTGCATTGTTTAAATCATTGTTTACCTTTTCTACATTTACGTTTTCTTTAATTAAGTGTGTCTGCATTTGTTTTTCTTGTGTCATGCCAAGTTTTGATGACCAATTCTTCGCCATTCTTTTTTTTTTCGTTCTGTTTACCTCGCCCTGTGACAGCATTTGCTCACATTTGCTCCATGCAAAAGAGGCACATGTTGAACGCTCTTGTATGCCTTCTACAGCTCTTTGGCCGGCCACAGCCTGCCCCCTGCATCGCATCACCCTGTGCTGCGTCACGAGTCACCGAGAGACATGCCACCCAAGGCGTGCCAACAAGCACATCTGCCGGCATCCCTGCATCTCGTGTGGGGTCCTGTTTGGTGATGCCATAGTGCAGCTACGTCACCGTTGTCAGGGACTTGTGACCCTGTCACTACCCCATTCCACCAGCTTCAGCAGCGAGACAGCCAAGCGTTGTGCCGAGCTCACAAAGGCACCATTCCTCACTCGACAGCCGCTCCAGCACCACGTCAGTGGGGCTCCTGCCCCACCTCCACACCTCTCCAGCTCCACTCCGCACTCGGGGCCCATACTACCTGTGGCCTCGGCGGTGGCCACGTTCACCAACCTGCTGCCACTATTTGCAAACATGGTGGTTACACCCCAAGACTCCAGCCTCGGTGCGGTGTACTAGGAGTGCACCCTACCTGCATGACGGCTGAGGCACTACTAGAGTCAGGTGACTGTCCCACGTTAATGTCCTCAAGAGGCAACTTTTGAGGGCACACTAATTTGGGCCGACCACTATCACCAAACAACCCACCCAGTAAAGATGCCACCGGCGAACTGAATGCAGCGAGGGGACCACAACGGTTCCAGAGTTCCAGCAACCCCCCCTTCGTGCGCCTCCTCTACACATGTGAAGTCCCTGTGTGGGCAGTGTGAGTGTGGCCTGGCCTAACATCATGGAAATTTTTCTTAACATATCACTTTCAAATTCAGCCCAAGACTTTTGGCAAATAGTTCTCATTGTTTTATAGCCATTCAGGCATGGCTACCCACACCCCTCCTGGGGTGAAAGTGGACTTGCCCAGCTCGAGCCACCCAATGCCTCTATACTAACTTAAAAATTTGAGAGTATAATTATTTTATAAATGTTTTATTGCAGTGTAATTGTGTCTTTAATTTAATGAATGAGGCAGTGGACTGGGAGAGAGAGCCCCAGAGTTTTTTTAGCAATACGTTTCTTAACTTGTTAACTGCCAACACATTTTTATATTCGTACGTAATTTATATGACAAAGCTAATTAAAAAGTTTTCATTCGTTTTGTAATGCAGGGTCATGGTGTTTCAGTACACTTGTTCTTTTTGTAATGTATGTTTTGTATTTTCTTGTCTCTCTCCCAAACTTTTAGACAGAGTGTTGGTGGGACTCCGCCATTTTCTTCAGTTGGTCTTTGAGCGCTGCTAGGGGTGGTCATTCGTCACATGCCTCTAGGCCTTCACCATTTTTGCACCTATCATCATGTAGTTACAATAGTAACTCTTTAATATGGATCCTTATATTACTGTTCGTCACCCAGAGGAAACACCACCCTCACGTCCCACCAGCTCAAAAGGGCCAGGAGAGTACTTAACATATAATCTGTTAATCGGCTGTGCACTGTTTTTATACTGCATCAGTTTCCAACGCGCCGTAGCCATTGGGGAACATGTAAGTGCCTTCCAGGAAGGTTGTTGCAGTAAGTAAAAGAACCTATGCTACAAATTGTGTTTTATTTTACTGCCAGCCGCTTCATGGCCACGTAATTTTGGGTCATCTACCCACTGAACAACTGTACCACATAAGTGACATGATCGTTGGGCACGTAAGTTATATCAGCGTGAGATGGCCGTAACAATCTCACCCGGGAATTAGCGGCAAATGAGGAGGGCTACATCCTCACTAGACTGGCATACAGGAATACGGTCTTAACAATACAACTTAATTGTCAGCGTGGGTGAGTCCAGGAGCAGCCATGCAGGTGAATGGCCTGCTCCTAGAAAAGAGTCTCTGCTCAACCGAGTTGGCCCCCTTATTACCCAAATCAACCTTAGCTAGCCTCCTTAAATCTGTCACCACAAACTTTCAAAACTTGACACCCACTCCTGAGCCCACGACATCCCTTTATGACATTGGCCACAGCCAGGATGGCGATGCAGAAAAGCAACATGGTGCCAATGTTGGACTACTACAACACAAGAAGGTGAAACATTACACTAAAACAACATGATACCCTTGTGAAGAGCATGAATAAACTAAATTTGACTATTAAATAACTTTTCCACTAATTATCCCAAATAGGGAAATGTTACAAGGATTTTGTTTTTATAAGCTATAACGACAACCCAAAAATACCAAAAAAACAAAAGCAAATCATATTATAAAGATAAAAAAATTATATCAATTACAATTAAAACCCAACAATACTAATATTATCACCAAACTGAACTAACATTGAGCACGTATATTCAACACAATATAAAACTGATCTAAAGAAAACTTTATTCAAGCAACACAAACCTGATTTAGTATATATAAAAATTTTTATTTTAAACAGTGGGTGATCAGTCTATAGTTAGGGCCTGCAGCTTCTAGACTGTGTTACATGAACACTATTTGGAAGTGGAAGAATGAAAACTTTTTAGATGGGAAACATGAGCTCTTGTAACATATGTTCCCGAAATGGTGTCAGCAAGACTAGAAGTGACCAGGGTTATGAAACGTTGGATCTGGTAAGGACCAGTCCAACTATAACAAAGATTTGTCATTTTCTTGTTAACTGCTTTGCTAACAGGATGTGCATTACACAAAACAAGATCTCCTACTTAAAATGGATGGTCAATCTGATGTTAATTATACTTGGCATGACTCTTTTAAGATGAGCACTTTTTAAGTATTTAAGGGCAGCTGCCCAGGCCTGACATATGTCCTTTGGATCATCCAGCAACAAATCATTGTGATCTGTCACAGGGGATTGTGAGATTGCAGTGTTTCCTTTAATTGCTAGCCAAATTTGTGGCAAGAAAAATATTCCATATACTGCATGTCTCCTGTTAACTTCCTTTAAACACAGGAGACTTCCTGTTATTTGTAAAGAAAAGGATAATCATCAAATTATAGTGTGTCTCCTGTTAACCTAATTTAAAGCATATTTATCTCCTGTTAATTATAATTAACAAAACTAAGTCACTTCATAAAATTTGTGACCAGGTATCATTGGGTGTTTGAGAAAGATGACACTAGAAAATAGAATTTACAATCCAAACACAACATTGTAAGGAATAAAAACGGTTGGATTTGTTTAGAGGAAAANCAGAATTTACAATCCAAACACAACATTGTAAGGAATAAAAACGGTTGGATTTGTTTAGAGGAAAAATTGGTTATATTGGATGTTACGTCTATTTGTACTTGTTACTATTGTAATGACCATTTAAAATTATCACTTTGTATGTGTCAAGCACACTGCCACAGATTAATATTTTACTGCACAGTTTGTAAAAACNAGTGACCAGGGTTATGAAACGTTGGATCTGGTAAGGACCAGTCCAACTATAACAAAGATTTGTCATTTTCTTGTTTTGCTAACAGGATGTGCATTACACAAAACAAGATCTCCTACTTAAAATGGATGGTCAATCTGATGTTAATTATACNTTTGCTAACAGGATGTGCATTACACAAAACAAGATCTCCTACTTAAAATGGATGGTCAATCTGATGTTAATTATACTTGGCATGACTCTTTTAAGATGAGCACTTTTTAAGTATTTAAGGGCAGCTGCCCAGGCCTGACATATGTCCTTTGGATCATCCAGCAACAAATCATTGTGATCTGTCACAGGGGATTGTGAGATTGCAGTNAGGCCTGACATATGTCCTTTGGATCATCCAGCAACAAATCATTGTGATCTGTCACAGGGGATTGTGAGATTGCAGTGTTTCCTTTAATTGCTAGCCAAATTTGTGGCAAGAAAAATATTCCATATACTGCTTGTCTCCTGTTAACTTCCTTTAAACACAGGAGACTTCCTGTTATTTGTAAAGAAAAGGATAATCATCAAATTATAGTGTGTCTCCTGTTAACCTAATTTAAAGCATATTTATCTCCTGTTAATTATAATTAACAAAACTAAGTCACTTCATAAAATTTGTGACCAGGTATCATTGGGTGTTTGAGAAAGATGACACTAGAAAATAGAATTTACAATCCAAACACAACATTGTAAGGAATAAAAACGGTTGGATTTGTTTAGAGGAAAAATTGGTTATATTGGATGTTACGTCTATTTGTACTTGTTACTATTGTAATGGCCATTTAAAATTATCACTTTGTATGTGTCAAGCACACTGCCACAGATTAATATTTTACTGCACAGTTTGTAAAAACAAAGAGTTGTAATTTGTAGCAGGAGGATTTTATCCTGGCTGTAAATTGTGTGTGTTAAAAAGCTAATTACAGTTAATACTAATTTTTATCTTTAAAATTGTAATCTTTTAATATCATTATATTATTTTGAAGTTCTTGCTAGTGAAAAAGAAAATAGGCCACAACTGAAAAAACTGGACAAAGGATTATTTGGCATGTTAGTGAAAACAAGGTTGAATGGACTTGTCTTATGAGATTTATGATTATCATAATTAAAAGCCNATTATTTGGCATGTTAGTGAAAACAAGGTTGAATGGACTTGTCTTATGAGATTTATGATTATCATAATTAAAAGCCATTTGTAACTAAGAAAGATTCTTATTCCAACTAGTCTGCTTCATCACAATAAAAGAATCATAAGATGTAGAAATAAATAGTTTTAAAAAGTTAACCTCGTGGTTTATGGCAAATCAAGAAACATTAAATAAATTCATGCAGTTTGCGACAAAAAGTATGTTTGTACAAAAAGTTGACTGTCTAACTGATATGTTTCAGATAAAACAAGTCCCAGAAGTTAAATAATTCCTAGAATTGTGTAATGATGAAATTTTAAATTGGAAAAATCATATCTAGCAGATAATGCAAAAACTTGATGCAGCTTGTTTTGCATTAAGAAATATTGTCAGATTATTAGATCCAGAAGCTGCTAAAATTATATATTTTTTGTACTTTCAATACATTATGTCTTATGGGGTCATGTTTTGGGGTAACTCTGTTGACAGTATAAAAGTTTTTAGAATGCAAAAGAGGGCAATGAGAATATTAAGCAACAAAAGGAGGATGGATTTATGTAGAGAAATATTTCAGAATTACAAAATTTTAATTCTTCCTAGCTAATACATTTTTTTCCTTTCCAAGTTTCACCATGGATAATTCATATTACTTTAATAAGAACAGTAGCGACCATAAGTAAAACACTAGAACTTAAAACAATATATATAAACCCTAAGTATGATTACAAATGGTCCAGGATGGAGCCTTGTACGCGGTCACAAGCGTTTTCAACAAATTGCGCATTAACATTTGTAATGTCAAAGATCCTAAAGAATTTAGAAGATTATTGAAAGACTTTTTGTTGCTGTGTTCTTTTTATTCTGTCAAAGAATATATGGAGGTATGAAGGTAGTACTATTTGTGAGTCTATATAACGTGTATTTATGTACTCTGTATNCTGTCAAAGAATATATGGAGGTATGAAGGTAGTACTATTTGTGAGTCTATATAACGTGTATTTATGTACTCTGTATGGTATTACTGTTTTATTATGTCTCTTAATTATGACAATTTTGTATTGGATATTTTTAAGGTTTTTGTCATATCTCATTGTAAAAAATTACATGNTATTTTTAAGGTTTTTGTCATATCTCATTGTAAAAAATTACACGTTCCATAGTCTTATGGCTTTCACCTTGTTTATAAATAAGACTCAATGGAACAAATATTAAAGAAATAAATTAATAAATATAAGAATAGCAATGACAGCAGAATGGAGGTTTCAGTTGAAATGCTCCGCATGAGAGGGCGGGTGATTGTACAAGACAAGGTAATATGGCTAATGCCATAAGAAACACACACCTCACTAAAGGTCTTAGAGCTAAATTGCAAACTACTGTCTGACACAATTGATGAAGGAATGCCAAAATTCTGAAATAAATCGGCTTGAAAAACACAGACAGTGGAGATAGCATCTGCCTTTCTCAGCGGATCAACAACACAAATTTGGAAAATTTATTAATGCAAACTAACAACACATTATTTCCTGATTTTATTCTTGGTAAAGGACCACTGAAATCAATTAAATGTTTCTGCAGAGGTTTTTCAACAACGTCTGTAGATAGAAGACCCAGATGTGTGTTTTGAGCAAGCCTGCAACATTTAACTTTTTCTGAAATTTCAGAATCCATTTCTTTCCAAATAAAATGCTTACAGATGGCCTTAATGATTTTGTGTGTGTCTAGATGTGCACCCAGAGGTGATGAAAAATGATCAAAAACCATTGGTTTTAGATGAGTAGGCAACACATGTTTTAAATTATAAAATGATTTGCACCACAGGCAAGAAAACAAGGTTATAGCACTAAACCAGACTTTAAGTTTGTAATAATTTTATTAAGTACATCATCTTCAGGCATGTGACCTGTCCTAAACCACCTCACTATTTAACTGGCATATGAGGGAGCTTAGACCCTGTAATGACGCAATATTCATAATTTTTCGGGACTTGGGTGTAAAATTCTTTCGTGTGTTTGAAGCTTTGGAAAGCTTCGTAAATTTTATCGGGTTAAAGTGTAAAGCCGTGGTGGCTCGTTTCCCGTGTTTATCAGGCAGACGTGTGCGTTTGTAGGTTAATGGGCGGAAGTCTGCTGTTTACGTTTTATCAGGAGTCCGGTAGGGTTTCGTTTCGAACATTGTTGTCTTGGGGAAGCATCAGCATTAATTAGATTAGTTCGTTTCTGTGGATCATGCAACGTCGACAAGTTTTAGTTCCTTCGGCGCAGTTTTAATGCGTCAACAAATTTGATACAAAACGAGAGGTTAGTTTATCTGGATGCGTCAACAGTTTTAGTTCCTCCAGCGCATTTTCAGGCTATGTCAACAAGTTTTTGTTGTACGAGAGGTTAGTTTCTGTTGACGGCGCAGGATTAGTTCGTGCGGAGCAGTCAGTTACGATAACGTTGTGGAGAGCGTGCGTGGCGAGGCCGTTATCTCTGGAGAGGGGGGTGATAGGCAGCACAAAAAGGGCATCTGTCTGTCGCCCTCAGGGCAGTCTTATTCAAGTCAGTTGTCAGGGAGAGTTACTTCACGTCGCCCGTGAGGGCAGGTCAGCGCAGTCGAGAAGTATCATGCAATGCTAGCCTAGGCCGCGTTCGGGCAGGACTAGAACCCCCACATCGGCAACTAGACTTTAATATATCATTTCTCAGCCGGTGTGGGAGGTAGCCGCATTTTAAGTTTCTTCGGGTCAGTTTTTTAAGAACATCATTAAGTAAACGACTGTGGCACTGTTATCTGCAATAGTATATTTAATGGTAAAGGTTCGTACTCTGCATACTGAAACTCCGTCTGTGCGTCTGTGAACTGTGTTGCAGAATGTTAAATAAATAAATATATATCAAACTAATATGGAACTTTTTTCTTAAGTAACTAGTGTTCAATTAACTGAGTCTCGTGTTTCTACCTCTGAGCGAGCCGTGGCAACGTAAACATTCGGCAGTGTAACAAGTGCCGAACGTTAACAACATGGCGCCCACCTGTGAGGCTGTAATATTCTAAATATAAATATAACGAGAAGTGCGAAGCAATACAACCCTTGTCAGGCAGGTATGGTACCAGAGTAATCAAAGCACCATCAACTGCAACCATCAGACAATTCAAATGAAGCCACATGTAGGCAAACAGCCCACAATTTGCATCTTATTGCTCTGCAGTTACTGGTGCCATCTTCCAACCTTACATTAACCAATCACTGTTGCACAGTATCAAAAATTATCCCTTTTCCCATCACNTACTGGTGCCATCTTCCAACCTTACATTAACCAATCACTGTTGCACAGTATCAAAAATTATCCCTTTTCCCATCACTGAAGCCATGATCAGAATAATGGGGTTTGATAAGGATTAGCTATTTTTAATTATTGTTATTAAGTAAAATGTCAGTTTTGAGCCTATATTTGATTTGGTGAGCATTTTAAGAGTCAACTAGGGTTCGAACCCCGTGCACAAGAACTCACTCTTGGTGGTGTTCTGCGTTTCTCTGTTCCTCTCAACTGTAGGAAGATGGGAATTGAATAGGCCTTAATCAACCCATGTATACTTGCAACACACACCATCCATGTACTTAATTAAAAACTTCCACGTGCAGTAATAACATTTCAACCCAGTCTTATAAAATTACTGAACTTGTGAATACAAAATCATTTAAGTACCCACTATTTATTTACCAATAGAAAAAAGGAAAGAAAAAGAAAGACACCCTTGCTGCTGTTGTTGTTAGCATAAGGTCAATAGTACTAGGAAATGATTGCTTAAGTGTTAATATTCTGTGAATGAAATGTGTTAATTACATTTTTGTAGAGGATACAATGAAACTNGAAATGATTGCTTAAGTGTTAATATTCTGTGAATGAAATGTGTTAATTACATTTTTGTAGAGGATACAATGAAACGTTTACAGTATATGTTTTTGTTAAAGGTTAGGAAGTTAATATATTCAGATGACTACTGGGGCAGATGTAATTAAGTAATATTGTGAGGATAAATCAATACAGATGTTAAAAAAAGTATATCTGAAAAAAATATTTGTCTGCAATAATGTTGTGTAAGTTCAGGTAAGAGTACTATTACAAGACGCCAGAGCGATGTATCAGAGTTCATGAGGGATGAAGGTCTCAATTAAAAAAAAAGAACAAAATTTTATTTTTAATTTATCTACAGCTACTATTTACAATGTTAAATTATCTGGCTCGACTATTATTATTTTTATTCTCAGTGAGTGCAATATTTAATGTCAATCTCAACTTTAATTAAAGTTCTCACTGTCTCTCTATTGGTTATAGTCACTTTATTCATACTCATTATTAACACATGTTCAGTCTGTCTTTTGCAATAATTTGAAATGTCTTACATTCGCGCATCCAGTTCAATAGTCCCGCCTCCCAGTCTCTCTCTCCAATGCACTGATGCTTGCTGTCCGCAGACTTCAAACAAGGTGGTCACCTTTGTTGCAACTCAATGCTCTGCTGGGCCGCTGCTTTGCTGTCTTGTCGCTTAAGGTCGCACAATCCTTCAAACACTCGAGCATAAATAATCTCAGTCGCCCGATCTGAAAGGTTCCCTGCACACCGAGTCTCGCTGAGAGAGACATAGACTATGAACCAAAAAATTCTTTCAGATATTTGCAGAAATTCAATCCACCCAAGGTCAGGAGTGTACACATTGCAAAAGGCTTATTACAGCAACATGCAGCAGCTGGCCTCTGTAATCACTGTCCGGTATTCTTAAGTTATAAATCTGACCTTCAAAAATTCCTTCACNACATGCAGCAGCTGGCCTCTGTAATCACTGTCCGGTATTCTTAAGTTATAAATCTGACCTTCAAAAATTCCTTCACTCTTGTGAGCAGGATGGGCAAGGAAAAGCGATTCAGACCAACTACATGTAACACTGCCCACTCTTCAAGTCTGCTCATTCTGAACAGACTCTGCAACATGTAGACCTTCATAGAGTGCCAGTCAGTCAATGTGGACAACCATCAGCTTTGTCCAAGAGTCTCAAAGACAAATTCTTTAGAATCCTGTAGGGGCCTTCCAAACATTTCTGTAGCTTCGGGCAGTACCCTTTTCACCTCTCTGGGTTGTACAGCACACAAATTGTCCTCCTTGAAATACCTCACAAGACATTCTTCTGTCATACCACGTATTCATCCTGTTGTTATTTATTCTGAGGTGCTGTCTAGCAAAATCATCAATGCCAACTATTCTGTTACGCAATTTGCTGGCATAATCAGGGGCTGTAGCTTCCTCCTCTGTTGGTTGGCCATATAGAAGGTTACTAGGGAGGTGTAGCTATCTTCCAAACACCATCCTTGATGGTTGTACCCTTGTGGACTCATAAACTGCTAAGCGGTAAGAAAGGAGTAACAATGGAACCTTTGAAACCCAGTCCTATTGGTTGTCTCCCTTAAAGATAGACAGGTACTGCTCAAGAGTGTGGTTAAGCCTTTCAACCATTCCATCCGAATGAGAGTGTAAAGCTGTAGTCCTAGTCTTTTTCATCCCCAGAATCTTTGATTCCTCCTGAAACACAGCAGCTTCAAAATTTTTCCCCTGATTGGAATGGAGTTCTAGTGGCACCCCAAACCATGAGAAGACATATTTTATGAGTGCATCAGCTTCTTGGTTTGGGATGCGAATGACCTAGAGCCACTTAGTGAAGTAATCTTGGGCCACCAGGAGATACTGATTAGCTTTCTCTATGACAGGCAAGGGACTCAGAATATCTACTGCCATTCTTGAATGGGGCTCAACATTGTACTGCTGGAGGTGACCTTGTCCCCTTGTCCTTTGGCCCTTTCTAGCAGTGCACATGTTGCACATTCTGCATCACTTATCAACATCCTCCCAACAACGAAGCCAGTAGAATTTCAGTCCAAATCTGTAGAGGTTCTTACTAACACCAAAGTGACCACTGGCTGCTGCATTATGCAGTTCCTTTAAAATTTTGGGAACCTTGCATTCTGTAAGAAACAACTGTAAGTGTGTGTGTTTTCCATCATTACTTTCCCAGTTATTGTAAAGCCTACCATTCTTCAGTATGAGGGAATTCCATTGTGCTCAGTATGCTTTGACTGCTGTGTATAGGCTGGATATCTCTTTCTATTTTGGCCGATATCCAGCTTCTTTCCACTTAAGTAATGGCTGCAAAATGGTATCATTCAGCTGATCTTTTCTAAANATTTTGGCCGATATCCAGCTTCTTTCCACTTAAGTAATGGCTGCAAAATGGTATCATTCAGCTGATCTTTTCTAATATCCTCATCACTCCAGGTAGGTGTCCCATCACAAGATACAGAATCTTGAATTCTTGTCATCTGTACCTTCAGCAATNATCCTCATCACTCCAGGTAGGTGTCCCATCACAAGATACAGAATCTTGAATTCTTGTCATCTGTACCTTCAGCAATTTACCACTCTTTTCTTCTTGGAATTCACAATCATGACAGAATGGTACACACTGCCTTCTAGAAAGTGCATTTGCATTGCTATGAAGGTGCTGTATTTCAAAGTCATATTCTTAAAGACACTGGGCTATTTGACCTTCAGGTTCTTAAAATTTAGTAGCCAGCATAATGAAGCATGGNAGTCATATTCTTAAAGACACTGGGCTATTTGACCTTCAGGTTCTTAAAATTTAGTAGCCAGCATAATGAAGCATGGTGAGTTCTTAGAAAAAAATGTCTGCAATAAAGGTAGGGGTTGAAGTGTGAAATTGCCTACACCATGGCCAGATGCTCCCAAAGTGTAACACAGTAATTTCTCTCGNAAGGTAGGGGTTGAAGTGTGAAATTGCCTACACCATGGCCAGATGCTCCCAAAGTGTAACACAGTAATTTCTCTCGGGCTTGTGCAATACCTTTCTGAAGTATTCTTATAGTCTCTCGTTCCCGTCCTGAATCTGAGATAACACAGCTCCAATGTCTACATCACTATCATCAGTATCCAAAATGAATGTGCCCTCACTTTTCGGGAATCCAAGGACTGGTGGACATATCTGAATTTCCTTTAGCTTACTAAAAACAACATCACACTCAGTTTTCCAATGAAATTTTGTTTTTGCCTCAGTCAGTTCATGTAGTGGCTTGGTGATTGTGGTGAACCCAGGTACAAATAGATGGGGCACATAATCCAAGCAAACTCTGCACTTCGGTTTTGTCAGTTCAGGTCTGTCAATTTCTTACTGCTTTGGTTTTCTCAGGTGCTGTTTCAATTCCGTGGACTGACACTACAGGCCCTAAGAAATTTATTTTCTTTTCGAACTGGTGGCACTTCTTGGGAACTAGTTTCAAGTTGGCTGCGGCCACTTTCTGAAATAGAGTCCAAACATCATGGTGCTCTTCACAATGTCCTTCCTGTCACAAATATATCTACATAAACCTGACAAATATATAAAAGGAGGGCTTTTTTCATCAGGCGTTCGAAGGTGGCAGCGTCATTACACAGCCCAAAAGGCATAACTTCGAACTGCCAGGTTCCTTTCCATTCAATGACAAATTCAGTCTTCTCTTGGTCCTCTGGGGCCATCTCGCAATGCCAGTACTCACTCTTCATGTCCAAAGTATAAAACTATTGTGAATCTGTTGGGCTGTTCAGTGTGTGTCTATCCTTGGAAGTGGAAAAGAGTCTTTCTTTGTTAAATTATTAAGCTGGCGATAATCTACACGAACCCTCAAAGAGCCATCTTTCTTCTTAACAAGGATGTTGGGGTATGACCACAGACTAACTGATGGTTCTATCACAACTAACTCCTTCATTTCATTCAGAATTCCCTCTACTGCATTATATGAAGATAGTGGCAGTCATCTTTTTGGCTGCTTTATTGGCCTGGCATCTTTTGTATTTATGTGGTGGCAGTCACATTAGTCTTTCAAAGATTGTCTGTTCCACACAAGAAGGCATATCTATTTCTGCAGTAATTAAGAGATAGCCTTCTCCTGTCATNTTTCAAAGATTGTCTGTTCCACACAAGAAGGCATATCTATTTCTGCAGTAATTAAGAGATAGCCTTCTCCTGTCATCTTTTAAGGTTTTCTCTTGCTTTTACTAACAGTTCCTCCAGTACTTCTGGTAGAGGACATTCTATTTGATTTACCCNCTTTTAAGGTTTTCTCTTGCTTTTACTAACAGTTCCTCCAGTACTTCTGGTAGAGGACATTCTATTTGATTTACCCTAGAATCTTCTGGACCATTTGGAAGTACCTGTGTGACCTGCAGGCAAATACCTATCATGGTCCCCTCAAGACAAATGGCACTATCGGACAAATTTATCATTCGAAATGGCAAACTGTCAGAATTAGAAGANTCATGGTCCCCTCAAGACAAATGGCACTATCGGACAAATTTATCATTCGAAATGGCAAACTGTCAGAATTAGAAGATACCAAAGTCCTTGCTACAACAAAACTACCTGGCACTCTGCTGGCTCAATTAGACCCCAAACGTCTCAAAAATTTTCCTTGACATATGCCTGTAATAAACAATTTCACTAGAAGCAGGCAGCACAGTTGGTTGGCAACAGACTATTATGCAGCTAATTGGTGAGGACAAATCATGCTGCGTTGACACCACCAACTCTATATTGCCTACCCATAGCACATCAAGTCTAGTTTTGATACAGCATCCCAGCCTACATAATACATCAAGCCCCAAAATACACTGATCATCTATTTCTGCTATGTGCTCTTGGCTAATTTCACCAACCTTCAAGTTCACTTTTCTCTTTTCTCTAACTGGTGTGGTTTCACTTGTTACAATAATCAAATAGCATAATTCTATACTGTCATTGTGCGATCGCTGGAGGAAGGCCCGAGGATGTTTGGTCTCACTACTGTTATGGTCGCCCCTGTTTCAACCACCATCTGGCATGAAACATCATTCAGGCTTTCCTCTACGAGTATTGCATTCAAATCCTGTTTCATTGAATGTACATGTAAGAACACTGGGGCATTTTCCTCCAGCAGTCACCTTTGCCCTCCAAGATCGGTGTTTAAAAGTTGTCCAAATGTGTTGTACTCTCACCTGTCTCCTGTCACATATTGTCCTGCTGGTGCTTCTGTTGCTGTTGTGGGCAGTAGGCTTTTAGGTGCCCCAACTGTCCACATGACCAACACTCAGGCCATTTGGGTGGGGGACAGCAAAGCTCTGTAGTGTGAACCCTGGAAACAATGTCCCTTATGGCCATCTGCATCTCCTTCAATGCCTTCTTGATGCCGTCGTCATCTTCGTTCAGCATCACTGCCCGTTCCGGACGTTGGTGTGTGGACCCATTTTGCTGACTCTACATCCAGTGCTCGGGTCAGGGTGTCCTGCATGTTGTGGGGTGCAACCATATGTAGTGCTTGCNGAAGCTCTGTAGTGTGAACCCTGGAAACAATGTCCCTTATGGCCATCTGCATCTCCTTCAATGCCTTCTTGATGCTGTCGTCATCTTCGTTCAGCATCACTGCCCGTTCCGGACGTTGGTGTGTGGACCCGTNTCCCTTATGGCCATCTGCATCTCCTTCAATGCCTTCTTGATGCTGTCGTCATCTTCGTTCAGCATCACTGCCCGTTCCGGACGTTGGTGTGTGGACCCGTTTTGCTGACTCTACATCCAGTGCTCGGGTCAGGGTGTCCTGCATGTTGTGGGGTGCAACCATATGTAGTGCTTGCCATACCTCTGTGTCGGCATGGCATTGATGAAGAAGCCAATGGCTATAATGTCACATGCCTCCTCAGGGCACCCATACAGAGATAAGTGAGAGAGCCACACAATGTCTTGCCATAGCTCCTAAAGTGGCTCTCCTGGTTGCTGGGTGCAGCTTCGTGGGGTAATCCAGTCAATGTCACTCTGGCAGAGATTGTAGTATTCTCAGTGCAGAGCCTCTCAATACAGCCGTGAGGTAGTAAGCTCTTGGTTCAGATGACAAGCCATTCAGGATGATGACTATTTCAAACTGGTGTTGTTACTCCTACCAAGACATCTGGCCATCATAATGGGCGGGCTTAATTGCGACCCCCTTCCCCACTCCTGGCTGCGTGACATCAAGGCTGCAGAGCTCTTGGCTACGGTCCATTCTTATATTTACATTGTCAATTTTCTCGTCTACACAGTAAATTCTCGTGTTCACTATTTCCTGTCTACATTTTCATTTATGGTGTCAATTTTGCTGTGTACGTTCTCTTTTGCAATATTTTTGTTTACATTATCATTCACACTATTAATTTTGCTATCAAGGCAATTAACACTTGCGCTCACTTGGCTACTTAATCCCTCAATTAATGCTTGCAGTGCTTCCAGGTCTGAAGACATTTTCTAGTTAACATTCACTGCAATGATTGTACAAAACAATCTTAATTTTTTCTGCCTACATCTATTACAATTAACAAAATTTTTTTAATATCTCAGGTTACTAACTTACTGCTTAACTTGATTTACATATAATTAATAATTGCCTCTATCCTACTTCTGACACCAGTGTGACAAGATGCCAGAGGGGCGTATCCAAGTTTGTGAGGGGTAGAGGTCTTAATAAAAATAAAAGAACTTAATATAAAAATTTTACTCACACAGCTATCATTTACAACATTAAATTATCTACCTCCACTTTTACTCTCCTTATTCTCAGTGAGCGCAATATTTAATGTCTATCTCAACTCTTATTAAAGTCCTTCTCAATGTCTCTCTAGTGCTTATTGTTCTTAATTCAGACTCATTAATAACACATGTTCAGTCTGTCTGTTGCAATCATTTTAAATGTCTTAAACTCATGCATCCAGTTCAATTAACCGCCGGCCAGTCTCTTTATCCACTGCACCAATGCTCACTGTCCACAGACTTTGCTCCAGCTGGTCACCTTCATCGCCACTCTGCTGGCCTGCCGCTTCACTTTCTTGTCACTTAAGGTCGCACAATCCTCCAAACTCTCGACTCTCAAAAATGGTCAGCTCAGAGGTCTATCATGATTAAATAATCTGTTACCCAATCTGTAAAGCACCCTGAGTCTCACTGAGAGAGGCAAAGACAATAAACAAGAAAATTATTTCAGGTAACCACAGAAATTCAATACACCCAAGGTCAGAAGTACGCACATTGTTAAATAAATCATAAAATGTGTAAGTTGACTCTGATTGTTGGTAATAAGAGAAGTTGTACAGAAAACATTTGTTGTTTTTAGAATAACCTATCTAATTTTGTCAAGTGGAATTGATGATGCTGTTATTAACTTTGCACCATGGTTTAATAAATACAAATAACTGATATTTTACAACTAATGTCATCATACAATGCATTTCTTTATTCTCGTAAGAACGAGACAAAAATTATACAGAACAAAAGACAACTGTAATAGATATAAAAAATAACTATGTTACCAACTTACTATACAAACTTTCTCACTATAAAATTAAATCAACAACATATGCTCACATTTCCCCTTTGTTGTTAATTTCATTTTAGGATACACTCAACTATACATTAATACACAAAGCATTTGAAAACATCCTAGTCTTTTATCCTGTCAGTTCTTTGGTAAAGATACATTTTTACTGGGTGGAACATACTTTACAGTTACTCTATTTTCAATTACATATTCTCTGATCTAATGATAAATAACCTTAAAATGCTTAGTTCTTTTGGAAAATTTATTTTCAATTCAACTAGTTGTTTAGCAGACTGATTATTTACATACAAAATATATGGTTTATAGATGTATTCTACNTTATTTTCAATTCAACTAGTTGTTTAGCAGACTGATTATTTACATACAAAATATATGGTTTATAGATGTATTCTATCAAACTCAATTCTCCCAGCAACTCTTTCATCCAAGCTAATTCTTTAGATGCCTCAAACATGGATATGTATTCAGCATGTGTGGTAGAAGTTGCTACTTCCTCTTGTCTCTTGCTTTTCCATGCAACAAGGCATCTCCCCACAAACACGGTATATACACTCATTGATTTTGCATCATTATCATTAGTCTGTCTGCATCACAATAAACTTTCACAATATGCTCATCACATTTGTACACCATNGATTTTGCATCATTATCATTAGTCTGTCTGCATCACAATAAACTTTCACAATATGCTCATCACATTTGTACACCATGTTATAATTCTGTGTTGATACAAGATAGTGCATTACATACTTTACTCCCTGCTAATCTACAACCCTGGGTTAATGGCACTTTCTGATTAGATTCTCTACAGTGAAAGAAATATCCTGTCTAGTACAAGTAGCCAGGTATAATAGACAGCCTATGGCTTCCCTATAAATTCTTTGGTCAAAGGATTCACTACTACAATCTGTAAATGTATTTTCCAAGTATGTATATGTACATCCTTTGGCATGAACCATTGAGAATTTTTCTAATACACGGGTAATGTATTTTGACTGTTTCACATATAGGCAGACTTTATCTAGTCTAACAATTTCCCAACCAAATAATGTTAAAATCCCCCTCCCCTCCCGCAATCTATAATTTCAACATTATATCCGACCTGCCGGGGTAACATTGCACCACTCAAAATATTTGTTTAGGTACCATTTGGTGAGAGGGTAACAAACATTACCTGGGTAGGTAACATTCAAAATGCTATAGTCCTCTGTTTCTTTGCCAAATCACACCAAGACAAAAATTTTGAGTGGTGCAAAGTTACCCCAGTTTACAGTACCCATTTACACCCAATTACATTAGCTCATGGAGGCTTTTTCACAATTTTTGAAGTCTTATTCTGCCCTAAGTTCTCTAACTCCTATAACATGGCATTTCTCCAAAACACACTTTCCTTACAGTTAAATACTTCTCCTAAAGTTTGAGGTTCTTTACTGTCATGATATTCTCGTAAATGACAATACCCCACATAATTAGAACACTTCTTGGGTATTCNCATGATATTCTCGTAAATGACAATACCCCACATAATTAGAACACTTCTTGGGTATTCTGCTATACTTGACCACCTAACCTCGACAGCAGGCACAAAATTTACAGTTTTAACATCAACAACTGGCTCAACACTAACATTTTCATCAACGACAGATTCTAAAATTTTCTATGTAACTAAAATTAGCATTCTCTTTTTAATATTAGCACTTTTCTATAACATTAGCATCACTAAATCTGGTTTCATTATCACTCTGATTTTCAATTACATATGAATTGTCCCCATCATCTGTAACATACATTTTATATACTGTTTACATACATTTGAACAAGCACAGGTGTTTCTTTCGCATGTTTAAAAGGGAACACATTTTCATTGAAAATAAATTACATGCCTAGACAAAAATCACTTTCTGTTTGTTCAAGCTTCACAATCTATAACTTTTCTAATCTGGTTTAAAGCCTACTAACACACACCTTTTGGCTCTTGTGTCTAACTTGCCATGATTAATTGTTGCAGCCCATGCTTCACAACCAAAAACCTTGATATAATGAACTTCCTCTTTATTGAGAAATGTATTATTCCACACCTCATATGGAATTTTCAACTTAATTGCCTTGAATGGACACCTATTCATAATAAATAATGCCATAGATACTGCTCCCCCCCCCCCCAAACAAAAAACACAAAGAAGTCCTGATTAAAAAAGAAAACTGTTAGAAATTAATAGCTATAAACCGGTTATTACTGCATTTAATGATGATGATAATCATCAGTAAAGACAGTACACAAACAAAAAAAAAGTTTACATGTAAAACAGGCAGTCCCAACCTAACATAAAAAAAAAACAACTGCATTAGATTACCACAATTCCAATACCCTCACTTAATCTAATGGCCTACATCTGTACATTTACACATGCCATAACTATCCTCTCAATTCCCAGCTCATGGACACAGTACATATGTTTAGGGCCTGGCAAAGGTTTTGTCAGAATGTCTGCAACCAGTTTATCTGTTGGGAAATATTCTACTATAATCTGCTTGTCCTCCATTGCGTCCCTAATGAAGCGGTGTCTTATGTCTATATGTTTGGTATGCTTATGGAACACTAGTTTGTACAGCAAATTATGTGCACTCTGGCTGTCATTGAAAATGGTTATGGGTTTCTTCCTACTGCAAATTTCACTGAAGTCCCTTCACATGAATGGCTTCTTTTGTCACCTCACTCATTGCTAAATATTCAGCCTCGGCACTGGAGAGGGTTATAGTTCTGTGTTTCCTTGACTCCCAGCTGACCGCAGCACAACATATCTTTAATACATAGCCTGTGTATGATCTTTAGNTTTGTACAGCAAATTATGTGCACTCTGGCTGTCATTGAAAATGGTTATGGGTTTCTTCCTACTGCAAATTTCACTCAAGTCCCTTCACATGAATGGCTTCTTTTGTCACCTCACTCATTGCTAAATATTCAGCCTCGGCACCGGAGAGGGTTACAGTTCTGTGTTTCCTTGACTCCCAGCTGACCGCAGCACAACATATCTTTAATACATAGCCTGTGTATGATCTTTAGTCTGATTCATCTCCTGCCCAATCCACATCCACGTAGGCAATGATGTCTTCCCCAGTCTTCTTGAATACTAGGCATAGTCCAGAGTNGTCTGATTCATCTCCTGCCCAATCCACATCCACGTAGGCAATGATGTCTTCCCCAGTCTTCTTGAATACTAGGCATAGTCCAGAGTACATTTTAGGTAACTCAATAACCTCTTTATCTTAGTCCAGTGTTCAGAGTCATAACAACTATTAAACTGGCTCAAAACACTTTCTGTATGGGCAATATCCAGTCTGGTGCAGACAGCAAGGTATATTTTATGCACGCCATTAACTGCATTTATGGTTGGTTTGATGTAATCATTTCTTCATCGGTGGGCTTGAATGGTTTGCCTCTTGAATCTATGGGTGTTGTCACTGCCCTGCAATCAAGCATCCTAAAACACTCCAATATGTCCTCTGTGTACTTTCTTTCGTCAAGGCTGATTGCCCTCATCTCCTTGTTTATGACCACTCTCATCCCAAGGCACTCTTGCACTTCACCAAGATCCTTTAACTTGAACCTTATGCAAAGCTCCTGAACCAGTTTCATTTTGTCTTCCTCATTTTTGCTAAACACAAAACCATCATCAACGTAAAAGGCCATGATTATCAGTGTCTCATTGCTTCCCTTCTGATAAACATATGGTTCGTGCTTGGATCTTGTGAACCCTACCCCCAACATGATCTTGTGAATCTGCTTCATCCATACCCAAGATGCTTGCTTCAGGCCATAGATCGCCCTCTTAAGTCTACAAACCTTTTGTCCCTGGTCTTCAGCTATGAAACCCTCTGGCTGTTCCATGAAAATTTCTTCTTCTAAATTTCCATGCAGGAAAGCGGTTGTGACGTCACTGTGGTAAACATTCAACTCAAGTTCCGCAGCCAACAAAAACAATATCCTTACTGTAGAGTGTCTCACCACAGGCGCAAACGTCTCATAGTACCCCACACCATATTATTGGGTGAATCCCCTTGCCACCCATCTTGCCTTGTATCTCTGAATATCACCATTGGCTCCTCTCTTAATCTTAAAGACTGATTTGCATTGCACTACGTTTACATTGTTTGGTCGATTGACTAGATCCCAGGCCTTATTTTCTAGCAGAGGGTCATACTCTTCATGCATGGCACTTCCCCACATCTTCCTGTCTTTCCCAGAAAATGCTTCCGCCACAGTTTTTGGGTCACATAGCGATTCACTGCTGGATGTGTGGTAGAGAAAGAAACCAGGATAGTCCTTCAGTCATCTATCTGTGACTGGATACCTCTACTCTGTAAATTGCTCAACTTCACAATTTCTACCCTCCAAGCCTTCGTCTTGTTCAACACATACCTCAATCAAGTTATCCTCTTCCTGTGGCCAGCCTCACCACTCTGCCTGTGGTTGGTTCCCAGAATCCTCCACTTGAGTTTCAGAATCTGAGAGAATTGGTTGTAATGCTTGTGACTCACCTTCTACCTCATTGCCACTTAGTTTTGTACTGTCAACATTATGTTTAGCTTCTTTAATAAACATTATAGCACTTGCCTTATGAATTCTTTTGGGTGATGTTGCATCTATCTTACTAATATTATAAATTGGAAAGTCTGTGTGTGTGTGTTTGTTACCACTGAGTTCCATAACGGCTGAACAGATTTTGATGAAATTTGGTATGTAGGTACTTTAGGTCCTGGAATAGGACAAAGGATACTTTTTATCCTGAAAAATTGTACGGGTTCCTGTGGAATAACAAACAAAACGTAATTCTGCAACGGCTGGGAACGTAACCGAATAGCTGAGCGGATTTTGATGAAATTTGGTATGTAGTTACTTTAGGTCCTGGAATAGGACATAAGATGATTTTTATCCTGGAAAATGGTACGGTTCCTATGGAATAACAACAAAACGTAATTCTGCAATGGCACCACTCAGCTCCATAACGGCTGAACTGATTTTGATGAAATTTGGTATGTAGGTAATTTTAGGTCCTGGAATAGGGCATAGGATACTTTTTATCCCGGAAAATTGTACATTTCCTGTGGAATAACAACAAAACCTAATTATGCAATAGCTGGGAATGTGACAGAAATATTTTTTTCCTCTGGTGTCTGAGTTTATCAGGCCGCCCAAGGACCTCTGAAATGGCTTAACGACTGCTATCAATAAATAACAACCGGGACCGAATATTTAACGTGCCCTCCGAAGCCCGGAAGCACTCAGATGTTATGCCACTAAACTGTCACCCATCCAAATGTGTGCCACTGGGAACGTTGCTTAACTTTGGTGATCGATTAAGATCCCTCAGCAAAGGGCAAAAAGTAGTACCTAGTTAAACTTTTTTCTAAAGCTACAACTTTATGAAAATCACGTTTTGATTTTCATACATTGATGCTGGAAAGCGGAAATGTGGTAACTACGTGATAGTTGCACAGATGCACTCCAAAAATATTACCCTAGTTCTTGGCTATCGGTTAAAAAATATTTCCTTCCTTTTGGGTTGCTGTAATCATTTAAAAACATAGACCAACATAGTATAATTTTTATAATTCTGTTTTCACATTAATGAATTGTCGTTTCCCAATTGCACCCGGGTGAAGCCGGGCCGGTTTGCTAGTGAGTCTATATATAGCCTTTNATGAAAATCACGTTTTGATTTTCATACATTGATGCTGGAAAGCGGAAATGTGGTAACTACGTGATAGTTGCACAGATGCACTCCAAAAATATTACCCTAGTTCTTGGCTATCGGTTAAAAAATATTTCCTTCCTTTTGGGTTGCTGTAATCATTTAAAAACATAGACCAACATAGTATAATTTTTATAATTCTGTTTTCACATTAATGAATTGTCGTTTCCCAATTGCACCCGGGTGAAGCCGGGCCGGTTTGCTAGTGAGTCTATATATAGCCTTTTGTAAGCTCACAGTATCCAACAAAAAGCATTTCACTGCTCTTGGAGTCCCACTTACTTCGTTTANAGCGGAAATGTGGTAACTACGTGATAGTTGCACAGATGCACTCCAAAAATATTACCCTAGTTCTTGGCTATCGGTAAAAAAATATTTCCTTCCTTTTGGGTTGCTGTAATCATTTAAAAACATAGACCAACATAGTATAATTTTTATAATTCTGTTTTCACATTAATGAATTGTCGTTTCCCAATTGCACCCGGGTGAAGCCGGGCCGGTTTGCTAGTGAGTCTATATAGCCTTTTGTAAGCTCACAGTATCCAACAAAAAGCATTTCACTGCTCTTGGAGTCCCACTTACTTCGTTTANTATATAGCCTTTTGTAAGCTCACAGTATCCAACAAAAAGCATTTCACTGCTCTTGGAGTCCCACTTACTTCGTTTATTTTTAGGGATGTGAACAAAAGTCTAGCAGCCAAAGACTTTGAGGTGGCTAACATCTACCTTTTTCTCTGACCATGCCTCCTCTGGGACATTTTTTATTGCCTTTGTGGACTGTGGGCGTTCTGTTTTTCAAATATACTGCGGTGTTGACAGCTTCAGCCCAGTATCTTGGTATTAAGCCAGCCTCTTGCATCATGGTTTTAGCCTTTTTGACAATGGTGCGATTGGCCCTCTCAGCAACACCACTTTGTTCAGGGTACTTAACAGTCATCTGGTGCTTTATTACATTGTCAATGAGGAACCTTGCTAGCTCATTGTTGACATATTCAGTGCCATTATCAGATTGCAGACATTTTGGCTTCATACCAACCTCATTTTCAACCACTGTCTTGAATTCCTTCAACTTCTCATACACCTAGTCCTTCGACTTCAGAAAGTAGATGAAAGTCTTCCTTGTAATGTCATCAATGAAAGTCAGAAAATACCAGGCTCCACTGAATGACTCTTCGGGCATAGGGCCGCAGACATCTGTGTGAATGAGCTCAAACCTATTTGTGGCTTGCGTCGTACTGCACTTGTTGAAAGGTTTCCTTGCTTACTTTCCCTTTATACAGACAACACAAGGTTCTTTAGGTTCTTTACTTGTGTCCAAATCTGAATAACTCATGCCTGTGACCATACCATTCTTAAGTTGATCTAGTCCCACTTTGCCAAGATGTGCAAATCTCTTATCCCACAGTCCCTGCGTAGGTCTGTCCACTGACACATTTGCCACCTCAGAGAGTACATTCAGTCTATACAAGCCACCAATGTTTGTTGCTGTTGCCTTAATCTTGCCTCACGCCTCAAAATCATCCTTGTGATACATCTTACAACCACAATCAGAAAATACAACAACAATGCTTCTAGACACAATTGTGCTAACAGACAGGAGGTTAAAGGAAATCTGTGGGACATGCAAAACATCATGAATTTTAACTGTGTCACCCTGCTCATTCAACTGCCCTACAAAGTCCCCATATCCTGCACTTTGCAGGGTGNATCATGAATTTTAACTGTGTCACCCTGCTCATTCAACTGCCCTACAAAGTCCCCATATCCTGCACTTTGCAGGGTATTATTGTTTGCTATGGTAATGGTTTCAACACCAGTGTTTCTGTAGTTTCTCAACCACTCTTTCTCACTGGTCATGTGGGTGGTAGCACCCAAATTCACATACCAGTCACTTGAACATTAGTTGCTGTCAATGCTGTAAACATTGAACATTCCAAGGAACTTAAATTATGTTTATGAACTTGTCTTCTTAAGTTCTTAACCCCCTTAGGGCATTAAAATTTTCTTTGGCCAATCCCATTACAGCCNGTTTATGAACTTGTCTTCTTAAGTTCTTAACCCCCTTAGGGCATTAAAATTTTCTTTGGCCAATCCCATTACAGCCATAACATTGGAATACATTTCCCTTTCTTTGGTGTTGTTTCCAATCATGAGTGTTTGGTTCAGAAGACCCCATATTTCTGACATGTGACATCGAAGCAGAATCTACACCTTGCTTCTAATTCAGTTCTTTCTTTATTTCCTCCTGGAGCAACTTATTTTTTACAAAGTCAGACATGATAGCTATGCCCGAACTTTTCAAGGCCATGACCACAGGGTCATATTCTGACGTTAGGTTGCTGAGAAAAATTATACCCACAAACTCATCATCTGTAGGGGCATTTATGTCGGCCAGTCTCTGAGCCCAGCACGGGACCTGAGTCACATAATATTCCATGTTCTTGATGTCTCCAAGTTTTATACCGAGCAGTGCCCTCAACAACCCTAACATCCTCAGCAGCCCTTTGTCTTTGTATACCTTTCTCAGGCTTTCCCAAACCTCCTTTGCCATCGTTGCTGCCCGCACGTATATAAAACAGTTCGGCTTCACCATTAAACATATTTTGGCACGGGCCTTTTGATCCTTCTTTGCATCTACAAATCAANGCGTCTTTTGTTGGTTCAATACAATCCCACAAATCTTCATGCATCAGATAAAGTTACATGACAAATTTCCTATCGTTATAGTTACTCATACCGTCCAATTTTTCAATGGGCCGTAGCGTGCCCGCAGTCGCCACACTAAAACTCGACATCTTCACTAATCACACAATACAGCAATAACCTAACTCATGCACATGTTTACATATGCTAAACACACTAACCGCAGTGCCCTGCATCTTCTGTATTCTGGGCCCTTAACCTGTAATAACCGTAATACAGAAATTCCATGAAGTTGCTGGATTTCCTCACATGTGTGATGTAATTGATGGATCACTGATAAATATTGATTCACCTCGTAAAAATAATAACACTTTGTTGATATGAAAGCATACCATTCCATTAATTGCATGCTCATTTACAAAGCAGGTTAAGTATATTTTCCTTAGAGGTTTTTAAGCTTTTAAATAATTATTTATAACTGAACATAGCATATTTCAAAATTCCAAATGTAGTAAATGTAATTTAAAATATTAACATTTTTGCTGTACGTGAAAGTCAACAATGCAAAAAAAAAAAAAAAAAAAAAAAGATCTGAGGGAGGAAATAAATATTAAAAAAAAAGAAGTTGACCAGTTGGTTCTTGACATATGACATAATTGGGAAGGATTCACCAGTCATAAGTGGCCTAGTGGTGTCTGAAACATTTGACATTGAAGTACCTCTAGTAGGTGAAGGATGTAGCTTGTTCGTGCTTACTTCTGATTTATGAAAAGGAACCTGTGTTTATTTAGAGACACCACAGGTGTAGCTGGAAGCCAAACAAGGTGAATTGGTACATTGTTTTCAATAACATAAAAGCATAGCAATCTTGTCAATTATCCACTGGTATCAATTACTTACAAATCAAAAGTACAATTTGCACATTCTGTACTAAACATAAAATGTTCACATTCATATAGCCTACAATAACAAACATATGTAGTGTGAATGGTCTGTTTTTTATGTGGTTACTGATGGTTCGTTTCAGTTACAGTACACGAGGGAAAAAATTACATCAGTGAAATCAAAAAGCTAAAGAAAGAGAAATTGAAATTACAAATTGAACATTTGAAGTTAATGAATGAAAAGACTCACCTTGAATGAAATTAAAGAGTGAACAATCGTCACCTACAGTTTTTGTTGGTGACGACTTGTCTCAGCTGTTGGTGATAGGAACAACAGGCAATAACACTGTGTAAAAACACTGTGTTTTTTTTTAGCAGTATATTTTTATGGTATGCGTTGTTTAAGTGTATATATGTTCTTTCCAGTAAAATAATTTATTAGTTCATTTAATAAATTTTTATCATCATTCCCTGCTTTATACTCTGCCTGTTCCACTCCCTCTTGAATGTTCTGGATTTCCATTACCTCACAGTCATCATAGTCATTGTCATCAATGAGACCACGATGAAGATCTTGTTCACTGTGTGAAAGATTACAGAGATTGTGCAGCACTTCACCATATTTGCAGCAAACAGTGGCTCCATACATAAGTAATTTAAAAAGTGAAATTCCTCAAAATTCCTAATACTTTTCAAATTAACGTCCTAGTTTTCTTGTGTGTGCGATTGAAGTGTACCTCAGCTTAATTTTCTGGGTTCCTGCGTATGTGGGGAATAAGCCATTCTTTCAGTGGATATGCACTATCAACCAGAAGAACTGAGTGAGGGAATGGTTGCCAACCACCATCCATTCATGCACATACAGTACTGTTTCTGAGAACACTAGTGTCATGCACACTACATGGCCACCTTGCACTCACATAATAGAAAATTAAATTGGGACCACAAATGAACATGCAAAATAGAATGGTATGCTTTCCTGTCAACAAAGTGTTATTAATCTTTACGAGGAGAATCAATATTTATCAGTGATCCATCAATTACATCACACATGTGAGGAAATCCAACAATTTCATGGAATTTCTGTATTAAAGTTATTACTTTTCCTGGCCGCTTTACTATTTCCTGGAATAAAGTTTCATTGACTGCATTTACAACTCTGTGTACACTGCGACAAACAGATGATTTTGAAATACCATGCATGTCACTAAATGCATGATATTGATAACCAATGCCCATCCAATGTAATAATGCACACAGCTGTTGCTTAGGAGTGAATTGACAACTTTTTCCTGTTTAATATTGTAATTGGATACCTACGCTTTGGAGAATAAATTCCATTGTTTTACTACTCACACAAAATCATTCATTGTATTCAAATATGGACATGAAATCATTATTTATTCTTGGCCTAAACGTTTTTCTTCGACGAAGAATTAAATTTTCTTCTTCAGATTCATTACAACTACTGCTAAAAATAACTACTTTTTATGCATATGCACAAGGAATGCGATAGAATAGAAGTTTACCAAGATATTAAGCTTGGTAGAGATTATGTCAACTTTACAAACAAACACTTGTGCACTTTCATTTGAATTGTGGAACAGACTACTTGTAAACTAGTTAGACTTTACTTGTAAACTTGTAATATTCACTTGTAGAGTACTGCTTCTTGTAAAGTTATAGTGGAACAGAAGTTCACATGTTATTAGTAAATCTTTACAATTTACAAATCTTGTAAACCTTGTGAAACAGGCCCCTGGTCTCCTGTTGTCATAATTTTTGTCCCCATGCCATCCTTTATCACTATTCTCTTGTCTGCAGTAATTTCTCTCTACTGTCTTAACTTTGGCAGCTAGAGCCTTGTCTTCATATTAATTACTTTTCACTTGCAGTTTNAGTAATTTCTCTCTACTGTCTTAACTTTGGCAGCTAGAGCCTTGTCTTCATATTAATTACTTTTCACTTGCAGTTTCTCCTGTCGTTCTTCTCGCATTAATTTGTTTCTCACATTTTGGAGGTTAAGTTCATCTGCTAAGTGAATGCTTCTGATAAGTGAACCATACTTAGTTCTCAGCAGAACCAATAACAAAAATGCTGCTTTGGTTGCATCTGTGAATGCCAAATTATTCTCTGCCAACCTCTTGCAAAACAGCATCACTTTGTTCACAATTTCTCTCACAGTAATATCATCCATCTTTTTAAATATCACCATTTCTTCTAATGTTGCCACCACAAGCTGAACATATGCAATGTTTACCATGCTTCTCTGGAACGTTGGCATGCTTCTACGTCAATAATTAGCGAGTCTCCCATTCTCCGAATAATGTAGTTCAATGCATCTTTAGCCTTTGAGGCTTGCTTTGGAGTTAAATCTTTGTCTCTGAAATCAGAATAGCCAGACTCAATAACTTCCCACCAGCACCTTTGTTCCAGGGCAGCCCACACTCTTCTTGACCATGCAAACCAATTGTCTTCTCCCAATTTTTCTATATCCTTGGTTTTCTTCGCCATCGTTNCCACACTCTTCTTGACCATGCAAACCAATTGTCTTCTCCCAATTTTTCTATATCCTTGGTTTTCTTCGCCATCGTTTTTTCTTTGCCTTACCCAAAATTCCTTGACTTTCGTCTTTCAATCAAAACACGTCCTGGGCCCATAACCTGTTATAAACTTTGCACCATGGTTTAATAAATTCAAATGACTTATATTTTATATTGAATGTCGTCATACAAACACATTTCTTTATTCTTGCAAGAATGAGACAAAAATTATATACAACAAAAGATTCTCGTAATAGTCAGGAAAAAAAAACAGTTTTGCCAACTTTACTATAAAAATGCTCACTATAAAATTAAATCAACAACATATGCTCATAGCTGCTGAGTTTTTTTATTTTGGACATTTTAATTAAGCTTTATGGTAGTTTAAAGTCAATGCTAATTGATTCCAGGGAAGTACAATAATTATGTTATAGTTTGAAAACATGAGTCGCCACTATAGTTGGTAGGAGAAATGTGTAAAATAATACAATTTTGTGTCTCATAAAGTTTTCTGTTAATTTCAAAGATGTGTTTTGCGCTAAGCAGCAGGCACTGTAAGATAACCTCTCTGGATGGCAATTGTTTAATTTGAAGGAATTTCACTAAGAAAATAAATGTTAAGATGGCAAAGTTAGTGTTAAGAAGTAATGTCCTCTTTTTTTTTTTTTACAATATGCAAGCTGTTAGTAATAGGTGAGTGCTGAGTTGTCAAATTTCTCCCTCCTTTTTTGTTGAATATTGTTGTGCAACTTGGGAAGAGACATTTAAGGAAACTGTACTCAAGATTTTGCGTCCCTGGAAACTGGGAGTTTTAAATTTTAACAAAGTGAACTTTCATATTTTTTTGACATCAGAACTTTTGCTATAGAAAACTGTAATGTAAAAGATAATTGAAGTACTCAAAGTACTTTACAACTCAGACACAGTGTGTAACATTTTTATGTTGTGGAAGTGATTTTGGGACTGCAACACCTAGATAAAAAGACATAAGTTGCACACAGCCTTCTTGTGGGTAGACTGTGGTTAGAGGTGGAAAGCACATGGCGGCTGCAAGCTGTGGTGGAAGTATTCCTCCTCCCCCTTACTCAGGTTGGAGCCACAAGGAGAAATTGAGACCTGCAAGGAGAAATTGAGACCTGCAAGGAGAAGTGGAGACTCGCAAGGAGAAGTAGAGACTCGCAAGGAGAAGTGGAGACCCTGGTCCAGGTGGCTGGAGATGGCTGCCTGGTGAGACTCTTTGCTGTGATGGTTTTTGGTATTTGAGCGCACCTGGGTGGGCCTAGGTGATGTCACTGCGACAATGGAAGTGCACGATATGGCACCTCAGGACATGCTGGAACTGTCTCTCTGAGGAGATGATAAACTACTTTTACAGCAGAGATGAGATTGTCATACAACTCCCCTCTCGCTCCTTTTGTTTTGTTGATAGGCCCCTGCACCTTGTTTCCCCCTGTTTGCATTTCCAGGTTGGGCACAGTTAACCTTCATTTTTATTTTATTGATGAATTTTACTTTTACTTATTATTATGTAAGGTTGGGATTTACTTATTAATAGCTGCATTTCAGTGCTGTATATTATTGCTAGCATCCAGAGGTGGTGAACTTGCAATGTAACCTGGTGTCCTAGCCATTTAGTTTGCGTAAGTGTTGATACTTGTTCTTTGTTACAGTAGCATAGGGTATAGCCGCTAATGGTGGTGAGGCTTTGGAGGAGTGAGTTCGGAGGTTGCGGTTGCTGCCCTGGCTAGTCAATCTGTTGGGTACACTCACTGAAGATGGAGCATCTGGTGTAAGTGATGGCGCCAATCATGTTTTGAACCAGGGAGCATCGATACACATTGACCACTTAAAGTTGTATCCGGCCATGTTGATGCAATATTTTCTGTTGAAATTTATTTGTAGTCACTAACTTTGTGGTAATTATAGTTTATTTAATGTAATAAAATCTGGAAAATTCAGCAATGTAGTTGAGATACAGTGCATCTTGAGAGTTTGGTACTGATTTGAAGTTTGACATTTTTTTTAGGTTTTGTTTTACATTTGCTTTTGTCCCACTTAAAGAAAAGCTTTGTAACACCATTCTACACACATGATGACTGTAATTTTCCGGGCTGCTTGTGAGGACACTAGCATTTGTAAGCAGTGGGTGACATAGTGGTTTAGAAATTTTGCTGCCATCTCAAAGGCTGTTTTTTGCAAATTTCTTTCCCTTGCCAAGTGGGGCAGGGAACACGCTTGCATTTTGCAAGTTGGTGTTGATGTGACGAGACCACTTGTTGTTTACTGTTTGCATGTGCGCCCTGGTTTACCACAGATTTGAGGGAGCTAAATTATGACAGTTGTACTGTTGGCGCTCATTTTTATAAACTTCTCTTTGTGAAATTCTACTGTTGCGGGCCTAGCAAGCCTGTGCTTGAATAAATTTTTTGTTCAGTTACCCCCATCAGCTTGTACATGTGGGTAATAAAACCCTGTTTTGTTAGGTTAACTGGGTTTTATCTACTTGGGACCACATAGTGACCAGAGTCAACGACGAGCACAGAAATGTTGACTAAGGGTGGACTTTTGCCTGGCCCTGGGTCCCACCAAGATGTAGGTATGGTTTTCTGATGTGGGATTGGTCTACTTTAAGTCAAATTTGTTTAGAGTCTATTAGTGGCTCAATATCTATAGACAGGGATGACCAAAGTGGGCTTAGATTGTGTTGTTTCACTCTTGCCGGAGGAGAGTCCCTTCACATTTTGTAGGTTTAAGGTTAAGTTGAAGTTTCAGTTAAGGTTTCAGTTTAGTTTGATATAGTTACTTTTAAATTGGGTCTTGGTTTGGTTTTGTTTTGTTTTAATGTTAGGTTAAGCCCTTCTGGCACATAAGTCCCGGTTAAAACTTTGATTTTCAAATTGCGTTTCTTTTTGCCAAACTCTCAGGGTGTTNCCCTTCTGGCACATAAGTCCCGGTTAAAACTTTGATTTTCAAATTGCGTTTCTTTTTGCCAAACTCTCAGGGTGTTATAAGATAGGAAAAAGTTAAATTGAAGATTTTTCAAAGATGCATTTAGTCAGTTTTAAATTTTTAAATTTCANTGTTATAAGATAGGAAAAAGTTAAATTGAAGATTTTTCAAAGATGCATTTAGTCAGTTTTAAATTTTTAAATTTCATGTTTGCTGTCCAGTTGTTATGAGTCTAACAAGCTCAAAAACTATTAGGTTATTGAGGGATAGGATAAGGTATCAGGATAAGCTAAGAAGAAGATGACTTGTTGAAAAGAGTAAATAAAGTATTTACTTTCCATCTCCAGAAGTTATAAATTGTTGGCCTCGTTGCCCCAATGTCGGACTTTGCCGCTCTAGGACCCGCAGCTGACCAGCCTGATGACACTCGCCGACTGCGTCGCTCACAGCCCTCATAGCCCAGTCCACTCTTTGCGCCTATCCACGTGTGTGTATTGATGAAATGCATTGTGATTGGCTCCCGTTGTGCACTAGAGGCAGAGTCTGCTTGTAGTTTGTTACAATTATCCAGGAATGTCCTGAACCCACATTTTCTGGAGTTCTTTGAACATTGCTATGACAGTTTCGACATTCCACTCTGGCTCGCTGTTATGGTTTCTTAGTTTACCAGACTCACCTGTGGCCTCCTTCCCGGCTGTTGTTTAGACAGGGTGTGCACAACGGGGCCATGCATAACACAGTGAATCTGTTCGCTTAATTGTTGGTACTGCTTTCAAATTATTTAGCTTGGAAATTTTCTGAATTTGTTTTATTTCAACATAATTATCGCGATCTCAAATTGCTAGAATACTTTTATAATTTAAACTGTATGTATCAAGATTTTATTATTAATTANATAATTATCGCGATCTCAAATTGCTAGAATACTTTTATAATTTAAACTGTATGTATCAAGATTTTATTATTAATTTAATTAAAATGTCTGAACTCTATAGATTCTAACCTGGTGAGTAATCATATTTATTATATGTAAGGCATCATCTCCTTCCTCAGTGTTACGTTTTCATCATTTTGATTATTATTTAACATACGTTTAAGATGTCTCAGTGGTAGCCAGGATTATATATGGGACCTTAAGTGTTTGGTTTTGATCCCTGCAACACTTTGTGTGTACTTTTGTATTCATTTTGAGTATAGTAGTAGCCAAGCAAGTAATAATACAACAAGGGTTTACCTAACCTCCCGGCATTCCTGTTAGAACTTAGAACATAGAACATATCACCCTACATGACATTATACTGAGATAGAATGCAAAATAAAACAAAAAATTATGCTCCAAATTATAAAATGGAAAAAAATAAATATGAATATAGATATTTCAAAAAACAAGAAATACATTTGTGTATACCCCTCCACTTAATTTTATTTATGACCAGTCATCAAGTTCTAACCATTGATTTAGCCCCATCTATGGTAGGTTTAATCAATGGTGATACTGATGTTGATGTTAAAGTAATAATCAATTAAACAAATAATATTAATGTATCCTTAACATTAATATTAGTTACTTACTCTGCTTTTCTACTTTTTTCTTTAGCAGCATGTGCATTATTTGTTGTCCTCGCGGCATCATGCATTACAATATTGTTGGAGACTTTTTTTTTTGTTAAATAATTTTTTGGGTCATTTTATGATTTTTTTTATTCCGTAGAAACCAATTTCTAGTTTGAGNTTTTTTTTTTGTTAAATAATTTTTTGGGTCATTTTACGATTTTTTTTATTCCGTAGAAACCAATTTCTAGTTTGAGATGCGGTGGTTGTGTAAATTGCGGTCAGCACTTAAGAATTTGCCAGCTAATGTGTAGGCTAGCAGGGCTAAACACCAAGTTTGGTCGTTTGGACAGGAATCAAGGCTCTTTGTTTACTTGAGCACAACTGTCCTGAAACATGTGTTGCTTCTGATAATGAATGATGATACAGTACCTTGTCCAGCTGGGTGGGGTGATGCAATACTTGCTGTAACTGCATCATGACAGTTTCGAAGAAGGGGTAGGCTAGAGAGCGAGTGAGAAAGAGAGAAGGCTTCCAGTTAGTTTATGTCATAATTGCTTGAGTGAAGTTTTTACTGCACACGTGTTCAACACTCGTGTTGAGTTAGGGTTGTAGAGGGGAGGATTTTAACTGGAAAGTTTGCAGAAAAGCAGTCTCGAGCAATAAACATGTGAGTTCACAATGTTTATTTAACCNATAATTATCGCGATCTCAAATTGCTAGAATACTTTTATAATTTAAACTGTATGTATCAAGATTTTATTATTAATTAAATAAATATGTCTGAACTCTATAGATTCTAACCTGGTGAGTAATCATATTTATTATATGTAAGGCATCATCTCCTTCCTCAGTGTTACGTTTTCATCATTTTGATTATTATTTAACATACTTTTAAGATGTCTCAGTGGTAGCCAGGATTATATATGGGACCTTAAGTGTTTGGTTTTGATCCCTGCAACACTTTGTGTGTACTTTTGTATTCATTTTGAGTATAGTAGTAGCCAAGCAAGTAATAATACAACAAGGGTTTACCTAACCTCCGGGCATTCCTGTTAGAACTTAGAACATAGAACATATCACCCTACATGACATTATACTGAGATAGAATGCAAAATAAAACCAAAAATTATGCTCCAAATTATAAAATGGAAAAAAATTAATATGAATATAGATATTTCAAAAAACAAGAAATACATTTGTGTATACCCCTCCACTTAATTTTATTTATGACCAGTCATCAAGTTTTAACCATTGATTTAGCCCCATATATGGTAGGTTTAATCAATGGTGATACTGATGTTGATGTTAAAGTAATAATCAATTAAACAAATAATATTAATGTATCCTTAACATTAATATTAGTTACTTACTCTGCTTTTCTACTTTTTTCTTTAGCAGCATGTGTATTATTTGTTGTCCTCGCGGCATCATGCATTACAATATTGTTGGAGACTTTTTTTTTTTGTTAAATAATTTTTTGGGTCATTTTACGATTTTTTTTATTCCGTAGAAACCAATTTCTAGTTTGAGATGCGGTGGTTGTGTAAATTGCGGTCAGCACTTAAGAATTTGCCAGCTAATGTGTAGGCTAGCAGGGCTAAACACCAAGTTTGGTCGTTTGGACAGGAATCAAGGCTCTTTGTTTACTTGAGCACAACTGTCCTGAAACATGTGTTGCTTCTGATAATGAATGATGATACAGTACCTTGTCCAGCTGGGTGGGGTGATGCAATACTTGCTGTAACTGCATCATGACAGTTTCGAAGAAGGGGTAGGCTAGAGAGCGAGTGAGAAAGAGAGAAGGCTTCCAGTTAGTTTATGTCATAATTGCTTGAGTGAAGTTTTTACTGCACACGTGTTCAACACTCGTGTTGAGTTAGGGTTGTAGAGGGGAGGATTTTAACTGGAAAGTTTGCAGAAAAGCAGTCTCGAGCAATAAACATGTGAGTTCACAATGTTTATTTAACCGGGAGCTGTCGGAACTTGGAGGGAGAGTGTTGGACCAGACATAGTAGCGACCAGTGGTGAGCACGTTGCCCATTAGTTTTGGGGGGCAACCAATTTTTCAAGTGTCAAACTGTTTGAGTGTCTAACTGTAAGAGCTTTTATGACCAACTGTTTGAATGTATAGAGGTGGCAGTCATCCCCACTCAAGTATTTCTGTAAAATTTTATCCCTCCTTTCTCTTTTGACCTGACAAATCACACAAAAGCACAAAAATGAAGGTTTTTTCTTTCTTCTGAGACTGATGACCAACTGTTTGAACATCCAACTGTTCGAGTCTGAAGGGGTGGCAGCTATCCCCACTAAGCATCACTGCAAATTCTAACTTCCCCTTTCGCCTCTCANACAGTCATCCCCACTCAAGTATTTCTGTAAAATTTTATCCCTCCTTTCTCTTTTGACCTGACAAATCACACAAAAGCACAAAAATGAAAGTTTTTTCTTTCTTCTGAGACTGATGACCAACTGTTTGAACATCCAACTGTTCGAGTCTGAAGGGGTGGCAGCTATCCCCACTAAGCATCACTGCAAATTCTAACTTCCCCTTTCGCCTCTCAGTCGACCAATCATAGAAGAGTGGCTCGAGTGTCCAACTTTTCAAGTATTCAAATGGTTTGAATGACCATGTTCGAATGACCAACTGTTTAAGTGTCCAACTCTTCCAGTGTCCAACTGTTCAATGGACCAATTGTTTGAGTGTCCAACTGTTCTTGTCTAGAACCTTAGCAGTTGTGGCTGCAGTTATTTGGATTGCAATAGAAAGTATTTTAATATTTACTGATAATGTTTACAATACTTTGCTTGGGCTAAGTGAAGATAATTGATGTCAATTTTTAAATTCTAAGTTATTTTGTTATTGGCTGGTAGAAGGCAAGGTATTGTGTTCAATATAAAAAGAGTCAATTTCCCTTCTGAGGCAACTTCGAATCTGTGGATGCGTGGCTGGCTGGACAGATGAGCAGGGTGGGGCAATCCTCTATCTGCTTTTTCCCCTTTGGCCCCCTAAATGGTTTCCCCATCCATCCTGCTGCCAGAAGTGGATAACAGCCATTTGTACATATTAAATGCAGACATACATGAGCATATCTTTGGACATTAGAAGAATTTTGTCTGGCCAGCCACCATCCATAAACGACTGGTTATCATGTGTCGCCTATTTCCTCATTTACAATAAGCGACATAATATTTGTCGGTAAAACGAGTTCAACTATCTACTATTCCGAAAAAAATTTTTTTACATATTTCAATTTTTTTATTGTGTCACAATCTGATATCTAATTACAGTAGCTTTACGTGTCAAAATATTAATTTTTTCAGGAGTAACGATTTTGCTTGAACAAAGTGCTTTGACCAGCACTTTGTCGAATTAATGATCATAAATAAAGTTTAACCATCACTATGTGATTATTAACAGCATTTATGATTTTAAATTGTATACTTATGGTAGGGTAATAAAGCAAAAATTTGGACTTTTTTATTTGTAACACCTTTATATGTATTTCAACACTGAATTGCCAGCAAACTGGTCGCTGTGTTGATGGGGGTGGGGGGTCAGTATAGCTGCTTGCCTAACAAGGTGGATAGGGTTTGATTCTTATGTTGGTCATGATAGTTTGCCATGACCTCAAATATAATGTACTGTAAACCATCATCGTAGTAGCGCTCCAGTATTGGATTTAATTGATTAAGTCTCTGTTCATTAAATATAAATCAATATCCTTGAAATAATAATGTTTTGCAAAAAACTGCTTATAAATTTTGTTTGCAAAAATGAATATATGGCCATTTATAGTAACTTATGCAATTATAATGGTGGTATAGTAGTTAGACTACTTGTTTGTCATCAAGGTGAACCAGGTTCGAATTTATGGCGGGGTCGCTCCCAGATTTTTGCATTTGGGAATCGTGCCGGACGATGCCACTTGTCGGCGGGTTTTTTTGGGGATCTCCTGCTTTCCCTGCCCCTTCATTCCAGCACTGCTCCCGCTGTTCCATACTCCCCTCGCTTCACCACCATCGGCTCTCAAGACCTCTTCACTCACTCACAATTCAAGTCATATTTTTCCCCCTTATCTTATAAGCTTAGTGTAAGCTAATGTAAGATTTAACAAATTAATTATAACATTGACACCTGCATTTCAAAAAGGAATCTAATTTCCTGCATCGTTTTCGCATAAAACTGNAACAAATTAATTATAACATTGACACCTGCATTTCAAAAAGGAATCTAATTTCCTGCATCGTTTTCGCATAAAACTGTGCTAAAAAGTACAGCATTTATAAGTAATTATGTTTTAATGAAAAAATTACTGTAAATTAATTTAATTCATTTAGCATTTTCGTTGCGCTGACATAAGTGCACTCAAGTTAAAAGCCAAATACCAGTGTTTGAGTTTAAGTGAGGCAGTTTAATTAATAAGTTATGTTGTGTTCACATCCATCAAAGCACAGAGTATTCAATGCGGCTCACAAATACCCTTTTATTGGACCTAAAATTGGCAAAAGTTATTGTATATGTAGACACGTGAAAAATTTGCGAGTTCAATTGGCTGGTGCAAGTGGCTAGACTCCACAGTCATGTGTAAAAATCATGCAAATAACAATGTTCATTGGTTATTTGTTGTCTCAGTGGATGAATATGAATGGGTTTACATTTTTATGTTGAAGTTACATTAACAAATTCAAGTATAAATGTAACTATAATTATATGTAAAATAATCTTTCCGTAAGCAATTGTGCTATTAGGAACATTAGCACAACTGGTTTCTTACTTCTCATTTAGTGGTGTGACAAATAGTTATAATTATAAGTTATGGTGCACTTTAGCCTCGTCAATAAATAATATATGTTATGGTTAATATTACTTATTATAAATTGCAGGTGACCAATTCATTAAAATATTATCTTTATCTCTTTAATGCAAATAGTAATATATTATTATACGCTAATAAATGCAAAATAGAAACCTGTATAATAAAGATAACATCTACCACAAAAATTATAATAATAAAGAGTAAGGTAAATTTTAACCATATATCCATTTCTTAAAATTATAATTTGTTTTAAATTTAATTGCAAAACAAAAGCATGAAAATAAAAATATTATTTGTCTTAAACTTTATATAATCTAAATGTTGTTTCTGAAATTGTGACATATCTATAGTAGGCCTAAAATTACAAGTTGCATGGGGCATATGCAAACTCATGATGAACTAAATTGAATTTGTTAATTTAATTACAACAATAAAAAATGCTTACAACTATTATTCATGTTAAAGTGCCTATCTCTACTATTTCACTTATTATCATATCAGTGAGCGCAATATTTAATGCCAATCTAAATTCAAATTAAATTCTTTATCACTGTATTTATATTAGTTATAATCACTATACGATCAAAATGTCAATTTACATACTTTAACATCATTACAAACGTTTGTCACTCAGGCATTCATTCCACTTTCCACAATCTAGCTGGTAAGTCACTCTCAGACTACCTTCGCTGCTGGTCACTGCATTGTCGCTCGTCGTTCCGATGTCACCACACACCTGGTGCTGATAGACGTAGCTGAGCTGACCAGACCCAGAAGGTTCTTAGGCCAACAAGCCATCCTGAGGAGGAAGGGGGGAAGCGATGATCAGAAAATTAGCGCAACGATTACCCAAGCCATTCTGAGATAGCCGTATTGCAGCATTCATCAGTATTCCATGACGACCCGATTGTAATCCTGCCTTCTCTTCTCCACTTATCGGTAATATTAATGCATGTCCAACAAGGGAAGTGGACAAAGGCAAGCAGCCGCATTGAACAGTAACAGGCCCTAATACATTTCAGACACTATCTGAATTATCTGTCAAGTCCAGACATTGCAGAAGGTCTAAACATATTGAGAAAAATATCTAACAATGCTTCTGTTGTCAGGATAGTAGTTAAAATTTGCTTTACCTTATTGCATCATACGATGGATATTTATTTAGTTGTAATTTCCTGTGGGTTTTGTGCTGCTTTACAGTCAGTTTGAAACAGATTATCAAAACGAGCGGTTCTTCGGGAGTGAATACCTCACTTTCGATAGTTTTATGCGATTTTTAAGCACTTCACATTATTTTTTTACATGGGGCCACGGTTGGCATAGTGGCTAGAGCACTCACCTCCCACCAAGATGTACCGGGTTCGATTCACTGCGAGGTTGACCACTGATTGGTGGGTTTTCTCTGGGATTTTCCGTTTCCCCCGTATTTGCATTCCGGCACTGCTCCATTTCCACTTTGCTTCAATCTCATCGGCTCTCAAGATTTTGTTGTTAAAGCTGACCAAACCTCTTCCCTTACCCACTTCACTCCTTTTTTGCACGTATTTGGATCGTTTGAGAAACCTTTTTAACCCTTTTCGCAGCATGTCTGTCCTCTGAAGACTGTAAGCTGACTCCCGCTGCAAATGCCAATTCACTTGTACCGTGCACCTAAACTAACCCAACTACTTTGCGGTTATTTGTTTTATCCTCACAATTAGTGAACTTCTTTTTAGGCCTACTTTGGATTTTCCCTGGTACATCTGAGTTAAATGTCGTCTCTTTGTCTAGCCAGTCGTCATATTTGGGTTCCAGTCGAGAAGTATGTCTTTTACATTTTCTCCACTTGTTGAGTTGCGCAGAAAGACTGAAAACAGTTTTGTCCAGATCCTTATCATCTTCTAAATTAATTTTCTTTTGTAGAAACAATTGCAAAAAATTGTGAGTTTCTTCAGAAAGAGTTGGATGTTGCCAATTTTTCTCTAGAATTCAGTGAGTCTGAATTTGGTGGAAGTAGGAAACGAGATTTTTCTTCACCTATTTTGATTAAATCGCACACTGTGCGGTGGGAGAAATGATTGACAGCTGACTGGGGCTGGCATCACCGCCTCCACCTCCTTCAACTCTTTTTTTTCCTCCTGAAGGAGTAGGCGGCTCTGAGCTATTGCATGAAATTTCCGGTCATCACATCTGACGATGCAATTCCCGATGTGTGAAGACGGTTCTGGGCCACAGCAGCGATGATATAAATACCACCGCAGCCGAAGGGTCTGGAGTTTGTGATAGCTGTCTGGCAAAGTGTNGGGCCACAGCAGCGATGATATAAATACCACCGCAGCCGAAGGGTCTGGAGTTTGTGATAGCTGTCTGGCAAAGTGCAGCGAATTGAGAACGGAGACCAGACCACCTAAGGATGTTGCAGAAGAGGAGTGGTAGCGAACGAGGTTGTCAATATAGACTAAATACAAGGTAGACTGATCTNGGGCCACAGCAGCGATGATATAAATACCACCGCAGCCGAAGGGTCTGGAGTTTGTGATAGCTGTCTGGCAAAGTGTAGCGAATTGAGAACGGAGACCAGACTACCTAAGGATGTTGCAGAAGAGGAGTGGTAGCGAACGAGGTTGTCAATATAGACTAAATACAAGGTAGACTGATCTNACCTAAGGATGTTGCAGAAGAGGAGTGGTAGCGAACGAGGTTGTCAATATAGACTAAATACAAGGTAGACTGATCTCGTTGACTGCGCACAACCAATCTCCGTGTCCCAACATTGAACTGCTTTTCTGCCAATACGGCTAGCAAATACAGCGTTGATTGAATTTGAGGTTAGAACACTGTTTAGTAAACAAGTAGTACTTTGAGATGTTTTTACACTTCCTCTAACCAATTTATAATGCGGGTTGATTATATTCAAATTTATAAGAGTATTTTAGTCATATAAAAGAGCTTGTCTTTTAAAAATATATATATAAAAACAAACACATTCATCACTGTTGACCATGTCANTATAAAAGAGCTTGTCTTTTAAAAATATATATATAAAAACAAACACATTCATCACTGTTGACCATGTCACTGACAGTTGTGTTCATTTGGGGTAGGTCAATATTGGGTACATCCGCAGAAGACGAATAATTGGTCTACCTCATTTTTAGTCTATGGGTTGTCAGGGACAGCGGCGGCTATGAATGAGAGTGCGCGTGTCCTGCAGAGTGTGTGGGGACAAGTGGATGGCTACTGTACACAGGAGCGCTCGGGGCGCTCCAGAACAGTCTAGACAAGAAATACTGGTGATATATAAACCGAAACAAGGTTGGATTGAATAGACGAAGGACACAAGACTTGGTTGTAATTACTGAACTGTAAATTATCAAATATGTAAGTTTAATATTAATTCAGTAGGTGTTCGAAAACTGTTTATTATAAAGACTGGTTTAAGGTGAAGGTTAATTTCTTAGAGGTGATGGACGATTATGTAATTATTGGTTGTAAATAGCAAGTGATACCCATTTATTTCCAAGCTATTAAGTCTAGAGTATTGATTTTGATTGTTTGTAAATAAATTATAAAACATTAATNATACCCATTTATTTCCAAGCTATTAAGTCTAGAGTATTGATTTTGATTGTTTGTAAATAAATTATAAAACATTAATAACTCTTGTACGATTAAGACCCCATCCCTTAAAGAACCCATTCCCTGGCTAAGCCTACTGACATTGAGATATATATAGGTGTGTGTGTGTGTGTTTATATATATATACACACACACACACACACATACATATATTAGTAGTAGTTCACTGGGTGTTAATAAAACTGTTAAAGAGACTGATTGTAACTATTTGACAGTATTTATTTCTCTTATGGTGATGTGCGATTATGCAAATATTAGCTGTAAATAGGGAGTGGCAGCCATTTATGTCATGATATTAAGTTTTGAATACTTATGTTGATTTTTTATAAATGAACTAGAAAAATATTATATAGTTTATTTAACTATGACCTCCATTGTTTGAAGAACCTGGTAGTGCCCAGATGCTTTGGAAAATTTTAAGAATGTATAGCATTCGTCATAAGCAGTATAAGACACTGAAATCTGCGACTTTTGTTTTTATTATTAACATTGAAGAATAAATCATCTGTGATGACATAAACCTTTTGTAATTCAGGCTTGTGTAGTTAATAGATTAATTTACTTATAATTTGTTACTAATGGTACCGTTTATAACTCTATATGGAAGAAGGGAAAAGAGAATATTATTAATAAAACAGCAGCATTTTGCCTTTCAGCATTATGTTTGTTTGTTGATAGGTGCCATATAATCAGGTCTATATATAAAATACTATGTTATGTCTTTTATATATGTACCTAAGAAATATAAAATTTTATAATAAACTAGCTAACCCTGCCACGCGTTGCTGTGGCATAAAAGATTTTCGTTCTATTCATTTCTGTGAAATTAATTGATAGAAGTATATGTATTTTCAAAATTTTTATTATTGAAGTACTTGTTTGTATACAATGTTTTTAGTTTTACCATCTTCCGCGCGTATGAATAAGTTGTATGGTTTTCCTACTCTAGAACACAACACATACAATTGGCAGTGTGAAAAAACATTCCGTTTCTAAATCTATTCCGCACATTTGCAATGACAGCCTTTGAGTTTTATTTATTGTCAGAGCAAATGCCAATATGACTGGAAAATGTGTTCTTTTAAAGTGAAGGAATTTCTGATGGAATAAATGGAATTCTGGGAAGAACCACATCTTCTCCTTTGAAAGCACCTTTCAAGATGGTAGCTTCTATAATATTGCCCATAATTTTTTTTATTGCAAGGCGTATGCCGTTGCAAAGTTTTGGTGGATTGATGTTACAAAGTAAAATGACTGGCACACCTATTTTAAATTTTAATATATGTGGAGGCAATCCTGGAACATCAGCGAATTTAGAAATTCTGGCCGATAATTTACCACTTCATTTTGGTGTAATGTTACATCAACAGATTTGTATGTGACATGTTCACTTGCCGATAAGTATCAACATATATTAGTATCGATATGTTGAGCATTGACGTACTTATACATATCAATATATTGATATATCGTTATATCGATAAGTATCTATATATCAATAATTATCGATATATCATTACATCGATAAGTATCAATATATCGTTTTTATATAGATAGATAGATCTGTTGCTAGGTTGCGACTTGTTGACATAGCATTGTTGACTAAGGTGCTTCCTGATGCGAAAGCATGGTAAAAATGAGCTTTTTGCAGATTTTTGTACCTTTGCAGGTAATACAGATAAAAAAGAAAGGTGTACAAATACTTGTGGGAACGAAAGGAAGGTTTATAAAAAAACAATGAAAATCAGTTGATTTTTTTGGAAGTTACATGCGTCCGAACAAACGGACACGAGGNGAAGGTTTATAAAAAAACAATGAAAATCAGTTGATTTTTTTGGAAGTTACATGCGTCCGAACAAACGGACACGAGGTATATATCCTAGTGTATATATATAAAACTTAAATTTAGAAGGAAATGGCAAATGTCGAAGTAACCAAAATAAAATGCCCTCCATTGCAAACTCTTTCCAACACAGAAGTGGATCAAGAGAGGGGGCGGGGGGTGGTAACAGGGACATGACACCTCCTGACCAAAATAAAAACCTTACATAGACATGAAGCTGTCCGGCGAATGTTTTAAAATTAAACTGTAATAATATCAAAATGTTTAAAATTAACTAATTTTATTTTATTAATATGACATTGTGTTCTATAATTATAAAGAGACAATGCCCCTTCCCATGCCTGTGCCTGCATGAGCATTGCATTACATTACATTATATTCAGTTGTATTGTATTAAAGCATGTTAAAATTAAAAAGTTGAATTGACATATTGTTTAACTTGTTGTATAGAGTCTTTTAATGTTTCCGTGTCTTGCTTTTAACAATGCTATTTATAGTAAACTTTTTCACAGTCAATCAATTTTTTTTTTTTTTCACTGTCATAGATTTTTTAGTGTAATGGTCTTTACCCCAGAATTTTTAAATTTGATTGTTGTCAAATTACATATAATATATTTGGAATAATATGTCGTTTTTTATGTTTTTAAATTTTTATACTGTAATTGTTTATATATAAATAAAATATAAAATTTAAGTTATTCAACTGAGTAAAAAAAAAAAAAAAAGAAACTTGAAATGAATTGGAATATATAACGCTTCAAATCTTCAGATTTTAAATTCAAACTATGGTAAAATATTGTATTTTTAATGATGATTTAAAAGTATCATTACCTAATTTTATATATATATTNAAATTCAAACTATGGTAAAATATTGTATTTTTAATGATGATTTAAAAGTATCATTACCTAATTTTATATATATATTTTTTTTAATAAGATATTTAAAAAGTGTTTCTTTCATTTCTAAAGAGCCAAAATATTTCAAACAAACAAAATATGAATATTGAATTTTCTTCAATTATAAACCAAAGTAAAATAAATTAATATATTTGTAATTAATATTTTATTAAATTTATTTTTAACAATAACAATTATTTAAATCTTTCATATTTAGAANATATTTGTAATTAATATTTTATTAAATTTATTTTTAACAATAACAATTATTTAAATCTTTCATATTTAGAATATTAACTTTTTTTTGCTTGCCGAGAGAATAATTTGCATCTCTCAATTTTTAACAATAATGCTAGTGTTTTTTAAAACAAATTTATTATCATATTTTTTACAAAATTTTTTTGATTTTGTTCATAATTTCTTTTAAACAAATGGTACCAGCAAGCATTTTCAAGGTTTTTTCTTTTCAATTATTTAATAAGTTGTATTCTCATGTTNTTTTAAACAAATGGTACCAGCAAGCATTTTCAAGGTTTTTTCTTTTCAATTATTTAATAAGTTGTATTCTCATGTTTTATTAGAATACTGTATTTTTCATTGATTTAAACAATACAAAAATTATTTTGAGAAATTTAAAATTAATTTAAAAATAAAATGTTTTTCTTAATTTTTTTTCCCCATTAAATTTGTTGTAAATTGTAGATGCGCCTTGATTGGCATATTATGTCTACTGTATGGCTGGTATTTTTANAAATTCAAACTATGGTAAAATATTGTATTTTTAATGATGATTTAAAAGTATCATTACCTAATTTTATATATATATATATTTTTAAATAAGATATTTAAAAAGTGTTTCTTTCATTTCTAAAGAGCCAAAATATTTCAAACAAACAAAATATGAATATTGAATTTTCTTCAATTATAAACCAAAGAAAATAACTNTTTCTTCAATTATAAACCAAAGAAAATAACTTAATATATTTGTAATTAATATTTTATTAAATTTATTTTTAACAATAACAATTATTTAAATCTTTCATATTTAGAATATTTACTTTTTTTTGCTTGCCGAGAGAATAATTTGCATCTCTCAATTTTTAACAATAATGCTAGTGTTTTTTAAAACAAATTTATTATCATATTTTTTACAAAATTTTTTGATTTTGTTCATAATTTGTTTTAAACAAATGGTACCAGCAAGCATTTTCAAGGTTTTTTCTTTTCAATTATTTAATAAGTTGTATTCTCATGTTTTATTAGAATACTGTATTTTTCATTGATTTAAACAATACAAAAATTATTTTGAGAAATTTAAAATTAATTTAAAAATAAAATGTTTTTCTTAATTTTTTTTCCCCATTAAATTTGTTGTAAATTGTAGATGCGCCTTGATTGGCATATTATGTCTACTGTATGGCTGGTATTTTTTACCATTGATACCTAAATTACAGAATATAATTATGTGAAGATCGTCTTGGTTTCCGAATGCGCTCCTAACTTGCTACCCGGAGGTGTACCAGGTACATTTTATAAGGGTTTATAAATGCCCCCGCATTTCGCTGGAAAGCTTATTGGATGGCGGCATACAAAACTAACTTAACAAACCTTACATCTAATGATCTACACAAACACTTCCTCCAGAGGTGTAGCTGAAACCCACAACCCCTGAATTGGCAAGTAGATAAGCTAACCCTAAATCATCAGAACTTGCGAACCAGGCAGAATGGATGGTTTCAGTTTCTTGTTTTTATTTTAGTAGAAACATTCACGAGATGACATACAGCACATGGCAATGTGCAGATGCGAGTTTCCATTAACAGATATCCACAGTTGTCCTACTGATGGCAGTAATAATATGGATTTTTCTACACTGACCTATTTTCTAATGCAAGTTAAAATATCAAGTGCATATAAACTTTAAAATTCCCAAATCAATTAAATGATTTGGTGTATGAAGAATAACACACATATTACCTTCATAAAGCAGCAAAGAATCGTCACTAACATTCAAAGAAAGATAATTAAGAATATCCAATTTGTCGGTTATGAGCCTTGTGCTCATCTCAGTCTTTTTTACTGCATTAAAACAAACATGTTTTTCTTATACTTTCTCAGTACAGCAGTAAAACAATTAATTTGAAAGCTCACTGAAGTAATTTTATCTGGCAGTCACAGTACATTATTTGCGTGTATATGATGAACAATGTTGCAAATTAGGTGGAAATTAGATAATAGACAGAAGCAAGGTTTAAAAAGAGATAGACAGTCACATGTATGCCAAAACTACGAAACTACATTCACCATATGATCTCCTTAGTAAAGTCTGAGGTTTATATTCAATACGCTTGGTTCTAGAGAAGAGTAGTACATTTGCTGGCGCGATTCAGTGCAGTGTGTTTTTAGAGAAACATTAATATTTGTGTAATTATGGTTTTGGGTAGGGGAAACGGAGAAGCTTGAAGCAAGAAGACGACTTGAGTAACACAGACAAGTCGGCCTACTTCCGGATGCCCAGGATTATGAGGTAGCCACCATAAATTACATTTTTATTTTCTGTATCCATATTTCATTCTTAATAATAAAATTAATTATTTTAAAATTATTTCATTGTTGTACACATTTCTTCATTGAACGTCCAATAACAATAGATTCGTTTTGCAAATAGAAGTCACAGTCTGTCCACAATTTTGTTTAGGTAGTCAGAAAATAAAGAGGGCTAAATTCATTAAGTCTTAATGATTCGTAACAACATATATGCTTTTCAGCTCTCTTGGCTTTCGAGGTTGAGCCGTGTCATTGTGGAAGTGTTCTCCGACGTTTCGCCTTGCAATGCAGCACACATCATCAGGGTTGCCTGCTGCAAGGTGAAGCGAAACTTCGGAGAACACTTCCACAATGACGCGGCTCAACCTCGAAAGACTAGATAGCTCTAAAGACAATGGTCACGAAAGCCTGCAAACATTTATAAATAGTCCATTCTAAGTTTCTTCAGATGTTTTGAAATGAACTTTTGAAAAATCACCCTAGGAGTAGCATATTAACCTATTTTTTCAGTAACTTGTATACCACAAATTACTAACACTGTGACTGACTTTTAAGTATTGCATTCTTGAATAAATGAAACTTTAACTTAGTATAAATTGTAATATATATTTTGTATTAAATATGAATCAAAAGCAGTAAGAGCAGCGATGTGTTGACAATGGCTAGTAAGAAATAGTTCATAGTTGAAATATTGTTTTAAACCAGTTTTTAGAGATGCTGTTTGGAAATTAAATGTTGCCTATTGATATATTTAAATATATAGGTAGCACTGAAGGAAACATATTTAATTAGGAAGAAATTTGAATAGACGTAGCTGAGCCTTTCGCTATCTCTCTCACTCTGTATCTTTCTCTCTGTCTGGAAGTTTTGCACCGCTAGTGGTAGCACGAAAATTATACATGTTTTCAGTTTTTAGCATATTTCATACATATCACAGCAAAAATAATGATTTTTTTCTTTTTGATATTTACAACTTAAATGAGATTTTATTGTTTAAATACTTATTATAATATATTTAGATGTGATAGGATGGTTACAAATCTGAAGTTGGCAGAAGTGGCGACTGGCGATATGACATGGCGTGTTGCTGAACGAAGCGTTAATTTCTCTTCTTGTGAAAAATACTTAAAATTACCACATCAAGTTTGTACACATTGTGGTTTTTAAACCTACCTAGGCAAGTTACGATGTTGTGATGAATCTGTTTTTCCACGGCAGGAATAAATATATTGTAACATGCATCATGACCGCTGTGTGTGTGTGTGTGTGTGTGATTGCAAATATTGGACATACATTTTAACCATGAACAGTTTTTATAACAAAATTAATTTTTTTAAAGTCACGTCTGCTTATTTATCACAGCGTTCTAACTTTCCCTAGGTGTTTGAAACACAATTGTGTAATGTGCTTAGGTTTCTGTGATCTGAATGTTTGCCCCAATCCCAAAAAAATACTAAGCCCTGCCAAATAAATTAAAATTAGTAATGAAATAAACCAAGAAAACAGTAAGTACTAAAGCATAGAAATATGAGCAGAATCAAAGTTTCAGTAAGCCTATTTGTATGCATGTTCACCACTATCTTTTAAGTTTGTCACAGCTATGTACAAAAAATAAGCTACTCAAGTTGCGTACTTGAATACACTGTGCGTGTCTTTTCGTTGGACTCATTGTTCATTTGTATTAATTTTTATTCCAACTGAGGCCGTCTTTTTAACGAAATAACCCAACACATATCAATAACAAGAGGTTAAATACTACAGTTCTTTCCCTCACAGCTGTAACAGGGTTAAACGGAGTCGTGGCGCAAAATATTAACATCTATAATGTGTAATGTGCTATGTCATATATAAAAATATGTTAACAATGTAAAAAAATAACCGTTAGGACTAGTCAAAACAGCCATTGTTAAAAAAAAGTAAAAAAAATTACCTAAATATGGTTATAGGCCTAAACTGTGAACATTCGTATGAAATTGCTTTGAAAAATGACAAAATNCCGTCTTTTTAACGAAATAACCCAACACATATCAATAACAAGAGGTTAAATACTACAGTTCTTTCCCTCACAGCTATAACAGGGTTAAACGGAGTCGTGGCGCAAAATATTAACATCTATAATGTGTAATGTGCTATGTCATATATAAAAATATGTTAACAATGTAAAAAAATAACCGTTAGGACTAGTCAAAACAGCCATTGTTAAAAAAAAGTCAAAAAAATTACCTAAATATGGTTATAGGCCTAAACTGTGAACATTCGTATGAAATTGCTTTGAAAAATGACAAAATTATTTGAACAGCTGAAAACAGTAAACCAAGCATTTGACAGTTAACGACGACTCATTTACCGCCACTGTGGAAGACATGGCGGCTTATATGGTCAGAGTTAATGTCCCCCAGGCACCGACTATAAGGTGCGTGGAGGTTGCAGGTTTGGTAATGAGGTAGACTATGACTGTGGTATTTTGAAGTACGAATATATTGTCTCGTGTCTATATTCACAAATACACAACATCAAAACTTTAGAGGTGCGGTACTGTGCTAGTTCGGTTACTCGGATTTACTGGGCGAATTCTTGGTTGAGTGGGGCTTCTGTGACGGTGATTGTCATACTTAACTCAGTGGTGAGTGCTGTCAGCTATGGTGGGCAAGCTCCGGCGGTGTGGTTGGCCTTGGCAAGGCCGCAGTTGCTGTCAGCTCACTGTGGTGCTGTTCTAACGACGTGTGGCCGGGGGTCCGATTTCCCCCCGGCCAAAATGGCGCGGCTGACTTCTCTCTGCTCGAACTGACGTCTCTCGGCGATCAATCTGAACTAACTGACTGTCCAACGTCGTGATAAGCAACTTACTGACCCGGGCAGTAATAATCGACTGACCCCCTCCACTCTCGAAACGGGGTTTTTATGCTTGCAAGCCCCCAGTCTTAATTGTCGGCACGTGGCGCCTTGTAGGGGTGGGAAGGAGGTGTGAGGGGGTGAGGTGGAAGAGCTCCGAACAAAGCCTTCCAACACACGTGTCCTGATTTCTGAAGTTTCAGGCGGGGGGGAGGGGTAATACCTACTGTCGTCAGCGATCCTTCCGTGGTGCGTATTTTCTGAGTTAGGTGAAATACGCCTGATTATTTATTTGATATCTCGTGAATTCCCTGTACTCCACAGATCTCGCGGCGGGCGAGAGGTGTCCGGTGGTGAAGGGGGGAGGGGGAAGGTCTACGCTCCGCTCCACGTGTACTGAAAATTTTCTACCGGCCCTGGTTCCACGTGCCGTCTGGAAGGCGCCAAGCGAAGTGCGCGAGGCGGGGGTGGTGTGAGGGGGGGATGGATGTGAGCCAACGGCGTTCCCTAATCCCTAAACCTGCATGCGACACAGTTAAGACGTAGAAGTCACATGGCAGTGTTTATGTTTACATGTAGCGGAAGGTTACGTAATCAGTAACCAAAAGTAGAACTTTAGCAGGGCTTTAGAAAAGTGTGAAGTAACCATGAATGGCCTATGTATACTTTTCACTATAAGTTCGTAGGGTAAATTCTAGAAAGATTTTTTTNGTGTGAAGTAACCATGAATGGCCTATGTATACTTTTCACTATAAGTTCGTAGGGTAAATTCTAGAAAGATTTTTTATTTTCGCTCTTCGCCATTACAAACAGAATTACTATTACTATCTTCGGTAAGTGCTGCACTGCGAATTAANTTTTTTATTTTCGCTCTTCGCCATTACAAACAGAATTACTATTACTATCTTCGGTAAGTGCTGCACTGCGAATTAATATCTTAGGAAATAATAAATTGGAGCGATTTTTATTTTCCTATGAATCTAATGGGAAACAATTTTTATAACCCTGTACTTTGGTAGGTTATATATTCATTTCCAGTTTCAGTTGTAAGCAGAGCTTACTTTGTAAGGGAATTGTATTGCATGTAGAGGTAGCCCATTTTGCTTGCAAATGGTCTCACATTTATTTTCTTCTCCACAAATCGGCTTAGAATGCAATATAGGCCTATATACTCATAAATTTAAAGGTGTCAAGGGAGAGTCAAGTTGTGAGATGCCTTTTTAGTTGTAATGTTGCCCAAATTGAGATTTGCACAATTCACATGATGGTGTATCTCGATACATATTTTAAGAGCAATCAGTCTCGTGAAGTCGTTGGGCATAACTGCCTTTAGACATGGTTTTCGGTTTGATAATATAAAAAAAAAATGTGGCTATATCAAATTTAAAAAAGAAAAATTACACTTTTATTTGCTTACGTTATTCTGTTATGTTGTAATGACACAGTTATATTAATTATTGAGATACTGGGTTAAATTTCTTTCATTTTGCGAGGCTTCGTAATATTTTTATCGGGATTCAAAGTTCTTGCACTGGTAGTTCATTTATTGGTCATATATTTGCTTTTTCGAAATCGTAGTTGTTGTTAGCGTCAGTATTAGTAGATAGAAGCTATCCAACTGCAGTCGACAGTTTTTGTTCTAGAAGGTTTGATTATTTTTTATAGACAACGCAGTTCGGATGACGAAGCAGTTCGGATGGCATGGGGAGTGGTTACTCAGCCCACGCCATGCCCTTATTTGGTAACATTTTGGTGCCCTGGTGCGAGGAGTGGGGATAGGCACTTGGCGACAAAAACCCTGGGTGCCTATCACCCGCTAACGGAGTAGGACCAGCACTTGAAGAGGCCGCATTGAGTGTGGCAAGTATCCCCACACACTGGCAAACTTTGTACTTAACTCTATTAAATTATTTCTGCCGATGTGGGAGGTCGGTAAAGTGCAAAGAGGGAACTGACGTCCCTCCTGCCTTCGTAAGTTCTTCTTGCGATGCAAGTTTTCAAGACGTAAATAATCAACAAACTACTGTGGCATTGCTCTTTGCTTGTTTGTCTGTGAAGCTGTTCGTGACTGCATACCGGAAGATTGTATATAAACTGTTTTGTTTGAATGATAAATAAAATGACAGAGTAAATAAAACTAAACTTGACTTTATTTTATATTTGTTTGGTGTCTTTAACGTTTCATGTTTCTACAGATTGGGCTAACCGAGCTGTAATTTCAAGCCGTCAATCCAGACGGTGCAACGTTACAATGTATTCAAATAAGTCTTGAAAAGGCATGTTTGTTGATATGCTTCATGATATGCATTTATAAAGCTTAATATTACTTATACTTATTCTTATAAAATCTAAGATGGCGCCAAGTATACTCGCATACATTGAGAACATGACTTTGTGTAAAGATTAGTCTTGTAAATATGAGTCTGACGACATGCTGCACGATATACTTACTTTAATAAAGCTGAAGTACAAACCTATTCCTATACAACCAAGATGACATCGAGCAGACACTGAAGACAGCAGCATCAGGCGGGCCACTAAGAGCTGGAACATTTATATGCTAGTATATATGGGTGGTTATTGGTAAAGAGGGGATTGAAGGTCGAGAGGATTTAGTTTGGAGGAAAGCTGCTGAAGTTGTAAAAATTGGATGTGGTGAAGAGGAAGGGAGTGGAGTATACATAAATAATGCTGACCGAGGCTTGCCAACTAAGAATGACCAGTGCCTGACATCTCCGGCTCCAGTGCAGTACACAAGAGGGGCAAGGTTAATGTATAACTTTTAATGCGCTGTCCTAACACATTACAGATATGTTACTATCAGGAAAACAAAATAACAGATGGTCCTTATTCTTCAAGGTAGTGGGTGGAACTTCAACAACTTAAAGAGAAATTACAGGATGGAGGAGCAATTAAAAANGTCCTTATTCTTCAAGGTAGTGGGTGGAACTTCAACAACTTAAAGAGAAATTACAGGATGGAGGAGCAATTAAAAACGCGTAATTACAAGATTAGTGCCTTTGGTGGGAAAAGATTTAAACAAGTGTTGAAACTAAAACTAAATTCAGGGTGTGAGTAATTATCGCCTCTGGCAGGAAAATATATAAATAAATAATGCCCAAAAACCAATGCCAAACAAAAAAACCAAATAGTTGGTAGATCTTNCTGGCAGGAAAATATATAAATAAATAATGCCCAAAAACCAATGCCAAACAAAAAAACCAAATAGTTGGTAGATCTTCAGCGACTAAAAAGTAATTGAAGCAATCTTGTGGGAAAGATGTAAGCACATATTGCGGGTGAAAACAATTCAAAGAGTAATGGTTGCACATTCATGAGAAATGATGTAAACAAACATGATAGTCGGAAACAATCAACATACAAAAAACCAAGATGGCAGATGGAAAACAAGATNGAAATGATGTAAACAAACATGATAGTCGGAAACAATCAACATACAAAAAACCAAGATGGCAGATGGAAAACAAGATGGCAGATGGAAAACAAGACAGCAGTTGGAATCAAGATGGCATCTTAGACCCTCGACAGAAAAACGGAGTCNCAAGATGGCAGATGGAAAACAAGACAGCAGTTGGAATCAAGATGGCATCTTAGACCCTCGACAGAAAAACGGAGTCAATGAAGCATATTGAAAGTTCATGCCATTTTCATTTTTGTATAATTAAAATAATATATTAATAAAAAAATCATCAGGAGGAATTTTTTGGTGGGTTTAGAGAAAAATAAAAGAAATTTTAAAGGGAAAAATAAAAATTTTGAGGGAAAAAAAATGGAAAATTTTTGCTACCCTCTGCCATTATCAGACACTGACCACAAGATTGCATCTCAATTCAAATCAGATGCCCGATGTCCTTGTGCCAAAGCCCATTTTTCTATCTAGTCGTGGCATATGAATTCAGGAGAATTCTAGAAATATTCTAGGAGACTCGGCAGTATTGCATAGCCAACATAGGTTCGACCCACAGTGCATTATATATTACTTCATGTCATTTTGCAAGTGTCTTCATGTGAAGCAAAATAAATTTTTATATCATACTTTTTTTTTTAAATTGAAACTTAATTTTAAAAACCATTAACACTTTCAGTAAACTTAATATTGTTGCTTGATAGGTAGGCCATCTATCAGCTGTAAATCTACTCATCTTCGAACATCTTTTTCAGTGCTGGAAGTAGGGTAGTGAAATATAGCTGCAGCCATAACTGCTACCTCTCCAGACTTGAACAGTATGACACTCGAACAATTGGACATTCTAGCATCTCATCTATGATTGGTCGTCTGAGAATGGAAAGGAGGGGTCAAATTTACAGCGATGCTATAGTAGGGATAGCTGCTATTCCTCCAGACTCGAACAGTTGGAGAATCAAAAAATTGGACACTCGAACAGTTGGTGTTCACCCTTAATTTTCCAAGGAAACATCCCAGCTCAGAGGAAGCTGTCTCAACACATCACGATGTAATCAGTTTTTTTAATAGTTGTTTGAAGAATTAATGTTATATAAAGACTTGTAGATATAATTGTACGTGTGCAGACAGCCACCAGCCATCATAAGGAAAGCTTCCATGTGTTGAAGGTGAGGCTGGAACATTTGTTAATCGTATTATGTAGGGTCACAAATAATTTACGAGGTTTGAAGTCTCTGCTTTAGCGTTTGGCGGCCTTCATGATTTCTTAATTCTTCCATTTGTGATATCTAACCTTTAAAGTTTGGAACACTCTATTGTGTTTATTTTCTGTTTTGAGTTAAAATAATTGTTATATTTTTATATTCTGTTTGCAAATAAAACCAACTTTGCCCAACTTTGGTTGCAAGAGTCTTTCAACACATAACATGTATTCAGGTCCAAGACATTAATTAATTAATTTATTTTTTCCAGTTCAATATTAAGGCAGTCAAGATTGATCACTCGTTTTGTATAACTTCTTTTTTTATTGTTCTGAGTTCAGTGACAAGTCTGTTAGAGGCAATTATTTGTAATTTAACTACCCAGGAATGTCAGTAAATGTGATAACTTTTAATCCTGCCTTTATTTATTTATTCTTTTTACTATTACTTTTACTCCTGATCACTTTTATTTTTAAATACTCTTCTTTGGCTGGTTGACACCCTACGATTCCTTCCTGTTAGAACTGTAAAGAAATTTGTCAGCCTACCACAATCATTTGATCCCCCCTCCCCCTTTAGTGTATGTATATATTTTCACTTTTGAGTTAGTCACAACAGAAGCGCTCACCCATAATTTTACTTCTAAACTGAGCAAAAAATTCATAGAGCAAGTAAGTAAACCTCTAAACGTTGACAAGTGTACTTGTTTAATTTTTTCACTGATAGAACTCAATTATAAAAGTGGATAACTGTAGTTGTCTACTTTTGGAATACAGGAAACTGAACACCGCAAATATAAAACACAGGTATCTTCAATTATCTACCAATATCAATGAATTTAACCTTGTTTTCCTTCTCATATAATTTGGAAATTGGCCACCAGGGGTCCAAATATTGTGTAAATATTAACTACATATAGCATTAAAATCTTATTACTGGAACAATATTCTTGGGGTGAATAACTCAGATTCCATCATTTTTGAGCTATCTAGTTATAGTATTGGAGCCCACCACAGACATGCACGCGCACACACATGCACACACACACACAGTATTATAAAATTTAATTGCAAATTTAAAGTAAAACTTATCTGTGAATATGAACATAAATTTTCTGTTCATATGACAAGCTTATTGTTAAAACTATAACAAACACAATAATATACATTATACATAATACTTTCTATCCAACAAATTTTATTTACTTACTTTTGATATAAAATCTTTAAAGTTCCGATGGCCAATGAAACAAATTCCAGTGCTTTCTTTCTTGTTAGCAATCTGATTGAACCTAAAATTTTTTGCGATTGATATAACTTCCCTCTTTAGCAAACTTCCTAAAGGAAACATAGTGTTCTGAAGTGACAGCTGTGGCACTTGGCTAAGAAAAAAGGTTTGATCTTTGAAACTGTCTCTTGCCTTCAGTAACTTGCAGCCTAGGAACAAAAAATGATTTCAAACATTATAATTGGCTCTATAAACCTGAATCACTAACTACAAGGAACTAAAACATTACTAACATTTTCGAAGGAAGTAATTATGTGGGTACCACCATCATACACTGCTGCTTAGAGCATGTGGTTGGATAAGTAAAGTAAAATGTTGCCAACTCCTTCTGCTTCTTCACTATTACACCTTTCTCACTATACTCCACACTTCTCAATAGCAACAATAAGGGTACCTGGTATGCCCTGAAAGCCACACGTTGATGAATCAGGCCTCTCTGGATATTCACAGGAAATTTGAGGTAATGAATGACTCGAAAGTGCTTCAAAAGGGGGAGGGGTGCTGAGGCTGGTCCATCAACCTGGGTTTTGTACCAGCCCTGTAGTATAACAATCATCAGGATAACCCTCAGTTGCAGGCAACGAGACAGCCCATTACAGGAACAATTGAGGCAGATGATAAGGAGGGAAAATATTCCCCATATATAGTGTGAGTAAAAAGCAGTATAGAGAGATTAAGAATGAAAATTAATAATTAAAAACGNGAAAATATTCCCCATATATAGTGTGAGTAAAAAGCAGTATAGAGAGATTAAGAATGAAAATTAATAATTAAAAACCTTATCATTCAAATAAAAATAAAAAAAGTATAGTATTCCATTATTGGTAACTCAAAATCAAGCAATTAAATAAAATCAAAGGCATTAGCTACAGTTACATATTATCAGACCACAATTAAAATCCTTTATACAGCAATGCATGTTAATAGCTTCATAAGCACAGGTAATACATTACAAGACATACCACGGTTACATTGCATATAATGTATATACAGGATGTACATACATTGCATATAATGTTTATACAGGTTGTACCAATTTATGTGGGAAATAACCATAGTGTGAACAGGAGAGAAGGAGAGATTTGGGTNTAATGTTTATACAGGTTGTACCAATTTATGTGGGAAATAACCATAGTGTGAACAGGAGAGAAGGAGAGATTTGGGTGGCTCTTTACATTGGGGTCTTGAGAGCCGAATAGTGTGAACAGTAAACTATAAAACAAAAAGCCCACAGAACATAAGTCCTAGATTGGATGGCTCTAAAGTTACAAGCCCATGTCACTGTGTCCAGAATAGGTAGTTGGTACACCTCTGTTTGTATATACTGATAGATAGATACAAACATGGAATGTGTGTTACTAGGCTCACTGGGCACCACGTGCTTGACAGGCTTTCTGCAACAATAGTTACACTTGCTAAGCAAGGATGTCCCTTTGTTGGATTTGTTATACTGCATGTGGTTCATGCATGATAGAGCACCACCACATTTTAGTAGGGTGGCCAGAGCCTATCTGAATGAGTGTTTCCCGCACAGGTGGATGGGTCCAGCAGTACCAATCGCCTGGCATGCAGATTCCCCTGATCTGAATCCAGTAGAACATTACCTGTACAGACATATCAAGACCATTGTTTCCACACTTGTTATGGGCAGTGTAATGCTTTGCCAGCAGGTGGAACAAGGTTGACTGCAGATCTGTAGCACACCTGGAGTGTTTGACATGTCAGTCACTAATGTGATGTGTGCAGGTGTGCATTCAGTGGGAAGGTACACATTTCGAGCACCTCTCGTAAGAGTGAATGACTGCTTGAACACAGGCAGGGCTGCAGTGATATGATTGTCTATCAAATATGGCTATTAAAATTCCAGCAGAACTTTGGAAGGCCTTACCAAGTAATCATATAAAATAGAACATATGTAAATTTTGTTTTGCAGTGTACAGTCCACACATTCATCCTGTGTGTGTGTATCACACACATATATAGTCATACACATATACAGCTTAAAACATAAATTTTAGACAATACACACAATTCAGATAATAAAAAATAAGCAGACATTCTTGAGCCACAATGCACTTGTTGAGCTTTTTGAAGTAACACATACTGATATTTATCATAAGGTATGTTACTCCCTTGGAACTATACAGTTACAGTAAAACAATATACAGTCTGTTCGGAAATCAAATGCCCAAACTGCGGGAGGTGATTCCTTATGAAAAAGAGAGTCGAAAATATACAGGACACCATATATCTTNTCCTTATGAAAAAGAGAGTCGAAAATATACAGGACACCATATATCTTAACAGAATATTAAAGGAGATATGAGCTTGTGAAAATTGGGTTTTAAAAACGAATTTTCGCAGAATGCCGTGTACTTTCTGCCAGCGGTAGGTATGGCAGTGATTTACTCACAGTACGTCCCACACAGTTCAATGGGACATGCCTATTTGGCATCAAAATTAACTAAAAATTTACTCTTCAGTAACAAACTTTTACAAATTACTAGCTACTGTTTATGTTTATATGTGAGGTTTATAACCCCCTCCTTTCTTATGCACAGGAATATCCTCAATTTTTGACAAATAAATTCACAGAAAATAAATATTTCTTAAATATCCTTACTCCTTACATTAACGATAGATCACTATATAAAGAAGCCACCGAAATGATGCCATGCAGAAATGTTGTTTCCTCATGTATTTAAAGCTGGCAGTGTTTTATTGTACACACTGCCCATTTAGAGGTGACAGATCTTCAACCCACTTGGACGGCTTAGCAGCTTTGTGTGAGAACACAAATGTGTAAGCAATATTATCATATTGAGTACATAGAGTGCTTTTACCACCTCAGTAATGTGACCATGTCTGTATTTAGTTTTCATTTTGCTGATCTGGAAACTATTGTGCAAGCATTTGCATAATGGTATTTTACGCAGCAATGGGAAAGAAACACTGTGGTTTCAGTGCTTGAATTAAACTTTAAGTTTTAAAGTATGTGAAAAAAAATACTCTAAGAAAAGAGTTGCAAAAAATTTATCATGGACTGCAAAAATGTGTGAATGTGGTGCAAACAACAGGAAAAACTGAAAGCTTTATCAAAATATATGTGCAAACAATTTAAATACCCAGTAGTCAAAGAACTCTTATGCACAAATGATTAAACTGTGTAAAGCAGTTTATGACATGAGCAGATATGAAATAAGAGTTATGGTATACATTAATATACAATTTTCACAAAAATCAAATAAAAATATTTAGCAAAAATTAAAAATATTTTTAAAAGAAATATAATTTTTAAGAATTATTAAATACTGATTAAAGAGAAAGAAAAGGATACTTGGATACATACATTTTAAGTCAACTTTTTAAATAACAATTTATAAAAAATATAATTTAATTTTTATTATGAAATTATATTTATTATTGACCAAAAATTATTTAACTTAAAAATTAAATTTTTATACACAAATAATATATGTAGAGAATGAGTCACCTAAGCTGTTCACCTGAAATACTCTGTCTTTGAAGTTTAATGGCAATGGTGAGTCTATATTTTAATGATGCTGTGATTGGACTTGTCCATTGCGACCATGAGACTAAATGAAAAATAAAAATTGCACACACACAGAACTCAACAAGACAAAAATGAAAAAACCTTTCTACAACACCACAAACAGATAATTATAGAAAAGTTGTTTCCTTGCCAATAGAAAACAAATATATATATATATATAATTAAAAGGAAAAAAATATGGGCAAACAACTTTTCATTACAAAATAGGGCAGACAACAAAAGCAAACTGAAAGAAAATACAACACAATGATGGAAATGAAAACACCACACCAATGAAAAAAAAATTAAAAAACACACAAAAAAAAAAACCAATGAAATACAAGTCAGGAAAAAGTATTCCCTGTCAGATTATAAAACCAAAAAATTCAACACTACAAACAACACAGGAACCACAAAAATTACTTGAGAAAAGAATAAATAAACCAACAAAAAGGACATAGAATGAAAAAAAATAATTATTATTATTATTAAAATTCTTTACAACGTTTTGGGGCCTGGAATCTGTTCCCTTCTTCAGGTGAGACACCGGAAGAACACGTCTACTGCGATTGTTCNGCAGACAAAAAAAGCAAACTGAAAGAAAATACAACACAATGATGGAAATGAAAACACCACACCAATGAAAAAAAAATAGTGCAAAAAACAATGTTAGTGAAAACAGCTGAACAATAAAAAAAATAAAAAAACACACAAAAAAAAAACCAATGAAATACACCGGNATTAAAATTCTTTACAACGTTTTGGGGCCTGGAATCTGTTCCCTTCTTCAGGTGAGACACCGGAAGAACACGTCTACTGCGATTGTTCTTCCAGTGTCTCACCTGAAGAATGGGACAGATTCCAGGCCCTGATATGTCGTTAACACTTTAAATTTTTTATTTTTTCGTCATTCTGTGTTCTCTCTGTTGGTTTATCTACTCTTTTCTTTGGTTATTTTTGTTATTCCTGTGTTGTTCATAGTGTTGAATTATTTGGTTTTATAATCTTACAAGCTGTGTCCACTGATATTGTTTATTGCTCCTGTTTTGTTTATTTGTGTGATGTTTTTGTTTCTGTCATTGTGTTGTCTTTTATTTTGGTTTCCTTTCGTAGTCTGTCCTGTTTTGTAATAATAAGTTGTTCTTCTGTCTCTTTGTCATTTTAATTATATTGTCAGCAGGCTTGGGCAGCACATCTCTCAACCCAACCGGACCTACTGTTCACCTTACATACCTCCACCATAACCCAGGGGACTTAAACCCCGCAATTAACCTGATTGATGGGGGGGGGGGGAAACTCAAACCACAAAATATTAACAATCTGGGTCAACAAACCTTAACCTAAAACTCTGAAAAAGTCACTGAGTTCGGCCCAAATAAATAAACAATAATTCCTGGGGACTGGTACCTTGGATCTGAAGATAAGGTAAGAGGATGTGGCCTACAATTATAGAAAACAAGGGGAAGCAGGAACCAGATGAATTAACTCTCTCTTACAATACAAAAAAATAAATAATACGACTAAGGTTTCTTTTTATTAAAATTTTTATAAAGTGACAACACTATTAACATTTCTCGGCATATACATCAACAACCAAATAAAAGTAAACAAACTCGCAACCAGAGTTCCAAGATGAAAAAAAAAACTTATTTAATTCGTTTACAAGAAAACCAAAACTGAAAGACGACATGTTTAAAGTTTAGAGTGAGAGAAAGTAACGGTAGCGGGAGAAAGTTAAGATGAGTTACTTCACAGTTCAAAAATTTAAAACAAAACTAAAACTAAAACATAAACATATAATTGAATTCAGCTTGCACAATCCCATTTTTTACTATTCTAAACAATTACTTATAATACAGAGCTCCCTGCAAACTCGAGACTTAATTAAACTACATTAAAACAAAAAAAAATATCTCCCTACATATGATACCTACATCACTAGCAGGCCGCCGACCTGCACGGCTCGCCGCCTAAACTTCTACACTCTCATTCAAAAACTCTTCACTTCTCTACACACTAAAACCTAAATAATAAAAAAATAATAATAAAAACACTTATCTGGTCACATATTGAAGCACGATTTCCGGCCTCCTGACAGAGACCCCAAAACACTGTCCCAACTGCTTATGCACGTCCACCCCTAATTACCACCATTATCCAACTCCCTGCTCCACTGTCGCCAACCCACGCTTTCTCTCACTCCAAAACACACGGTCAACTTATGTTACCCGGCTGATGACACGAGTACTCCCTCTGTCTCACTTGCATTCCTTCTCACTCCCACATGTCCGAAGACCACACCTTCAGCACCCCACGCCTCAAACCAGCAGACGGTTCCCTCTCCCTGTGCCACCATGCTCTCAATGCCAACCGCTGGACTGATGTTGAGACTTTAGATATTAGAGTGGAATCTTATGAAACTCTGGGTAGTGATTCTAACTACTCCTACTACCATCTGTAGTAGGAGTAGTTCCATCAAAACAATTAGGTGATATTCAGGTTTTCGAGGAAAGTAAGGTAGCTGAAGCAAGTGTATTAGTTTTTCAGGAAAGTGAGGTTAGTGGAGTAGATTTACAATATACATTTGATCCAGTAGGCGACAACACAGACAGTATGGAGTATACTAAATTTTACATTGATCCTGGTGTTTTCTATGGAAAGAACACTGAGAATGCGATAGACTACATCAAAAACTTTAAACGCACAGCAGTGGTGAATCAGTGGTACGATAGAAAATGTATGACTTTTTTGCAGAGTTTTCTGCAGGGAGCTGCAGCACGTTGGTAAGATAGTTTAGGNGGTACGATAGAAAATGTATGACTTTTTTGCAGAGTTTTCTGCAGGGAGCTGCAGCACGTTGGTAAGATAGTTTAGGGGCTCAGCTTCAGGGAATAAACACTTTTGATGATCCAGCGGCAGCATTGAAAGCAGTTTTTGCTAGAGTGGGAGAAGCTGAGAATTTGGAAATGTGATTGGCCTTAGGGTGTAGGGAGAAAGTGAGAGCATATAGGAGATTTCCTACGATGTGATCATCATGTGAAGCAAACTGGATGCTGCAATGTCTATAGAGGTTAGAAATTTTTTTTGTTGTTTTCTTTATCTTTCAGGTTGGCTAATTGGTTGTGTTTTAATTTGGCAGTTAAACATAAATTTTTTTNTTTTTGTTGTTTTCTTTATCTTTCAGGTTGGCTAATTGGTTGTGTTTTAATTTGGCAGTTAAACATAAATTTTTTTAAAATTGCTTTTTTGAGCATTTTATTTAACAAGCGGAGCAACTCTTCTACTATTGATGATCTGAACACCTTACCCCTATCTGTCAAAATTTTACTATGGGCTGAATGTCTACAGGTTACATTCTCCAACAAGAANATCTGAACACCTTACCCCTATCTGTCAAAATTTTACTATGGGCTGAATGTCTACAGGTTACATTCTCCAACAAGAACTGAGCGACTTCAGATGCTGTCCCCGTGGGTACAGCTCTAGTTTCTGCCCATCGCGTCCCATAGTCGATACAAGTAATCATATACTTGTTACCCTGCGTGGTCTTAAGGAAAGGCCCTAACAGATCAATCCCCACGCGATCAAAAGGTTCCCTCGCTGGTATCAGTTGTAACAGCCCCGCTGGCTTCTGACAAGTACCCTTCTTTGTCACAATCGACATAAGTGAGTGTATCAGCTTGCACTTGTTTACTCATCCCTTTCCAATAATACCTGCATCCAATTTTGTTGATGGTTCGTGCTAAATCTAAATGCCCACCTACTAATGGGCTGTCGTGACATTCGCTAAGGATCTCCACTCGCAACGACTAAGGCACCACCAGTAATTTTGATCTATACTCAGGCCTAGGATTACTCTTATACATAATTTTGTCCTGTAAGAAATAATTTGAAGCCTCCCTACTTAATTTAAACTGGGTACCTGAAGAGCTTTCTAATTCCTCTATCAATGGTACCAATTCAGGATCATCCCTTTGTGCCTTAGCCATACCGAAAGCTGGTAAAGAAAACACTGGTAGATCAAACGATTTCTCTTCGTACTTATCTGTACCTTTTTCCACAGTTTTTCTGCTCAAACTGGCAACGTGTGCGTGACTTTTGCCACTGGAGTACTTTATGTCAAAAGTGTATTCTAACATTTTCAAAGGCCAGCGTGTTAACCTACCTGTGCTATGAGCATTCACTTTCAGTTTATCAATGTAACAAAGGCTATGGTGGTCTAACTACTGTGAAAAGTTTTAGATAAATGTATGGCCTGAATTGATCTAATGCGTAGACTAGGGCTAAGCACTCTAAATGTGTGAATGTATATCTGCTTTCAGCTAAGGTCAGAGTTCAGCTGGCATAGGCTATGTGATGTTATTTTTTCTCTCCTTTACATAAAAATGGCCCCTATGCCCTGACCACTTACATCTGTGTGAATTTCTATGGGATACTTTTCTTGAAAATGTACCAGAACAGGAGAGGTGGTTAATTTTTCCTTTAGAATTTTGAATGTGTTTTCCTGTGCTTCTCCCCATACAAAAGCCTGATTTTTCTCAGTGTTGACAAAGGCTTAGCTACCTGATACAAATTTTGAACTAATTTTCTATAAAAAGAAGCTAAACCTAAGAAACTTATGTTGCTTTTCTGGCCCTGAGTGGTTGGAAATTCCTCAACTACCTTAATTTTATTTCGATGGGACTGAATTCCTTCACTGTTTACTAAATGTCCTAATACCTCAGTTTCCTCATAACCAAAAGAAAACTTTGTTGGCTTAAGAGTGAGATTGACATTTTGAAATCTATGCAAAACCTGTTCCAATCTGTCCAAATGGTGCTCAAATGTATTGCCAGCAAAATCATCCAGATATATCAGACAACCCCAATTCCAAACCAGCTAATGTCTTATCCATATAGTGTTGAAATGTGGATGGAGCAATTTTTATGCCAAAAGGTAGTGTCTCAAAACATAAAGTTCTTTCAGGAATTACAAAAGCAATCTTCTCTTGGCCACTCGNTTTATGCCAAAAGGTAGTGTCTCAAAACATAAAGTTCTTTCAGGAATTACAAAAGCAATCTTCTCTTGGCCACTCATAGTTACCCTTAGCTGATGATACCCTGCGTTCATGTCTAAATGACTTAATAAATTTTACTCCGGTCATATAACTTAAAAAGTCATCAATTCATGGCAGCGGATATTTATCGTCTTTCAGAATTGCATTAATCTTCCCAAAATCAACACATACGCGGTGACATCCATCTTTCTTCCTAACCAAAATAACTGGGGAACACCAACTAGTTTTACAAGGCCGCACTATGCCATTCCTGATATGTTCCTCTACTATATCTTACCTCTCGTTCACCTGGTGAGACATGATAAGGAACCAAAGAAATAGGGGCATCATCCCCTGTGTCCAGAGTAAGTACCTCCTCCACAGTTCTACCAATCTGATTGGCTTCCCAACTGAAACAATTTCTATACTTATACAAAAGGTCACGCAAATTTAGTTTTTTTGTTCTGAGGGCAAATTTGGATTTATGTCAAGTTTTGATTCATCAAATTGAATTCTATCATTTGCCTGGAACACTGTCATAGCCTCTGGGCTAACCTCTGACCTACTTTCTTGCGTCACATAATCAAACATATACAATGAGCCAAGTTTCATATTTTTAAATAACATAACCTCAAAATTTGCTGTGTTAGTAACCCATAATTTGTTCTGAGTTTCAACTGGCAAAAGACTGCAAGGAACCAAAACAGAATGTTTGTCCAATACTTCTTCAGTGGTTCTAATATAACCTCACTAACCTCTGTAGGTAAATTTTGAGTTTGTAGTTCAACTTCAATCAGTTTATGTATACGCGGTGGCAATCTAACATGTTCCTTCACTGTGAAATAACCTAACAATAATTCTATATCCTGACTTGGTACCTCTAGTGGCAAAGGATTTTTTTCTGTTGCTATTCTAACCTCACTTTGTTTCTGTTGATTTTTCTATAAATTTTCAGCTTCTTGAATAATTGACTCACTGAACTGTCGCTCATGCTTAGGAAGTGCTAATCTTAACCTAGGGTAACCCTGCCCATTGAATAATATCTCAGCCTGATACTTCAACAAAAAATCACAACCCAAAAGAATACCATTTATTGGTGCTGTCACAATGCCTACTGGGCGAGTATACAAACTCTTACCTAATTTATATGCTAAATGCAACATGTGTGTTAAAGGTTGATTCTGCCTGATGAAGGAGCCTATTCTATAAAGAAAAACAAGGTAATTCGTTTTGTTAAACTTAATAGTTTTTTTAGTCAGACACACACAACACACATTTTTACTTTGTTAAAAACAGGCCATAGCACAGAGGATACAAAACAAGGAGGTAACTAGGTATAATTGATTTTACAATGTTTAGTTATCAAAACTTATCCAAATGTCAAAATGATATTTCTTTCAGTATTTCAACACACCCCCGTAATTTTTGCATTTAACATAATTACATTTCTCATTACTTCAATATTAGAAAACTATGATAACAACATTTCTAAATTAAGATAAGTCCTTAGACTGTTAGCAAAAAATCACTGTTCTAAAGCACTGATTACATCTAATTCAGTTTTACACGTTTTACAAGTTTAAGTCAATCAATTTCTTTTGAAAAAGTACAAATTTTGTAGGTCCAAGTGGTTTAGTTAACACANTTACATTTCTCATTACTTCAATATTAGAAAACTATGATAACAACATTTCTAAATGAAGATAAGTCCTTAGACTGTTAGCAAAAAATCACTGCTCTAAAGCACTGATTACATCTAATTCAGTTTTACACATTTTACAAGTTTAAGTCAATCAATTTCTTTTGAAAAAGTACAAATTTTGTAGGTCCAAGTGGTTTAGTTAACACATCTGCGATTTGTATTTCAGTGGGACAGTAAGATAACTTCATCAAACCTTCTACATATTTTTCATATAAAAAATNGTACTTTTAGTAGTTGCAGGGTAGCCAGCATGATCAGCGTCGCAATACAACTTCAGTTCTTCAGAACCGTCAGATTTATAAGATATTCCCTTGTCTACACTACCTCTGAGATACCGCATGATGCATTTTAGGTTGATCACATCATGTTCGTCCGGATTTTCCATTTGTCGACTGCAATATCCCACTGCGAAANTTTATGCCAAAAGGTAGTGTCTCAAAACATAAAGTTCTTTCAGGAATTACAAAAGCAATCTTCTCTTGGCCACTCGTAGTTACCCTTAGCTGATGATACCCTGCGTTCATGTCTAAATTACTTAATAAATTTTACTCTGGTCATATAACTTAAAAAGTTATCAATTCATGGCAGCGGATATTTATCGTCTTTCAGAATTGCATTAATCTTCCCAAAATCAACACATACGCGGTGACATCCATCTTTCTTCCTAACCAAAATAACTGGGGAACACCAACTAGTTTACAAGGCCGCACTATGCCATTCCTGATATGTTCCTCTACTATATCTTACCTCTCGTTCACCTGGTGAGACATGATAAGGAACCAAAGAAATAGGGGCATCATCCCCTGTGTCCAGAGTAAGTACCTCCTCCACAGTTCTACCAATCTGATTGGCTTCCCAACTGAAACAATTTCTATACTTATACAAAAGGTCACGCAAATTTAGTTTTTTTGTTCTGAGGGCAAATTTGGATTTATGTCAAGTTTTGATTCATCAAATTGAATTCTATCATTTGCCTGGAACACTGTCATAGCCTCTGGGCTAACCTCTGACCTACTTTCTTGCGTCACATAATCAAACATATACAATGAGCCAAGTTTCATATTTTTAAATAACATAACCTCAAAATTTGCTGTGTTAGTAACCCATAATTTGTTCTGAGTTTCAACTGACAAAAGACTGCAAGGAACCAAAACAGAATGTTTGTCCAATACTTCTTCAGTGGTTCTAATATAACCTCACTAACCTCTGTAGGTAAATTTTGAGTTTGTAGTTCAACTTCAATCCGTTTATGTATACGCGGTAGCAATCTAACATGTTCCTTCACTGTGAAATAACCTAACAATAATTCTATATCCTGACTTGGTACCTCTAGTGGCAAAGGATTTTCTTCTGTTGCTATTCTAACCTCACTTTGTTTCTGTTGATTTTTCTATAAATTTTCAGCTTCTTGAATAACTGGCTCACTGAACTGTCGCTCATGCTTAGGAAGTGCTAATCTTAACCTAGGGTAACCCTGCCCATTGAATAATATCTCAGCCTGATACTTCAACAAAAAATCACAACCCAAAAGAATACCATTTATTGGTGCTGTCACAATGCCTACTGGGCGAGTATACAAACTCTTACCTAATTTATATGCTAAATGCAACATGTGTGTTAAAGGTTGATTCTGCCTGATGAAGGAGCCTATTCTATAAAGAAAAACAAGGTAATTCGTTTTGTTAAACTTAATAGTTTTTTTAGTCAGACACACACAACACACATTTTTACTTTGTTAAAAACAGGCCATAGCACAGAGGATACAAAACAAGGAGGTAACTAGGTATAATTGATTTTACAATGTTTAGTTATCAAAACTTATCCAAATGTCAAAATGATATTTCTTTCAGTATTTCAACACACCCCCGTAATTTTTGCATTTAACATAATTACATTTCTCATTACTTCAATATTAGAAAACTATGATAACAACATTTCTAAATTAAGATAAGTCCTTAGACTGTTAGCAAAAAATCACTGTTCTAAAGCACTGATTACATCTAATTCAGTTTTACACGTTTTACAAGTTTAAGTCAATCAATTTCTTTTGAAAAAGTACAAATTTTGTAGGTCCAAGTGGTTTAGTTAACACATCTGCGATTTGTATTTCAGTGGGACAGTGAGATAACTTCATCAAACCTTCTACATATTTTTCATGTAAAAAATGATATTTGACGTCTATATGTTTTCTTTTGCGATTCATTACACCAGTTTCGATTAGTTTGATGGCACTTAAGTTGTCAATCAGCATCTCAACTTCAATGGGCTTCTGGGTGAGTTCTTCAATTAACGCTTTGATGTAGATCACCTCTTTGCAGCTTTCTGCAGCTGCGATGAATTCAGCTTCCGTGCTGCTGTCTGCTGTCGTGGGTTGCTTTCTTGATCTCCAGCTGATGGGTCCGCCGCAGTAATACATCACGAAACCAGATGTACTTTTAGTAGTTGCAGGGTCGCCAGCATGATCAGCGTCGCAATACAACTTCAGTTCTTCAGAACCGTCAGATTTATAAGATATTCCCTTGTCTAGACTGCCTTTGAGATACCGCATGATGCGTTTTAGGTTGATCACATCATGTTCGTCCGGACTTTCCATTTGTCGACTGCAATATCCCACGGCGAAACTTATATCGGGTCTGGTCTTAGTAGAGAGGTACAACAAGCTTCCCACTGCTTCGCGAAACGGGAAATTTGGTCGTTTGTTTGGCTTTTTTAAATCAGCAGGTTTGTATGCAGTCAAGGGTGTTTGTGCCGGTTTAGCTTCTGACATGTTGAACTTTTTTAGAACACTTCTTATGAACGATTTCTGGGTGACTTTGACGGCTTCATTTGATTTTTCCAACTCCATACCAAGATAGGAAGTGGGGTTGTTCAAGGTGGTTATTTCAAATTCTTTTTCAAGATTTTTTAACAGTTTGTTCATTTTCTTTTCATCCTTTCCAAGTAAAAGCCCGTCATCAACGTGAATCGCCAGGATCAGTGATCTATCCTGGTTCACAAAAATGCAGTGGTCTGTTCTTAATGGGTCAAGACCTTGTTGCTTAAGAAAAGTCACCAGTCGTTTTTGCCAACTAGCTGGGGCTTGGCGTAAGCCGTATAAAGCTTTGTTGAGTTTGCAAATTTTGCCGCTATGTTTGCCATAGCCTTCTGGCAAAGACATATAAATGTCTTCCTCAATCAAACCGTGAAGAAAGGCACTCTTCACATCAAAAGTCTTCATTTTCAAGTTGTGTTTGGCTGCATTGGCCAACAGAACACGGAGGGCATCACTGCCAACTACAGCACTGTAGGTTTCGTTGAAATCGATGCCAAATCGCTGCTGACATCCCCGTACAACCAGTCTTGCTTTATACCTGCCATCATCTTTCACTCGAAATACCCACCGACTGCTTAGTACACCTTTTTTAAAAACCCCTGTTTTGTCAATAATGCTCCAAGTTTTATTTTTCTTAAGAGAGTCTTTTTCTTCTCGAATCGCAGCAAGCCATTTGTTTTTGTCAGAGCCATTTACAGCGTCAGTGTATGACAGTAGAGCTGACTCATCCATAGTGTCATCGGTATCATAATCCAGAATGTAGTCTTTTAATTTTGTTGGGGCTTGAGCTTTCCGTAGAGATCTTCTTATTCCAGAAGATTGTTGTACTGGATCATTGTTTGAGTCATCGTGTTCTTGAGCATCTTCGGAGTCTTGGATGTAATTGGATTGTGACTCATCATCAGCGCCTGAGTCATTGTCTTCTTCTTCCGAATAGATTTCACTGCTAGAATCGTGTTCGGAGCTGATTTCACTTTCACTATCTTCTTTTTGGTTGTTGTTGTTTAAGAAGACAAACTGGAAATTTCTTTTGGGTATATTATGATTTTCTCCGGTGAATTTTACATCTCTTGATGTGATGATTTTACGATTTTTTTCGTCGTATAGTCGGTAGCCCATGGTGGTGTAACCGACAAAAATGTACTCATCACTTCTTTGGTCAAGTTTCTTCAAGTGACCCTTTTTGTGGACAAAAGCACGAGATCCGAAAATCTGTAGATTTTTTAAGTTTGGTTGCACACCATTCCACATTTCGTGTGGAGTCTTGTTAGATAGTGCTACAGTCGGGCTGCGGTTCAAGAGATACGTACTTACGTAGAGAGCTTCGCCCCAAAATTCATTACGGAGACCTGAGTCAAAAATTAGCGCGCGCACTTTTTCCATCAGGCTTCTCATTAGGCGTTCACTTTTTCCATTCAGTTCTGGAACGTACGGTGGGGAATAGTCAAATTTTATTCCTTTTTTCTTTGCCCATTCCTTTAAATCACTTGACGAATTTTCTCCCGCGTTGTCACAGCGCAGCATGTGGACTTTTGAGTTCCATTTTGTTTCAAACTCAGCTACGATGCTTTTTAGTTCTTGATCAAGTTCTGACTTGTGTTCCAGTAGAGCAACAACAGAATAATGAGTGTAATCATCAAGAACAGCAAGGAAATATGACTTGTTGTCCCATGTTTCTTCTATTGGCCCACATAGATCAAAATGAAGAATTTCAAGTGGTCTCTTAGCGGTTTTACGAGCATTTTTGAATGGAAGACGGGTTTGCTTTGAGTTTGAGCAAACTTCACATACTCTCTTCTTATCCGGCATTTTCAGTGTTTCCATTCCCTCACTAATTTCCTTCAATTTTGTAATGTTCGCGAAACCCAGATGTGCAAGCTTACGGTGCCACTCTACAGCGCGCTCCTCATCGTGTTTTGCAAGAAACGCAGAATTTTCTTTGTCGTGGATGAGTTTTATTTCAAAAAGGTTGGTCTTGTTTTTGTATCCGTGCACCTCGAAATTATCCTTTAGTATCACTACTTTGTTCTTTTTAAAATTGACTAGTCCACCTGATTCAATAATTCTATTCACTGAAAGAAGGTTGGTAGAAAGTTCGGGAACATAGAGAACATCTCTCAAAATACAGTTTTCAAAGCTGATGTCACCCTTTTTGATGGCGACCATCTTGATTCCATCCTTGGCAGTACTTATCTCACAATTTATTTTTACGACATTGGTCAGGTAGTCATCATTATTGCACATGTGACTGGAGCTTCCGGAGTCAACTGTCCATGTATGACTGGTTTTGGTGGTATCATCTTCATGAACCAAAAAAGCCACCTTTTTACCAGTTTTTTTTTGTTTCTTCTTGTCAGTACCATGTGTGAGCTTGAACCCGTAGTTGTTACTTTCTTTGTTATTTGGACGGAAATAGCAGTCGTTGGAGGCATGGTTATTTTTTTTGCAATATTTACAACGTTCCCCCTCGTCTTGAGGACAATTTCTAGCGTAGTGACCTGTCATTTTACAGTTGTAGCAGACTACGTCACGTTTTTGATCACGGGCGGCCTTGAACGCCACAACATCATTGGTTGGTTTTACTGTGGCAATTTTTCCTTCTGCTTTCAACAACCTTGCAATCAAGTTGGCCGAGGTTCTCTCGGCTTTGGGGGCGGAGTCCCACGAAATGACAAAGTTGCTGAATGTCTGTGGCAAAGCAGAAATAATTCTCTGTGTTAGTTCCTCATCCTTGATTTGATGACCGAGGTCACCCAGCTGAGTAACAATGCTTTCCAACTCAGCAATACCCCTCGCCACATCTTTGATCTGGAAACCAAAATACTGTGCTAGTAGGCTATCCTTTAACATACCATTATCTCCCTCATAGATGCTTACCAGTTTGTTGTACATTTCTGCAGCATATTTACAAGACATAATCAGTTGTTTGTTCTTTTTACTGATCAACATTATTATGGCCTTTTGAGCTTCGGCATCCTTTTTTTTATCACTATTCTCTTTGGGCTGGGCTGTATACGAAACTGCATCAAGGGCTTCAGCTGCATTCAACAAAATTTTCAGCTCAAATCGCCAAGAAGCAAAATTTTCGGGTCCCTCCAATATCTCTATGTTACTGAATTCGTCGTTATTACGGCTGCCCATCTTACCTGGTTTTACTTGTAAGCAGAGAAATCGGCGTAATCCTTGGCAACTGTGACACACACGTTTTTACTTTATCATTCGGTATTCAATTTCACTTAATTAACGTCTTTTACCTTCATAAACACTTGTTTATATTATTAGAGCACCTGCCTGGGCCCATAACCTAATGAAGGAGCCTATTCTATAAAGAAAAACAAGGTAATTCGTTTTGTTAAACTTAATAGTTTTTTTATAGTCAGACACACACAACACACATTTTTACTTTGTTAAAAACAGGCCATAGCACAGAGGATACAAAACAAGGAGGTAACTAGGTATAATCAATTTTACAATGTTTAGTTATCAAAACTTATCCAAATGTCAAAATTATATATCTTTCAATATTTCAACAGTGCCCAGTAACACCTGAAAACATTCTTGGATCTGCCTCAAGCCAATACTGTTGAGGTATTAACCTATCATCAACTAATGATACTGCAGCGCCACTGTCAATATTAACATTTACAGTTTTTCCAAAAAATATTTGACAGAGTACTGATAATGCCAGAGTTCATCAAGAGGGATACCTTATTCAAATTAGATGAACCATCCNTCTTTCAATATTTCAACACTGCCCAGTAACACCTGAAAACATTCTTGGATCTGCCTCAAGCCAATACTGTTGAGGCATTAACCTATCATCATCTAATGATACTGCAGCGCCACTGTCAATAATAACATTTACAGTTTTTCCAAAAATATTTGACAGAGTACTGATAATGCCAGAGTTCATCAAGAGGGATACCTTATTCAAATTAGATGAACCATCCNAAAAATATTTGACAGAGTACTGATAATGCCAGAGTTCATCAAGAGGGATACCTTATTCAAATTAGATGAACCATCCCCTCTACCATGCTTCGTCTTTACTAGTTTTACGATTTCTGATTATTTGAATTTTCGATTTGGCTCCTGATTTACAATCCCTTATTATATGGCCTGCCCTGCCACAACCAAAACAAATAGGTCTGCCATCAGCAGTCCTCTGTGGCCTAAATGTGGTACCATCCCTTGCATTGGATGACTCATCCTGTGCCTGATCCTGTAATTTAGGGCCTTTAGGACCAAAATATCTACAAGGCCTTTTTACACTATTAACCTGATATTTTAATGACTTCATTTGACCCATCATCTCTAGCATTTGTTGACCCAGACACTTTATTGTTTTCTGTAATTGCTGTACATCACTAGAACCTGCAACTCCTTGTACCTTTGTTACTTGTGCCATTCTAGAACTGTCGTTCTCCACCTCATCTGAGCAAGCCTGTTTTATACGCCTATTCCTAGCATAATACAATCCAGCCTCAATGTTCTTCAAATTTTGAATCAGCTGTTGTACTGTGTTATTTTCTAACAATACTACTTTTGCTACAATGGTTGGTTTCATACTTCTTGGAATGTACCTAATTTTATTTTCCTCAGACATTGCAGCATCCAGTTTGCTGCACATACTGAGCACATCGTAGGAAATCTCCTATATGCTCTCACTTTCTCCCTGCATCCTAAGGCCAATCACATTTCCAAATTCTCAGCGTCTCCCACTCTAGCAAAAACTGTATTCAATGCTGCTGCTGTATCATCAAAAGTGTTTATTCCCTGAAATTGAGCCCCTGAACTATCATACCAATGTGCCGCAGCTCCCCGCAGAAAACTCTCCAGAAAAGTCATACATTTTCTATTGTACCACTGATTCACCACTGCTGTGCGTTTAAAGTTTTTGATGTAGTCTACCACATCCTCAGTGTTCTTTCCATAGAAAACACCACGACCAATGTAAAATTTAGTATACTCCATACTGTCTGTGTCGTCGCCTTCTGGATCAAATGTATGTTGTAAATCTACTCCACTAACCTCACTTTCCTGAAAAACTAATACACTTGCTTCAGCTACCTTACTTTCCTCCGAAACCTGAATATCACCAAATTGTTTTGATGGAAATATTCCTACTACAGATGGTACACTACTGTTAGAATCACTACCCAGAGTTTCATAAAATTCCACTCTAATATCTAATGTCTCAACATTAGTCACTTTCCTCCTGGACCTTAACTTCCTTTCACTGAACATACCCCCACTCTACCTTATATGTGTAAACAACTACAGCTGTAGCACAAATTATCGTAAGATTTCATAAAAAAAATTAGACAGCCTAACCTCTAAAAATACCCTTTAGAAACGATTACTTCTAAAACACTCATTACCTTAAATTGTACTTTAACCTATAAATACAGTTTTTTAAAATAAATTAATAAAAAACTATTATCTACACAACACATAACAGATCCTCCACACTCGCACACCTAACATTAATTGCCGTCAGGGTAAAGCCTAGCTGCCAAAAAAAATATAAAAAAATTTTGTTATTAATTTTGCTAGCCACTGCTCTCTCCCTGAAATGAAAACCAATACCTGGCGGCCTAGTTTGTCCCTTATATGGCGAAAAAAATAAAATTTTTGAATTTGCTAATGCATATCTCCTATTTTTTTTTCGAACTACCATGGTTCAGATACGAAATTTCGCCCTCGTACAATGACTTTAACCCATGCCGACTAGGCCCCAAAGTTTTTAAAAATAGTATTTTTTTACTCCTCAGTGATATGTGGCTAGATCGTAGGACAGCTTTATTTTTAGGTATAATATTAAACTAAAACAACAATGAACACTGGATAAGTATATTAGACACAAGGTACTGCTTCTGTTCTTCTTTAGCTGTGATTTTTCCATGAAATTCTTGCATAAATTTGACAGCTCTTTCAGCTATATCGTTGACTGCCTTCAGAGAAAAAACTTTTCTTTTTGCTTCCGCAAAAGCGGCATTTTCTTTCCATGATGAAAAGCTTTCTTGAAGAGAACTGCTCTCAATCTTTAATCATGAAAACAGATTCTTGCTTGTTACGGACACAAACCCGTCCATTGTTTTTTCTATAACAAATAGAAGATAAAATTAGTATCAATAAGAGAATATCAATACATTAATAAAATAGAACAGAAAACAGCTGATTCTACGCACCATACAAAGAGCTTGATTATTCTTCCTTCGATGGAATATATCTTTTTTGAAAATCAAATAAACGTTCCCTTTCTAAATTAGCAACAATTCACACCTTGGTCTCTTCATCGACCGAATCATCAAAGAGTGATAATATAGCAATTTCCTCACATAAATACCACAAGTGTTGGCAAAACTTGCTCAAAGCTGCTTGGGAAATTACTTTATCAATGTTTTCGTAACATTTCAAAGTTTTCAAAAAGTACAAATCTTGATAAGGTGCTTTTACTGCCATACTACATCCAAGCCAGGGCTTCACATAAACTGTTATAAAAATGAGCAAACATCTCTCAGTGTTTGTTTTTCCTTCATGCTTATTTTGAATTGAGGCTGCAACAAACATATTTTCAAAGAGTAAATAGCTCTAGCCATCCACCGTGCTTGATGCATTGAACCAGGAGGTCTTATTTTCAGTTTTTTCTCTTTATCTCCTCCCAAAAATATGATGGACAACTCGATTAGCTCTCGGTAGTCATCTCTCACAATAGTTGTTTGCATTCATGGTTATAAAACATTACTAATTGATCAATTTTCTCTTCATTGAAATGTTGTTGCACAAAATCTGAGCATATTTGTATGTTAGTGGACTCAATGTTGTTCCAATTATCTCTGAACCATTTAAATAGCGGAATATCGGGGCTGTTAGTAACTTGGTATATTTTAGCTTCAAACACACTTTTTGGACTAGTTCATAAATATGATGGCGACAAGCGAACAGTAAAAGTTCTCTTTCAAACTTTTGTTCTAACAGAATGCAAGCTCCATTTAAGCGACCAGTATTAGACGCTGTGGTGTCACAGCACATTATTTCCACCTGGACATCGAGGTTCCAATCATGAAGCACATCCAAAACAGCCTCGGCTTTGGCTTTTCCAGTAGAACTATCCAGTTTTTGCATAGCAAGAAGTTGTTCCTTTTCTTCACATGAAATCAGGACTGGAAGTCACTCTTCCTTAGGAATCCTGACATCCAAGCCAGGTAATAATTTGCCATCCCGATGAACGGTGATTACATCAGACACCATCTTGAAAATCAGTCTTTATTGTGTCAGCTCTTGCCTTCCCCTTCCTCATCTGAGACCGAATCCTTTGAATTGATGATTTGTTAATTGGATATTCGTCTATGTTAAGACCTAGCGCTTCCACTGTAGCCTGAAAAATATAGACGGATTCCCTAATGCTCAGCTGGCATCTGTCAAAAACAGCTATCAGTTTCGGTGAGACAAAATCCTTTCTTCCTCTTTTTTCAGACATTTCAGCCACTACAATGTTTGATGTCTCAGGCAAAGACTCTTCGTCAGAGCTGAGAAAACTACCCTGTAGTTCTTGATGTGATAACTTATGCGATGTAGAAGAAGTAGATGCAGCTAGTTTTCTTTTTTCTTCTTCCACTTTTCATTGCCTTGACCTCTCTTCTTTCTCTGCAAATTTTTTATCTACGCCCACCAAGCAGCCCGGACAACCTGGTTCTCTCTGCCTCTGTAAGAACATTTTATCTTCATCTGTTTTCATTCTTTCGGGGGCGTCGGCGTGTGCGATATGAAATAAGTTATCCAAATCCGTTTGGAATTTTTCTGCCCGCCGTTTATGAACATCATGGGATTTCGTACAATTTTTTTGAAGCTCCCGCCACACATGAAAAAGATCCACACGTTTCTTTACACAGTTTGGAAGTGATTTCGTGGGTATTCTCGCCTTTTCCCAAAAAATAATGCACTCGCGAATAACAAGATTTGCGCTTTCACTTACAGTAAATTAAACATCTTGAGTATTAAAAAACAAAACTGCAAGAACTTGTTTATTTGACGGTAGTTTTGCACTTGTTATTTGGTGATTTGCTTTCCCGACTAAGAAAATACTTTTTTTAGCACTTCGCAATTCCACTGACATCTTCAAACAATAAAACAATCCGTCTTAATGTCGCAACGTACTGCATTAGAATGACAGCAAAGTGAGTGCGCGCTGCTTTTCTAGCGTAACTTGTATGAACATGTTCCGATGCAAGTCAATACGGGTTGTAGTACTACAAATGAGTTGAAATTTTCTGTGCAAGTATTTTATAGTAAAACGAAAATATATAGGCCCTATACGCAACAAAATTTACTACTGAAAAAATAAGGGTCACCACCTCCACCAACTTTTGTCAGTAGGATCGGGCCGCACACCTCTCGACCCGACCTACTGTCCACCTTACATGCCTCCACCATAAACTAGGGTACCTAAGCACTGCAATTAATTTGATGGGAGGGGGGTAGGTGTAACTCAAAACACCAAATATCAACAATCTGGGCCGACAAAACTTACCCCAAAACTCTCAAAATGCAACAGAGTTTGACCCATCATTAATAAACAATGAATCCTGGGGACAGGTACCTTGGTTCTGAAGATAAGGTGAGAGGGTATGAGTACCTCTATATGTAGGCCTACAATTATAGTTAACAAGGGGGAGCAGGAACCAGATCAATTAACTGTCTCTTACAATATCAACAAATAAATAATATGAGTAAGGTTTCTGTTTTTTTTTAAATTTTCATAAAGCGACGACACTATTAACATTTCTCGACATATACATCAATACCCAAATACAAGTAAAAAAACTGAAAACCAGAGTTCCAAGAGAAAAAAAATTATTTTGTTCGTTCACGAGAAAACCAAAACAGAAAGACCACCTGTTTAAACTTTAAAGTGAGAGAAACTAAAAGTAGCGGGAGAAGTTAAGCTGAGTTACTTCACAGTTCAAAAATTGAAAACAAAACTAAAACGAAAACATTTACATTAATTCAGCTCGCATAATCCCATTATTGACTTTTGTAAACAGTTACTTAAAACACAGAGGTTCCTGCAACCTGAAAACTTAATAAGACTAAATTAAAACAAATAAAAATATCTCCCTACACAGGATACCTATATCAAGAGCAGGTCGCCAACCTGCACGCTCACCATCTACACTTCTACACTGTCATTTAAAAACTCTTCACTTCTCTAAACACTAAAATCTACATTAAAAAAAAAACACTTATTTGGTCACATCTTGCAGAAAGATTTCCGGCCTTCCCCTGGCTGAGACCCAAAAATGCTGTAAAAACTGCTTATTAAGTGTCCACTGCTCATCGCCACCATCATCCAACTCCTCGCACCACTGTCGCCAACCCACGCTTTCCCTCACTCCAAAACACGCGGTCAACTTGTGTTACCCAACTGATGACATGAGTACTCCCTCCTCTGTCTCACTCATATGCCCTCTCACTCCCACACGTCCGGAGACCACTACTTCTGCACCCTGCGCCACAAACGAGCAGACAGTTCCCTCTCCCCGCACCACCATTCTCTCAAAGCCAACAGCTGTCTCATTGGAGACTTTGTCATGGGTCCTTACTTCAATGAGGGAACATTATCAGGTGACAAATACACCCACTTTCTTTCCGATGTGCTAGCATCTCTCCTAGAGGACATGCCACTTAAAACACATACATGTATGTCGTACCAACACGACGGGTGCCCTGCCCACTACTCACTTGCCATTAGGCAAGCACCCAGTTATTTCCTGGTCGGTCGATAGAGTATGGAGACATTATCAGCTTGCCTGCATGTTTGCCAGATTTGACGCCATTTAACTTTTATGTCTGGGGTATGATTAAAGACAAAGTCTGTGTGCAACTCCCGATGACTCCAGAAGACTTAAAACATTGCATTGTTGTAGCACGTGCTGCGATAACAAAGGGCACCCTTCAGACAGTTCAAGTATTCTTGCACAAACAACTGCAGATGTGTGTTGTGGCTGATTGTGGACATTTCGAGCACATACTGAAACAACAACATTTGCAGACCGTGTTTATCATGTACACTCTTGTGACTGTTTTCCTTTTTTTTGTTGTAATGTGTAAGACATGTAACCGTACACCCCGTAAAATAAAACTCATGATACATTTTGCTTATGAATAATAATTATTTACTTATTGACAAAAGTTACAGGCACATCTCCCTTCACAATTAAATATATCCATTCAGCATGTGAGATTCCACCGTGTTACGAGGCTCTGACAGAAGCAAAACCAGAACCATTACCCCAGTTAACTGGTGACTTGTCCCTAGCTGCTGCATCCTTTACCTTCCAGTTGGTGTGTTGCCCAAACATGATGTAGCCAAGCGTGACTAGTACCCTATTTGAAATAAACTTTTCTCCAGTACTACAAAATTGTTCTTAGTATCGCTTAGCTGCATCAGATTGGAGCAACATTTTCCTTGTATCACGAACCTCAGCCACCCACGCCACTCTATGTGGATATGTATCAGCATGTAATTTTCTTAAAAAATTGTTTACCGGAGTGAGCTAGGACAAGAGGACCTTTTGTCTTCACTGTGCCATGGTGAGTCATAATGTGCCTCAACGTTTTCTTTGCTGCCTACTGTTTCTAAGTTCCCTGCAAAAAGAGGGTAATTACCCCTACTTACACAATGAAGGGGGATGATTTTACCAACCAAATATACACAGATTTATGATGTCTGTTTTATGAAACACCATTCCTATTTTGGTCACTCCATCTCTATTAATTCGTGCAATATTTATGTATTTCAAAATTTTATGTTCAACATCACATACCTCCTTTAATATTCACCACATGATAGTGTTGTCACCCCTCCTTATTTTTCACAATGAATCACCTTCTGTGATTTGGCACATGAATTCTGGTCCGAATTATATAATATAGTTAAAAATTTTGAATGCAACTTTAAAAACATTTTTTTTTTCATTGAAACACTTGAGTCTAAATGATTTAGTATAAAAAATGATTAAATATCTTGAGATATTCTTTCTTTAAAATTATCATAAGTAATATTTCTTTAATTTATTACAACAACACCGCAAATAGTAATGCCTTCAACCAAATTAATAAAAATTAACACTTATTTTAATTTTATCTTATCTTTTACTATCATTGTTTTCTTATATGAATGATTCCTTGTAAACAACTAATAACAATTTGTTTAATAATCTCTATTTTCAATAAGAGTGTCATAAAGTTAATTTCTTAAAATCATTATAAACAAATGCATTACATAATAAAAAATAAACTCAAAATACAAATAACCATTTTCTTTTGGAAATCTTAACTCTACCATTTTTACATTAATATTTCTAGCANAATAAACTCAAAATACAAATAACCATTTTCTTTTGGAAATCTTAACTCTACCATTTTTACATTAATATTTCTAGCATTGCAATGATTAAACATGCATTAATATATTAACTTAAAATGTATATTATTTTTAAAAACCATTAATAACAAAATACTGCATTAAAAACTCATACAGTATTATTACACAGATCTTTAATATCAAAATTAAAAACAACCACTCATGTGAAACTTTTTTCTGAAAATTGTCCATAATGATAAATTATGAATTGTAGAATTTAATTTAATTTTTCTTTTATCATATTTGAAGTACTGGTTGTCCCAAACTAATGTTTACACTCTTTGTAAGTTAATAAAATAGCATATGTGTATTTGATGCTATAAGGACAACACAGGGTATGTGAGAGTGCATGTAGCCAGTCTGCTTTTGTCAGTTCTATTTGCAACCACAAACAGCAGCAGTACTATTATAGAGGAAATGGCAGAGGTGACAAGGTTTTCTTTTCAGCAACAACAGTGGATGTTGAAGTTTTATTGGAAATTGAGAACATGATTGAGGGGCAGAGATAATGGAGGGCATAATTTGATATTGCACCACCATCACGTGTAACAATGATACAATAACATGACAAATTTTGACATGACAAATCTTCACATCACACCATGTGTGATGTGAAGATTGCATGGTGCAGTAGGAAGAGAATGACCACAGTCAAAGAAGGTTTGGGGGTTGTGTTGTAAATATTTACACATTCCCCTGGGAAGTCAAAGTCTGTGTAGCAAGCTGCACGTGAGTCAGATGTCATTACATACAAGTAGCCATCACATTTTAAAGCAAGTAAAGTAGCGGCCCAACTTTCCTACATCACTTCATTCAGAATGAAAATAACCCAGGTAAGCATGTTGAATTTTGTAAGAGGGTTGTTAATATATGCAACAAAAACAAACATATTCCTAAAGTGATTGTTTGGTCCAGTAATGCAAACTTTAAATTAAATGGAACTGTCAACCACAACAATTGTGTGTACTGGGCTGATGACAAACACCTCATGGTGGTATAGCAAGCAGTTAATATTCCGGGGATATCATTGTGGTGTGGTATATCTGCCAGAGGACTTATGGGGCTATTCTTCTTTTACCGGAAATGAGACAGGTAAAAGTTTCTGTTATGTACCAAACCCAGCCGAGTTTTCAGTCGCCATTGAGCATTTAGCGCAGCTCGTTTTCTTTTTGCACTCNTCTGTTATGTACCAAACCCAGCCGAGTTTTCAGTCGCCATTGAGCATTTAGCGCAGCTCGTTTTCTTTTTGCACTAGCCCATGAAATTTAAATTGTTCTGCAATCACCAGTGCCTTTGGAATATAATGAGTTTTCAGGACTTCTTCCAATTCCTCAAACAACTTTTCATCCGGCTCATCTGGAGACACCAAATCGCACAACATGCCAAATGTATGTTTNCTTCCAATTCCTCAAACAACTTTTCATCCGGCTCATCTGGAGACACCAAATCGCACAACATGCCAAATGTATGTTTTCCTATAACCGACAACGGTACCGAATTTGCATCAAAATAATGTTGCAACTGCTTCAAATAGGACACAATATTATCCAAACATTCTTTGAACTTGTCCATCCTTCCAAAGGATGCCATTTCAACCCTAAACATGTGCACTTTATTTTAAAACACCTCATCATCAATGTTATGTATCGAACCCAGACACCAACATGTCAACACTAACAACCGTCAACCTAGGCATCACAAATACTCAATACTAGAGTTACCATATTCAAGTTGCAAGAAAACATTATTCCAGCTGTTCACCAACTCTACCCAGATGACAATTGCTTTTCCAAGCAGGATTATGCAGCACCGTGTTACCATAAAAATCTATAGTAGCCTCTGGATGAAACATTTCTTGGGAGGTGGCTAGTCTGATGAGAAAGTGTTGAGTATCCACCCAGATCTCTAGATTTAAAACTGTTAGATTTTTATCTGAGGGGAACTCTGAAGAACACTGTGTATGCCACAAAGTCACAGACACTGGATGCCAAGAGATTATGGCCGCCTGTGTCCACTCCCATGTAAACCATATCTACAGTTTGTTGTTCTATTCTACAGCATTGTAGATTATGTCTTGCTGCCGATAGCAGACATTTTGAACATTTGTAAATATTATTAACGTTTGCACGCACCCAACGTTGTCCTTATATCATCCAATACGAGCACTCTAATTTGATTATCTTTAAATGGTTCTCTGTTACTCCTGTTCAAAGATTGTATACATTTATTTGCGACATCTGAAATTAACCTCATATTTAAAAACTGGCAATGAAATCTCTAGTTTTTGCTTAATTATTTTTCTTACATATACACATTCATCAATACAATCTTTATCATGTTAAAATTTATAAACAGATAAACAATTATTATGAGAATTATTTCTGATAAAAGCTATTTCTAAACTTCCATTCCAACAAATTTAATTAGTTTCTTGAATAAAACAAACAGATAGTATATTAATTTATACATAATTTTTTATTTCCTTTAAATCTGTTGATATTTTAGAAATAATTTCATAGTGCTGACTACTTTTTTTTTAAGATTACCATCAAATAAAATAATTTAGAAATTATCATTATTGATATTAAGTATGATTTAAAATCTGTTCATTCTGATAAAGAAATGAAATAATATTTAATTTCATTTACTTTCTATTTTCTTCAGTCTTTGGATAAATTTCTAATACATATGTACTGTGGCATGTGTTCATCAAGAACCCTTCTATTTTATTACTTCACTTAAGTGTNGATAAATTTCTAATACATATGTACTGTGGCATGTGTTCATCAAGAACCCTTCTATTTTATTACTTCACTTAAGTGTTGATAAATTTTCAAACATTGCACTGTCTGATGACCGCACGGCTCGCGATCACTATGGATCAATTTTGAGATTGATAGTTCATGGCATGAGACTCTGTTTCCTCATTTAAGCTCCTTGGTTTAAAGCTCTTTGACTTATCCTTTCCCCATGATCCAGTTTAAACCCTTTGGCATCAAGCTTTTTGACATCCCTTCTNTTAAAGCTCTTTGACTTATCCTTTCCCCATGATCCAGTTTAAACCCTTTGGCATCAAGCTTTTTGACATCCCTTCTCTTCGTGCTTGCGTATTTATTGATCATTCTGAAATTGCTGCTTTGCTTAATTATTTAAAGAAGAAGGGGATAAAATTTAGTACATGGGCAGAACAGGAGAGAGCCTTTTGCTTACTTAAACAGCAACTAAGTACTCTCCCGATTTTGGCATTACCCGACTTTTCGCACCGTTTTGTTGTGTAGGTTGACACATTTTCTATCGCACTTGGTGCTACCCTTGGGCAGTGGGTTGATGGTCAGGTTGTTCCAATTTCTTTTCTAAGTCATTCACTATCTGACACCCAGCAATGCTTCAGTATTTATGAAAAGGGGACCTTGGCATGTTTGTTTGGTTTGGAGCATGTTGAATGCAATCTATTCATTGACAACCAGATTCTTATTTGGGTCTTAAATCATCCCCATCAACTAGGGAAACTTGGACGTTGAGTATTGCGATTGTCTCATTTTAAGTATAAAGTTCAGCACGTTTGCAGCGCAGATAATTAGGTCGCTGATGCCTTATCCAGGATGTTTGATCCGGACGGTGAGGTAGCGAGTGTAGATGAGCCAGCATCTTTAAATTTATGACAAGGATTTTCCTGAGTGCTTTATACAGTTGTGTCAAGCGCAGGTTTCGGATGCCATTTGTGGTCAAGTGCGGGCAGATATTGCTGTAGGAGTTGCTACTGCTTACCTGAAGAAGGACGGTGTCTTATATTTTACTGGGAAAATGGGGCGCGCCAAGAAGATTTTGGTGCCCGAATCTCTTCAAGCCATGATCCTGAAATACTTTATTGACTCTCCGAATGGTGGGCATCTAGGCATAAATATGACTTTTAAGAAAATCACAGGTAATTTTGCCTGGCTCACATTGAAGTCTGATGTTAGACAATATTTGTGATCATGCAATGAGTGTCAGAGGTGTAAACAAGCACCTCAAACCAATTTTGGACAATATGTGGAGCAGGTCTCTGAATTCTGAATGCCTGTGACATGTTGTTCATTTGGACATATTTGGTCCCTTGGTCCAATCTACAAAAAGGTAATATATATTTATTGATTCTTCTGGATACTTTCACAAAATTTGTTATTTTGGTTTCTTTGAGAAACATGAAGACTTCATCTATAGTTAAGGTTCTTAATGAATAGGTGTGGAAATTTTTTAGGCCACCTGCTGAAATTGTTACTGACAACGCTCATTATTTTCAATCTGTTGCTTTCAAGGACATGTGTTTCCACTGGGCTATTAAATATTTTACTTCTAGGCCTTATTTTCCTAAAAGGAATCAACTTGAAAGATTCAATAAAAATTTATCTTCTATAATTAGGTTCACACCTTGTGGGATAAAGATATAGAATTTATTAATGTAGGTTTTAATGGTGCATTTCATGATTCAACAGGCTCATCACCTGCCCTTCCTTTTCTTGGCCATCCTCTTACTCATCCTTTACTGAACATTTGGAATATTCCCCTTCCTTGCCCCTTGAGTGACACTGACTGCACGCGTCTCTTCGATGGTGTCACCTGACGCCTTGGGGTCTGTAAGCAAAAGGTGGCCGCGTATCTTGATAGTAGTTGTGTTAGCATCCCTTTTTGTGTTGGGGATCTGGTTTTGTTAAATAACTTAATGTTGCCCGATGTTAGCAAGAATATTATTGGCTGTAAGTTTCTTCCAAAATTCACAGGGTCATTTATTTTTCTAAGTTTTTAGCTCCTAATACTGTTATATTGAAGCTTTTTGGATCCTCTTGAGAATATAGGTAAGCTCATGTTAGTCATCTTAAAAGATATGTAACTCAGAGTTGATTTTGAGTTTCTGCTCTGTTTTTAAAGTAACATTGTCTTTAAAGGTTATTGTGAGCGATGGCGCTACCTGTCTTTAATTGTTTTTTTGTTTGTCTTTTTTCCCTCCATCCCTTCCGTAATGCCAGAATTTTTTGTTTTCTGTGTCCGCCCAAGTCATATTGTCCGAAAACTATTGATGCTGCTTTGTCTGTCATCCAGCCTGCGTCTCCGCTCTACGCTGCTGTTCCTGCGATGTGACCATTCTCTGTCACTGAGCGACCTTGCGAATCTCCCCAGTTGGCTTCAGTGTCCATGAAGAGGTCAACCACTAGACACCAGAGCTGCACAATATGGCATGAATTTCTCATCAAGCGCTTGTGTTGCGCTCGACTTTGATGTGTCCCCGGGGTCCAAATCGTCACAATGTTGTGTTGACAGACTAGTTTGTCTGTGCTACTGGATCTTTTTCTTCAAGATGTGTGTTGTTCATCCTATGAACTTTCTTCAAGATCTAACTGTTCTACTGTATCTTCTGTGTCTTCATGAACTGTGTTTGCTTCTTTGACTGTGTTTGACCTAACTTTGGGCTTTATTCGACCAGCCAGAACACTGGGTTTTGAAAGGGGAGATTGCGCGGTGTGATGACCATGTGGCTCGTGATCACCGTGGATTGATTTTGAGATTGATAGTTCATGGAAAGACTCTGTTTCCCTTGGTTTTAAGCTCTTAGACTTATCCTTTACCCACAATCTGGTTTAAAATCTTTGGCCTTNACCCACAATCTGGTTTAAAATCTTTGGCCTTAAGCTCTTTGACATATCCCTCCTCCTTGCACCTGCACATTTATTGCTGCTGTCTGCTCGAAATAAAGTATATATAGGGCTTGCCCAGCTTTTTTAGGCAGCTCACTCCCTCCTATGGTCCAAATATCAGAGCTACATATCACAAGGTTGGTCATAGTGTGAGATNTGGATTGATTTTGAGATTGATAGTTCATGGAAAGACTCTGTTTCCCTTGGTTTTAAGCTCTTAGACTTATCCTTTCCCCACAATCTGGTTTAAAATCTTTGGCCTTAAGCTCTTTGACATATCCCTCCTCCTTGCACCTGCACATTTATTGCTGCTGTCTGCTCGAAATAAAGTATATATAGGGCTTGCCCAGCTTTTTTTAGGCAGCTCACTCCCTCCTATGGTCCAAATATCAGAGCTACATATCACAAGGTTGGTCATAGTGTGAGATNTTTTTTAGGCAGCTCACTCCCTCCTATGGTCCAAATATCAGAGCTACATATCACAAGGTTGGTCATAGTGTGAGATTTGATTATGTAGTTAGCGCACTTGTGTGTAGTAGGGTATCAGTTTTTGGAATTCGCTTCCTGGTTTCCCTCACTAAGCCACATGCATTTGTACTTGCCAAGAAGCTATATGAATAGGGTAGTGTTTGTGTACCATTTATCAAGAAAATACAGTGTGACCTTTATGCAGGTAAGGTTTTAGTAAAGTTGCCATTATATTGCTTAAATTCCCCCNTATCAAGAAAATACAGTGTGACCTTTATGCAGGTAAGGTTTTAGTAAAGTTGCCATTATATTGCTTAAATTCCCCAAATTCTCTCCTACATTGAAAATTACATCAGTATAAATTATAAAATAAAGCACAGAACCTCATTGGTAGTCACATAAAACCAATTTTTTAATCCCAAGGCAACTTCTTTTTGAAGGAATATGTTGCTTGAAATAAAATCTTCCATTAAAGGGCAGAAGATTCTCAACACGCCAATTCTGAAATTGAGTAATTGAAGATCGGAGAAACTCCCTGAGATTGTTCACAATTGTCAACATTTTAATAAGCCTATCTCCAATGAAAGGCAGACTGTTATCAGAAAAGTGCTGCATACTTAGCAAAAGAAGAAAACTGTCTCTGGACATTACTTTTCCAAATGTAGGCTTTATACAAAACTGTATTCATTAATTTTGGTCTTACTTTACAACTTATGCAAAACAAATATTTGTTAATTTGAAATTAATAGTATATATAGTACACTCCTGTTTATACGTGTTTTGCTTAACCAGTTTTCGGCTTATCCGTGGGGCTTTTTGGCTTTTTTCAAAGTCTACTGTAACTCTGCGGTAAGGCAATGCTGTAATGTGTTTCTTTTAACAAGCAGCAGTACCATGTACGTCTATCGCTGTGCCGCGTGAGACGAAATTTATTTCTTTAAACTGTCAGCCTGTCACAGGGATCTGTGTGAGACATCCATTTCCGCCCGTTGAAGAGTTTATCTGATCGCACTCATCTCAGTTACCACCTCAACACCACGTTTTGCAAGTTTATTGATCAATCGGGCACGGTTGTTGTTCACTGTTTGTAGGGTCGTTTTTGCAACATTAACACAGTATAAAAGGTCAGTTTTAACTATCATGGAAAAGTTAGAAATAATAAAAAAATTTGAGCATTGTGTGTTATAAACAAAAACATCAATTACGGTGCTAAACAAAAAAAAATTGCAGACTTTTTCAAGAAAGGCATAGTTTAAATTTTTTTTTTAATTTTTTTCATATCAAGTGTTAAAATGTTTAAAAAAAACTTAACAGTTCAGAAATTTAAAACTTTTGGTGGGCATGCGTACAAGCATGCACGTATGTGCATGCACGTATGTGCATGTACGTGTGTGTGTAAGTCAGTAAAATTTTAATAAGCTCCTAGTTATTTAAGATGTATNGCATGCACGTATGTGCATGTACGTGTGTGTGTAAGTCAGTAAAATTTTAATAAGCTCCTAGTTATTTAAGATGTATAGAAATCTAAGATGTTTCAACACAGCCTATTGAGACTAAATGAGAAAGCAGCCTACACTTATTAATAGAGGCAAGTGCTAACATTTTTCTAAAATTCATTATGGTTGTCACAAACTTTGAATGAATGAATTTAGACTTTTTAAAATGTATTTTCCTTGTTTTAGAGAAAGTTAACGTTAGGTTCTGCATTTGTATTATAAGGGTTATTTTTTTTAATGGGGAGTATACTTTATTGTTTAAATGCCATGTTGCTCCATTTAAAGTCCCGTTATTGTCTTTACTGCATTACATTCTAAACTTTCAACTCACTCTGCCATCTCAAGGACGGGTTGTGTGTACATTGAGGAAACGACACACACACACACTACACACCGCTTATCGCTCCGTGCCGCCCGCCTGGTGCCAGTGTAGGCTATAAGCTGTGTATACTCGATGCAACATAAATATCAGATAAAGTATCGTGTACTGTACTACATACAATACAGTACATTTCTTTAAATGCGTGATTTGTGTTTGCTTTGAAATGTATAATAGGTACTGTGTTTTATCACGATTTTCGGAGCTAATATCACTGTTCCATTAAAAGTAAAAATATGTAAATTCGATTATCCGGGTTTTTTAATACAAATTTGCTTATTCGTATTTTCTCTGGTCCCGATTAACATGTTTAAGTATAATAGTAATATTCATGATTAATTTTGAGTTTATAATATTATATATTTGGGTTGAAAGTTTCCAATAGGGCTGAAAATGGTTCTGAAATTTCTGTAAAAGTGATACCTAATATTGATTTAATACCAAAGGTGGTCAATTCATTAGCAAAGATATATCTTAGATATTTGTAAATTTTTTAGCATAATTAATTTCTTGAGGTTTTGTAATTTGCAAGGTTCCTTCAGTAAATTCTGTTAATGAGAATAAAGATGTTGCCATTAACTACCTTGTTGCATTTCTAGTAATTTAATAATTCTAAATTATTACCACCATATGTGTACATAGTGATGCCAACATTTTATTAAATTTCTTTAGTGCTTCACTTGTTCAAAACTAACAATAGTTAACAGAATGCATAGAAAGTACACAGGAGTTAAAAACATATTATAATGACAAGGACTGTTGCAATTTAATAGTACTGACAATGAAATAGTTGATAATACTTCTTGCAGGTTGTTAAAAGTGTGAATGGCAAATATCTGGATAGAGAGTTTTTAGGGACACAATTTAGGCAATGTTTAAATGTAATAGAATGCATCTGATTGAAATATGATGCAGATAAAGATTTGAAAAAGTGATAAGTGAATTAATACAACATGACATAGTCATCTAAAGTGATTTTGTAACCTTTTTTATCATTGACCCTACATTTTGGATTTCATACTAATAATGGTGACATGCGGTAACGTTAAACTACAGCCTGACATTGACCTGCAAAATCTGTTGGTGTATACAGACAGGAAATTCTGGGAAAAGCAATTTTAAGATTATTTAATCAGTATGGGGCAAAATCAGTCAAATGATAAAGTGAAGGTATCACTCCTTAGAAACATGATAGGTAGTGCATCTGCTCATGTTTTGTTTTCGCTTGCCTTGTTAGATGCTGACCATGATAACTATATACATGTCAAAGCAAGCATGGAAGAGTATGTGAATCCAAGAATTAATTAAGTTTTTGAATGTACCAATGAGTATCAGAGGATGGGGAGAGCTTTGACCATTTTTTCACAGCCCTTAGACAACTAGTCCACAACTGCAACTATAATAATGAGACACCTTCGGTGCTGCAACAAAATGTGGGAGATAGTAAAAGCAGCAGTGAAATGAGGAAGGAGAACGCTGAAGACAAGATGCTGTGAGAACATGTCCATGGCATACACAGCAAGGCACTATATACAAGAAGCATTACTATTTATCAAAAATATAGCATTATAAAAGGAAGAATTATACTATGGAATGAGTGAACTTAGTAAACTTTGAGTGTAGCAAATTCATAATAAAAGTGAAAGTATCTAAAGTGAACAGGCATTTGTAGATGGTTCAAACAAATTAGTTAAAAGTCTAAAGAAAGGTAAGTAAGAATTGCTAGATCAGAGATGAAAGNTAAAAAAAGTTCAAGTGTAGTAGGTGTCAGTCCACACATGGAGCATGTTTGGCATATTAAAAAGTATCTTAAGTGTGGTATACTTAGGTAACCATTTTGCATAATCTTGCTGGGTGAACAATGTTAAAGTTGTGGATCAGCGTGGTGGTTCTAGCTCATATAAGTCTTTGTACTGTCACAATGTACAATTCTACTTGAATGTTAAAGTCAAGAAAGCCAAAGGTAGGTGTAACAAAACATTATGTCGTGACAACATGAAGTATCCCAATGACTGACAGGAAGAAATAAACAATTAGCAAAAAGATTTGGTTGTAAAACTGAATATGGGGTTTCAAGTAAATGTTTTGTTACCTCTTAAGATTTTTAAAAAGGTGAACTGTAAGTTCAAGGTAAGTTATACAAATGTTAAAGTGAAAACACTACATAGCATAGTCAAACCATGGAATCAGATTAATCCATGTTATGAAGTCGAAGGTAAGGAGGCATATATATACTTTATTATTGTAGATCTAGATGGTCACCAGGATATTTAGCACAGAATTTGGAGCAAAATGTGAACTCAATGACTGTTCAAGAAACCATTAAAGTAAAATATGTAAAGTATAATCATGACATATTTCAGGGTCTGGGTTGTTTCCAACAAAATGCAAAATTCTGAATAAACTCAGTTCTGAAACTGTGTGCACGTCTACAAGGATGGTGTCTATCACAGTGAGGAGAAAAATTCAAAGACAAACTAGTCAGACGAACAAAAAAAGTTATAGAAAAAGGAGATAATCTTGATGTGGAAGTGTGGTTTAGCAATCTTGTTGTAATACAAAGACCAAATAAAAACTAATAGTCCAAGATCCCAACTAAAATCGACCCAATTTGAATGAGAGGTATTTTTTATAAAAGATAATACATAAACTAACAAATCACGCATTGGTTCCCTAATCATATCCTGGCCAACCTACTGTTAATTAAAAACAATTTAATACATTTTTTTTAACCACTCCTGTCATTTGTTATTTCCCAAAATTTCATACCAATCAGTAATACAAGACACAAGTAAAAAGAAACAATTAGGTTGCCTATCTTTTGCTTGGCCCTACTACTAAGTTGCCAGTTATAAATATATGAGTTTGCATTATTAATTTACCCTCATCTGTTATTTAATTGAAATATATATCAAATTAAAGGTAATTTTATTGCGAACACGATGGTATTAGGTTGCCTAAGCAAAAGTGGTCCAGACTCACAGTTGTCGCGCTTTAAAGTAAGCCGAATGAAAAAAGATACAAAAAGTTTCCACAGTATAATCAAAGTTATTTAAAATACGGTTAATCCGTTTGATGATAGTATCAATAAAAATGTGTTGTTCAATATTTTGACTGGTAAAGCAGCATCTTCAGATGTTACTGATTTCCTGCTTACCGCTAAGTCAGTAGGCTACCAGCAAAAATTGAATTTCATTTCTGAATGCTGTTCAGTTCCCGGAATATTTGAAAAACCTATACAACGAAACAAAATCTTAAATTTTGCATTGCAGTCACTAAAGCTCAGATGAACAAAGACAAGAGCAAGAAAATTCTACTTAAAAGGGAACGAGACATCTTTGGCCGACTACTTGCAATTAGTAACGATAAAAATATTAACATAGGAACATAAAAAGTCAAACACTGTTTGACTTTTCCACTAGCACCAGTGCCGCCTGCTCTTTTCTCGTGTACTGGTGAAATGTTAAAAACACATAAGTCTACGTTAGCCAAGACATTAAAGTCTCAAGTCAAAATGGTTGAGCCAACGCAAATCGACAATGAAATAATAGATGGTTTTTACTTCTTGCATCTTATCGGATCCTCTATGCCACAAACATTTGATAAGATAGCTGAATCTATCCTTATAAAACTTTGCTGAACTAATGCTTCTGAGATACACATCATATTTGACCGCTCTTTAACGCCTTCTATCAAAAATTGTGAACGCCAAAGTCGACAGGAGTTCAATATTCCATACAGAATTACAGGGCCTCTACAATCCAGACATACCAATTTTTTGGGAAGCCTAACAAATTATTGTTTTAAGGAGACTTTACTACAATTCTTAGCTAATTACTGGGAGAATGACAATTTGGTATCAATAATCCAAGAGAACATATTTTTTTATAACAGTAGGGGATTAGTGCTTTTCTTATCACATAGAGGGAAACCATGTTGTACAGTGTGGAGAATATAGGTCAACATGAAGAAACGGATAAGCAAATTATATTTCATATATTCAAAGCGCCACCAAGTACAAAAATTTTGGTAAAAGCCTCTGATACTGACGTTTTGATAATTTTGCTGGCTAATATGCATAAAGTTTCTAAGTCAGAAATTTTGTTAACAGGTTCAACGACCAAGAAAGGCAATAATAGAGATCGTAATTACGTTAATTGTACAAAATTAGCATTGAAGTTGGGATCCACATTAAGCTTACGTCTGCCGGCTTTCCATGCATTCACAGACTGCAATTACACGGCAGCTTTTTACAATAAAGGAAAAGTCAAACCTTTCAAAAAACGAGACATACCAGAAAATGTTTGCGCCATTAACAGATGAAGCCGACCGACATAGACGTTCAGGAGTTTACTGCTCTTATGTATGGCATCAAGCATTGCACAAGTGTAAATGACGGGAAATATCGCATTTTCAACAAAAATTATGTGACTAAAAAAAAAAACGAACAATTTATGAAAAAGATAAAAAACTTCGACTCAAATTTGATCTCACCATGCTGGAAATCGCTAAAACAAAAAATTTTGCGCACAATTTATGTCAATTCTATGTGGCTTATTGCAACTGATCCTTGTTGTATAAAACTACATTCTGAGGAATGCGATTGGTTCATGGATGGCTATTTAAAGCCAACAGGGTTCGTTGGGGACCCAACGTCTTTACAAGATGATGACATATTGCGCACGACAAACAATGATAATAATAATGACAATCCCTCAGAATTTGACTATAACATTGCAACTTCTGATGAATCAGATGCTGGATAACTTTTTGTATGTATACAAAAACATTTAAGTTTTATAATAAAATATTTTTTTAGTATAACAAAACAAAAAATTTGTTAGTAATTTTTAAGCCTTTTCTAAAATATTTATTTATTTATTTTTTCCATTTTATGTTATGAAACAGTTAACATTTTAAAGATAAGTTTATATTATTTATATATTATATATTACATTATAAATTTTTACATTATAATCTATCACACGGAGAAAAGAGCATGCGCACTCTCTTTCACTTGGCAGCTGCCTCACGCACAGCTGCTATGCTACGTCCTTTTCTATTGCATAGAGTAGTACGTGCAGCACTTCTCTGTCGCGCCCCACTCTTACTCAAATATGCATACTTTAAAGCGTGACAACCGAGAGTCTGGACCACTTTTGCTTGGGCAACCTAATACCATTGTGTTCACAATAAAATTACCTTAAATTTTATATATATTTCAATTAAATAACAGGTGAGGATAAATTAATAATGCAAACTCATATGTTTATATCTGGCAACTTGGTAGTAGGGCCAAGCAAAATACAGGCAACCTAATTTTTTCTTTTTACTTATGTCTTGTACTGCAGATTGGTACAATTTTGTGAAATAACAAATGAGGGGAGTAATGAAAAAAAATTAATTCAATTGTTTTTAATTAAGGGTAGCCTGGCCAGGATATGATTAGGGAACCTATGCATGATTTGTTAGTTTATGTATTATGTTTTATAAAAAAGGTTTAGCGGCTTTTCTGTAAAGAAAAAAAATAGTGCAAAATGGTATATTTCCACTCTACTAATGATGCAGAACACAAATATACTAGGGGCATCAATGTCCAACTAATTTCGTAATATATGCCCACCTATCCTAACAGAACCTAACCCCACGATGGGTGAATCACTATTTTACATTTTTAAACTAACCTAGGATTGTTGGGTTTTACACTAACCTAGGATTTTTGGATTTTACACTAACCTAGGATTGTAGGATTTTACACTAACCTAGGCTGTTTGGGTTTTACACTTAACTACGAATGTAGAATTTTAGGGATTTAAAGGAACCGTAAAACACACCAAAAGAATGTCAGTTGACTCACCTAGGTAGGGGGCTGGTATAATTCCTCTGTCCTCGGCTCGACGAAACACCATGTTCCGTAAAATCCACATATGCGAATATATAGCACTGAAATACTTATTTACAGCCGAATAAAATGCACTCAAGCACTAGTTTACAACCAAATATAATGCACAGAAGCACCCGTTATTGCTTCACTGTGTTTAAATCCGTCGGATTGGGACGGCACAAGCAACACAGAGAAAGACGCCATGGCTACTGATATTTTTTTAATTGACCATTAAAATGCTTGTAATGACATCCGTGGCCACTAGGTACCATGGAATCAGCAAGGCGCGGCCATTATTAATGGCAGTAGACGTTAATAGATGTAAACAAACAAATTTAGCAATTTTTTAAAATATGTTCTACTTATTTTAACATTACGCCCTCTTGAATATGAATAAGGTAAGCTGTGCAGAACCCATTNAAATATGTTCTACTTATTTTAACATTACGCCCTCTTGAATATGAATAAGGTAAGCTGTGCAGAACCCATTAATGCTCCTTTTTTTGGTCTAGGACGTTTCATTCACAAACGTAAACAAACTGGCTATACTACTCATTTTGCAATTTTGTTCAATTTTTTTTAATATGTTGTACTTATTTTAAAGCTACACCTCTAGTATATTCGTGTTCCATGTGATAAGTAGAGTAGAAATATATCATAATTTTGAATTTTTTTTTGAGTTTTTCAGAACAGCCCCTAATCTTAATAATTACCATAAAAAATACTTCTCATTCAAATAACAAATGAAGGTAGGTCGATTTTAGTTGGCATCTTAGACTATAAGGTTATGTCTAAACTCCTCTGATCTGAATAGAGGCATTGTCAGATATTATCATATTGTGCCAATAATAAAGGTAATTGGTGAAAAAATGGCATGCAATGACAAGTGGTCAGAGTGCCGGGTGGCCGAGACACTCTTGTACCAAAGAGCAGTAAATTTGAAAGGAATAGTTCAAGTGTTGAAAATTGGAAAATTTACGAGATTAAGCACCAGTCACACTAGCAGGCGATGATATAAACTGAAGTTGGTGGATCTCAGGGGCCATGTGGCCGACCACCCGGATGTACTCGATTCCCTTGTGGTGCTGCGGCTGCTATAGCTACTGATGTCGAGGGATATTACAGGCTCCCCTCATGCCGTTACCATTATGTACCTTATGTTGCAGGTCTATTTTAAGGCTGACCTGCACACCTAACATGAATTTGGAAATGATTTAAGTAACAAAAACTGACATGATATGGGCGGGTTGTTGGGGTCCCACTCCCTTGCACACCATTAAAGCAACACTCGAAATAATACATGCCGTTACTTAAAATCACGTATATTTTTCTTGAGTAAAATGAAGTTATATGCGCGATCACACGCAATACATACTGAATTGGCTCCTGGTCTAAGCCCACCAATGTAGGATGCTGTGAAAACCACGGGCGTACTCGTCATTATGTAGTTTTAAAGTGTAAATTAAGTCTCCCGGGCAATGCTATTCTGCAGGGAGGTGAGGGGGCAATCTCTGAATACAAGCAAAAAAGTTCTATGCAGTAAAGTATGGCAAGCTACACAACTAGTGAAACAAAGATGAAGGTGCCTGGAGTGAAGTTACACCATGCCACCCTTGCACAAGCTGGAATTTTCACTGGCAGATTTGGCACGTGCTTGGGTACAGCTATGCTGGGTACATGCCAAAAAGTGACTAACTTGCACTACTTATAACAAACATGCTGTAAAAACCCTTGAAATCAAATATAAAATTAGAGAAATCGTATAAACTGGCACTTTGCCCAAAAAAACACAACCACTCATGACATAATTAATAAAACTGGAGAAAATTACAAAACCCTCATAAAAATTAAATGAAATGTTCTACATATTTTCAAAATAAATATGTAGCTCAATGAAGTGTCCTGCTGGGTTAGTTAATTCATCGATTTTGTGCCATGAGTTTTTAATAAGGAATTTTTTATACACAGGTATGCGGCCACCGGTTTACAAATTTCCCATACTGGCACGTCGGTGCTCGTTTCTGGGGAGGGGGGTTGCTGCCCACCTCTGCTCTGCTCACTTGTGCTGCGCTACACTACTTGACTACTCTCTCTTGCTCCCTCTGTGTGGCCAGTGTGCATGTTGTGCTAACATGCACAGCATGCCAGATGGGCTTAGGAAAGGACAGGATGACATATTGCATCAAATTCCCCCCGTGGAGAACGTCTGATTGCTGTGTCTCCTCACGCACAGCATATATGTGGTACCGGTCCATGCTATCTTGGCCACACGTCAAACACTCCCTTGATGCTGGCACCATGCTGACTGGTCTGTCTGCTGCTATCGCACGGGTGGCCAGCTATGGGGTGGAACGTGGTGACATCACCGCAAGCTGGGCATGCCCGCATGCTGCTTGGAATTGCGAGGAAGCTAGCTGGCTTTGTTGCTGTCCTCCTCGCAATCACTGGTCTTCCTGGTTGACTGCTGANCTTGGAATTGCGAGGAAGCTAGCTGGCTTTGTTGCTGTCCTCCTCGCAATCACTGGTCTTCCTGGTTGACTGCTGAACACATGGCCACTGGCAGTAACCTGGGCCGGCAGGTGAAGAGGTAGGTTGACCACCCTGCGGTTTTCCCTCCTGCGCTGTCAGCATTTCTCCTCCACTCGATCCGTCTTGGTGCATCACCACTTTGCTCACAGTGCATGAAACAGTGGGGCGTCTTGATGCTGTCGACAGCAGCAGGCTGCACTCCTCGTCGTCACCTGGTGCTGGCAAAATGCACAGGAGTAAGTGCTCACCGCTTTCCCCACGCATGGTGAGTGTCACAGAATGGGTGGTGTGCCTTGCATCTTGCTCTGTCTGTGTTGTTGGTGGTGGTGGTGGTGCTGGTGCCATAGTAGTGCCGGTTGGCACCACTGTATCCTCGGGGGTACTCTCAGAGCATAGATCCCTGGAAGGCATAGAGATGCCTGGCATTGCTGGCCCAAAGAGGCAATGCGGGACAGGGCCTGTGGGCATCCCCACTGCGGTGTCTTCTGCTGCTACTTGCTGTCGTGAGCTTTTATGATCATTTGTTGGTGTTGCGGTGCTGAAGGCGGTGGCGGCACGGTCCGCTGTGGCTAGGCGCAAGTCATCCTGGTGTATCTACACTTGTCTGCGTGCACTTAGCCGGACCAAATACGTTGTGGGCCTTAATGTCTTTACGATAGTGTTTCGGCCACTTCGCTTTGCAGCAAGTCCAGCAAAAAAGTTTTTCTGGGCAGCAGATCATGGGTGTTGTAGCACGTAAACTTGCTGGACTGGGCGCATGCTGGGTGGTGGTCGCTTGCTGGTTGAAAGCCAATGTTGGATATAATGGTGCTGGTGCACATGCACAACTTCTCTGTCTCCCTCCCTTTGCTTGTGCTGCACACTGCTATCAGCTGAGTCAAGGTTACCAACTGACCACAGACAGTCAAACTTGCAAGGCAGTGTGAGGTTGTGGCTTAGCAGCACATCGGCCAGCTTTTTGCCAGTGGCAGCATTGACTCTGCGGCAGAGGGTGAAAAGACAGGTGGTCAGCACAGCTGGCATGTTTATCACCAACAAGTAGTCGTATTTGTGTCTTGAGTTCTTGGTCTCGGCACTTAGTTGGGTTGGCTCATGGATGATAAACAGCTGTTTTTAAGTGTTGTATGCCCCAGCATGTACACAGTTCCTGCCACTTCCTGCCTGTAAACTGTGACCTGTTGTTGGGCAGTAATTCCTATGGGTATCTCCAGCAGGAAAATAACTCACTCTATAATACTGCTACTACACTGCCTGCACGTGCACTTGATATGGGATATGCTTTAACCCACTGCGAATAGTTATCTGTTACTACCACGATGAAATGTTTCCCATTTGCCATCCTTGGGTATCAACCCATCAAGTCTAGTGAAACAACCTCAAAAGACGTCTATGGCACACATGGTTGCTATTGTTACATCACATCGNTCAACCCATCAAGTCTAGTGAAACAACCTCAAAAGACGTCTATGGCACACATGGTTGCTATTGTTACATCACATCGGCTCAGAGAGCTTTGAAGTGGTTCCATTGCACACATTTGTTGGACGCTGTGAGTTAGGCTGGGCCAATATAAATGCGTGCACACCTTTCATAGGTACAGTCTTTTCTGCACTTGGGTGTTCTTNTGTGAGTTAGGCTGGGCCAATATAAATGCGTGCACACCTTTCATAGGTACAGTCTTTTCTGCACTTGGGTGTTCTTCAAACTTGCTCTTATGCACATAGCACAAAACCTGCTCCCATGCAGCAGGTGGTACAAACACTTGCCAGTTGTCTCATGTGGATGGCAAACATAGCTCTATGCACTCATCTACCACTCGCCAGCATTCCTGTGTGTGCTGGTAACAGNGTCTCATGTGGATGGCAAACATAGCTCTATGCACTCATCTACCACTCGCCAGCATTCCTGTGTGTGCTGGTAACATTTATTAAAGTGTTTTCATGTGACATCACAAGTTCGTTGTGCCCACATGATGTACCCCATTAACTCACGCTCTGTGTTGCAGTCAGCATGCATGTTGTTGAATCTCACCTCTCTTATTGGCTCCTGCAGGTTGGTGGGTGGCAGGANAAGTTCGTTGTGCCCACATGATGTACCCCATTAACTCACGCTCTGTGTTGCAGTCAGCATGCATGTTGTTGAATCTCACCTCTCTTATTGGCTCCTGCAGGTTGGTGGGTGGCAGAATATCTTCCCACTCTGTCTCATCCTGCATCACAATGCTCATGTTGGGTGAGTGGGATAAGGCATCTGCAAGCTGGTTCTCATTGCCAGGGACCTGCTCCACAATGAAATCGTAAGCTTGCAGAAGTAACGCCCACCTGGTCAGGTTGCTATGGGCCTCTCACATTTTATAGCCAAACCAAATACAGGCTGTCTGCGCGCAGGGTGAACTTCTGATATTTGAGATAGGCCCGGTACCTTTTTCATAGACCACACCACTGCCAAGCACTTGCACTCATTCACATCGTACCGGCGCTCAGTCAGAACAAACTTAGCACTTATGCAGCCAATGATGTGCCACACTAGTACAGCACTGCACCCAACCCCTCCTGGCTTGCATCCGTTTGGAGATATAAGTGACGTATGGGGTCATATCTTGCTAGCATCGGACACTCACAGAAATTTTGATCTGCTGGAATGCATTGTCAGCAGTCATACTCCAATGAGATTTCTTCTGTGGTGAGAGACATTGCTGCATGACTGAAGGTCAAGCGGGGAACAAAGAAAGACAAATGAAACAAGCAAAAATAAATTACATATTAAACCTGAAGAGAATTTAAGCAACAGGCGAGCCGAAACATGAGTTTAGAAACAGAAAAAACATACTTACAATCAAGAGCTAACTAAGTCACCACCATCTCAGCCTGCCTTGTGTTGGAGGCACTAACAATTAAGAGAGATGAAGTAAGAGCGAAAGACTTCATGCCTCTGTGCTGGAAAGCTTCGAAGTGACCCAAGCACAAGCTACACCATCTTTGTTGGCCAGGCAAGGGGAGGGCGCATGCACACAATGGGAGTAGAGGTGGGGAAAGCGTAGAGGTAGGAGGAAGAAGTGGAAGGATTACTTGCAGAAATGTTGGGGTCAGAGTGCTGCCGCAGCGACTAGAAACAATTGATTACTCAATAGAGTCTGTGATTCGTGACTTGCTACGAAAATACAAAAAATTAATTTGGTTCAACATAAACTAAAATGCAGATGAACGGGATTTGACTGCTATTGATTAGGACTTATTGTGGCATCAAGTTGATAGTCTTGCTCAGTACTGGGCCATCAGGAACGTCCCACTCCTTTAAACCTCCTTTCCTTTTTCCCAAATCACTCCTCATATAACCTACTATTTTGCCATTATTAAAATGGGGGTTGTTAGGACAAACACTAAACCAATGAAATTGAATTAGTATAAAATAATGACACAGTGTGGTTGGTTGTTTATTGCGGTTGAGTTTTGCTTAATTATCACAAGCACTGCTGTCACAGTTCATTTTCACACTATCCTTGTGGGATGCGGTGGTGGTGGAAAATAAAGTAATTTTGTCTCCTGTTTACACTGTACATTGAGGACTCTTGATGCCATCATGCAGAACTGGTTTCTCGATCACAAGGGTTGCGCTCAAGGATTAGCACAGCACACATGAGTTCATTGAGTTTGCTATATAGTAGGGGCACTAGCATGCTCGGTAATCTGGTTGCACTATCTCAGCAATCACTTCCAATATTTCCCTTTCCAGTGGATGTGGGTGGAATCATTAAATGAGGTGAATCATGCGTGTTATGGACTTTGTAAGTTACTCTGTCGGCCATTCCGCTTCTAGCATGAGCCAACTCTGTGTTTGTAGTGATGTAAATATGTCGTCAAAGCGGAATTGGAATGCGTGCTAAAACTTGCCACACTGCAGTCCGTAGTAATTGATGGCTTTCCACCAGGTGCATGTTTCCCCTTCTATTTGCGTGCCCACACAGCTAGAACATTCCTTCATGCAAACACCGTAGCACTGAAGACATAAAGTGCAGTCTGTCAAAAACTCTATTGGGTCCTCCATAAGTAATTAGCAAATGAAGGTAACAACTGGAACCTGGCAAGAGTGGCAACACTGAGCGGGCCACCCAGTATGTGTGTATGGTGTAGTGCAGATCTGTTGCCTTCTGCTGGGTGGTACCCACGTCGACACAGCTGGTTGCGCTCGTACTTGCGGTGGTGCATAAGTAACTGCGCCTTGGTTGGTGGAATTTTCCGTTGGTAGGTTGGTGGCGTTGGTATGAGTGGCAGTGGGAAAAGTATGCGGTGAGCAGTGGTACATATGGCATATGGTGCAGCTGTATGTGCTAGCGGGAGAGGTGCTAGCGGGAGAGGTGCTGCTAACAAGGCCAGCTGATGAAGGGGTTCAATGGGCAAGCAGCACATTTTTTTTGGTTGTGGCTGGCCACATGCACGTTGAGTGCACCTGACAGTTGTAGCTGTGCGCTCGCTGATGATGTGCAATGGATGCACATGAATTTGCCATTTTGTATCCACAGCCTCACACCAATCTATAGGAAGCGCACATTTACATGGACCGCACACACTCTGCACATCAACACAGCACTACTCTCTCCGTCCTCGCATGTGGGCCGGTGACACTGTATAGGTTGACATCCAGGGCGTGTCAGCAGGTCACAGTATGCAGCGGTGGTGCACGTGTAATGAGGTACTAGGCACTGTTAAGGACAGATCCTTCCCAGTCATGGTCGTGAGTTCGATCGCAGAGAAGCACACTTTGTGAAACACAGGGCAAGGTGAACCCCTAGTGCAGTGTAGGGAATGTATACAAATTTTGTGTACATTCCCTACACTGCACTATTCCTTGCCCTATACACACAAGACTGTCATACTACAAACTTGGACAATTTGGTGTTCTGAAATTTTGTGGGTTGTTGTCGGCCAAAAGTAATTTTGTAAAGTCCAGTGACAAATCGTCGCTCAATAAGGAACTGTTTTTAACTTCGTGGCTGCATGTTGGGCTGGGCTTGTGGTCGTATTGAGAGTACTGTGTGCATACAGCATTCTTGGCTACTGCGTCCTGGAGGACTAGGAGCAAGCACTGCAAGCACAAGGGCGCCAGGCTGCCTCCTTGTACTAGGCTAGCCATGTGTCATGGTTGCGAGACTGACCGGCACCGGAGGGGATGGCACAGATGTGCTGCACAGCTCTGCTGCGGCGATCAATACTCTCTCGCTGTAAGGGCAGCACTGGAGGGGAGGTGCTGGCGCACTTGCCATCCTTGTTCCCCAAGATGGAAGGAAGATGATGCTAACAACATTGTGCTGGCTATCATATGTGCCTAATGTGCGCTTTCCTGCACAATGGCATGCATTAGGCTGTAGTTGGCATGCTTTTTCACCCATGTGGCAGCATCCAAAAGGTGTCTCTCAGCATTGTCCCAGAAGACCCACGATGTTCAGGCTGTGCCTTATGGAGCAAATCTTGCAGTAGTCAGGGGGAAAGGAATTAATTTTGCCTGTTTGAACGGAATTAAAATTTAAAGATTTTGGTTTGAATTTTTTGAAGAAAGGAGAGGGAAGGAATACGTCACACGGAATGGTGACATTTGACGCATGGTCAGAGTGTCAAGTGGCCGCAACACTCTTGAACCTAGGAGCGATATCACTGAAAGGAATACTTCAAGTGTTGGAAATTGTAAAATTTATCCAACTAGGTGCCAGTCATGCCAGTAGGCAATGATGTAAGTTGAATTTGGTGGATCTCAGGGGCAGTGCGGCTGACCACCTAGACGTACTCGGTTCCCTTGTGGTGCTGCAGTTGCTGTAGATCCTGATATCAAGGGATATTACAAGCTCCCCTCACGCTGTTACAATTATGTACCTTATGTTGCAGGCCTATTTTAAGGCTGACCTGCATGCCTGACATGAATGTGGATATCATTTACACAACCAAAACTGACATAATATGGGTGGGTTGTTGGAGTCCCACTCACCTATGCACTGTTAAGGCAACACTCAGAATTATACATGGCGTTACTTAAACTCATGTATATTTTCCTTGTGTACAATGAAGATACATTTGCTATCACACGTGATACAAACTGGATCAGATCATGGCCTAAGCCCACCATGGTAGATTACACTGCAAAAATCACGGGCATATGGCTTTGTGATTATATGGTTTTCAAGTGCAAATTAAGCCTTCCCAGGCAATGCTATGCTGCAGGGTGGTGAGGGGGCAATTTCTGGGCACAAGAAAAAATGTTCTAGGCGTTAAGCTATGGCAAACTACATGACTGGTGAAACAAAGATGAAGGTGCCCAGAGCGACGTTACACCGTGCCATTCTTGCATGAGGCAAAACAATCACTAGTGATTTCTGTGCTTGCTCGGGTACAGCTACACCGGACATGCCCAAAAGTGACTAACTTGCGCAACACATAACAAAAAAACTGCAAAAACCCTTCAAAACAATAATTAAATTAGAGAAAACATATCAACTGGCACTTTGCTCAAAAGAACACATTTTAACCACTCATGATGTAATTAATAAAACTGGAGAAAGTTACAAAACTCGTACAAAAATTTTATAGAATATTTTTAATAATTTGGAAATAAATGTGTAGCTCATTGGAGCATACTGGTGCATTAATACATTTATTGATTTTTCACCATAAGTTTTAATTAAAGAATTTTTTAAACACTGGTATGCAGCCACTGGTTTACAAATTTCCCATACTGGCACATTGATACTCGTTTCTGGGAAGAGGAGTGGTTGGTAGGGTGAGTGGGAGTCGAGGTTGCCCTACTCTGCCCTGTTTGCATGTGCTACGCTACACTACTCGACACATCACTACACTTGCACTACACTCTCTTGTTCCCTTCATGCAGCCAGTTTGTGTGTTGCACTGACATGCATGGCATGCAGACAGGCTTGGGAAGGGGCAGGACGCTGTCCTAGGTCAGCAAAATGTACTTTATTGTATTGGACCTGAGGGATAGGCTTCATCAGATGTTGTTAGATAGGGAATCATCTATAAATTGCTACATTTACATTCCCTTTGGCAGCTGGAGATATCTTAGAATGCCATATGGTGTGTATTGTGCCCCAGAAAAAAATTCTGAGTTTGGTGGAAAGAATCTTTTCAGACAGACAAAACATTGTGATTTATTTTGATGACTTGATGTGTATTGGAAAGAATGAATAAAACCACTATAAAGTGGTGCATCATGTAGTTGAAAGAGCAAGGGCACTAAATATTAAATTTTATAAAGGCAAAATCCAGTATAAATTAACCGAGGATAAATACATAGGGCACTTGTTTTCTTGTGAAGTGATATAAGTCAATCCAGAAAGAGTATAAGACAGATAGAACTGAAACCCCCGAACAGTAAAAAATAGTTTTAGAGAGTACATAATTGGTATGTTCAATTATGTGAAAAACATTCTACCCAAAATGTTTCAAATTATGTTGGAACTCTGTGAATTTCTTGGAGTAGGAATAACATGGGAGTGGTTGACAACCCATCAGAAGGTGTATGAGATGCTGAAACAAAAATTCTCCTTTGCATCACTGTTGCTGTTATTAGACCCCAAACTAAAAATTAAAATAGAATGTGATGCATCACAAAGTTGGTTAGGATGCTAAATGTCTCAAAATGATCCAACCACTGGTGGGTTGCAGCTAGTATCAAGTGCATCCTGCAGTCCCAACGAAAGCCAAAAAGTTACTCACACACAGAGAAGGAACGCAATTTATATTACTTTTCTGTCACAAAACTTCATGACTTTATAAATGAGTATCATATTAATATTCAAACTAATCACAAATCTTTGGTTGCAATCATGGGAAAGAATATTGCAAAAATTTAGTCAGTCAGACTTTAGAGGATGAGTTTAAAACTTCAGCTGTCCCATGTTGAACAATAGTTCCAAATCAGTCATAATGGAACAAAGAATGTATTTAATGTACATTAGTTTCATAAATACCTAGTGGTAGATAATGTACAATTCCCTTCATGTGAATGTACAAAATACTATGAAAGGTATGTAATTTAACTTAGGACTATCAGACCATATTAAAATTGTCGTAACAGATTTGCTGAGAAGACAGCAGGGATAAGTAAGAAAATACTAATTATGAGTCAACGTGAGGGCACTGACTATAAGGATCTACTGACAAAACACAATAGTATCCCTGTGACAGGTTTACGACTCTCCTCTGCACAAACGGAGTTAAATAGATGTATCAGGTCCAAAGCACCTATTACTGCAGTGGATCTTAAGCCAGTTGTACATGAGGGCATCTATGAAACTCTTTTAGCTAAACAGGAAAAAGTAAAAGGGTGGCATGACAAGACTGTTAGGAGGAAGGAGGTTGACTCCAGAGGAGATAGAATAGTAAGTAGGACAGAGAATGATGATTATTGGGAGCCAGTAACGAGCCAAAAGTATGTAATTTCTGGAACTATTTTCTTTCATGCCCGGAGATGCCACCTCACCTTCACCCGGAATTTCATTGTCTGGTGAAGCTTACTGTATGCACGCATGGCCACAAACTCGCATCTTTTTCCGCGTAACTTAAGGCCAGGGCGCACATAATTTGTTATTTTGCATGTGCAAATGTAATGTAATCAACAGAGGAAAAGGAAATATATATATGTGTCTGTGTGCATGTGTGTGTGTGTGT
>NQII01002318.1:338673-356410 GCA_002778355.1 Clitarchus hookeri
AGAGAGAGAGAGAGAGAGAGAGAGAGAGAGAGAGAGAGAGAGAGAGAGAGAGAGAGTGTACAACCTACCAGTGTATATTTTTCCAGTGTCTATGGGAACGTAACCCCAATAATCCACCATTTTGCTATGCCCTTAATCAGTGTAATGTATAAAACCTTAAATTTGTGACATTATTTTAATTGCAGTATTTAAGGCATGCAGGTCAGCCATACATTTAATAGGCATACGAGGTAGCACAAGTATGTCTTATGGAGCTAATCAGTATCAATGCCTCTTTGGAGATAAGTATATGTCTGGATGATTGGCCATACAACCCTGGGATCAACCACATAAGTCTCAGTTCTACCAATGTGTCATCATCAGTCGGCAATGACTGGCACCTGTCGGGTAACCTACATCTTTTCCAACACCCTGAATTTCCTTATTTTGTCTAACCACTTCTTCACCATGCAGCCTCCGGCCAATCAACAGATCAAGTTCCATCAGCTAGTCAGTTGAAATTGTCAAAAACTAAGACAGCTGTAGGAAAGCCATACCACCACATCCCTCAGTGTGAGTAAATCACTTCCTGTTCACCTAATCAGCAAGATAGACTGAGAACAAAGCAGCAAAAAGGGTACAACACCCCAGTGATGACAGAGTAGTGAGGCGTAACACAAGTAAGTTGAAACTGTCAAAAACTAAAGTAGTTGTAAGAAAGCCACATTACTACATCCCTGAGTGTGAGGAAATCACTTGTTCACCTAACCACGCTAGCCAGACTGAGGACAAAGTAGCACAATGCGTTCATCTCCTCAGTTACAAAGCAGATGACTAATCCCAAAGAACTAAGGGTCCGATGATGCCTGTAGGACAGGAGAATAGACAGGATATGGGGTTTAGAGTATATGATAATGTTCATAAAACTATTGTAAGAACCAAAAATAGTAGTGTTAGTTGTAATGAACACAAGGGAGGACACAATAAGGTATATAAAGGATTTGATTATGTTAAAAATATTGACATATAAAACTTAATCTCTTATTTGATGCTATTATTCAAAATTGCCAGAAAAAGAGGCTCTACGTACGATGCTTATAATGTATACTGTCTACATACAAATTTTGGTTGAATTTGGTTAAATTGTTTGATATATATGCCAAACTTATCTAAATTATTTATGAAGCTGCTATTTTGAACATCTTTGTCTAACCCATTTAAATCATGAACATTTACATGGTCTTCTGTAGCATTTATGGTGTGCACAGTTTGGTACAAATTTATTTGAATTGTTCTGGTGTAACATTTGGTCAGAATCGGTTGATTGGTTCTCGATACATGGCATAAAACCTCCATAATTTTCATGTGGAGATCTTCATAAATGGAAGACAGAAATGTAATGTATGCTCCATTCATGGTATCTTTGATACTTTTGAAAAGAACCTTTGAAAAATCACCCTAGGAGTTACATGTTCAATTGGTTATAAAAAAATGGTATATGGAAAAAGGTTTTGTCTTGCTTTTAGCACTGAAGCACTGTATAAATTGGTTGTTTTATGTTTTAAGTATATATTTTTTCAATAAATTATAATAATTTGTTAAAAGTCCATATTAATTAAAAACGGATTTTGAAGGGACACGTTGGTTATAGCTGAAAAGAAATAGTTTGCAGGTTAAATATTAATATGTATAAATTTTATGCCATAATTGTAAAGTTAATATTGCTAAACTATATATTTACATTTTTACGTAGCACTCATGGGTAAAGATTTCACTGTTATCAATTGAAATTAAATAAATTTCAGTGTCTGTCCAGCAGACTAACACACTCCATCTTGTCCGTTTGGGCACGTGTTTTTCAGAAGTATAGCCACGCCATATTGGATATTGGAGATGCTGAATTGTGGTTATAAAACAAAGTTACAAAACTAACGTAACACATTGTTTCTACTTATAAGATAATTCTAGGTTAAAATGTAATTTTAGTATTAACGTTGTTATTTTTAGCCAACATTTTCCATAATGGAGTTTCTACTCGTGTTCGTGTCTTGTCTCGTTTTGGCGCTAAGTGTTTTAGGAATGATAAAACGTGTGAAAAAAACGACCGGTCACCAAGGCCAGCAAGATATTATCGACGGTGCGGAAAACATCTACATGTTGATTCGACAGGGCAACATTAAAAAATGTAACGTCGTGGAGATGACCGCTTTTCTCCTCAAATTCGGCAAGTCAACCGTCCTCAAGTGAGTAGGGAAACATTAAATGTTGTATTGTCCTCGTGTTCTCATTTTTATAATCAAAGTTGTATTACGGGCAATGTTCCTTTAATTTCGGTAACAATCTGTCTTAGTGGGCTTCTGTAAAAAAGATAAAATGTCTTGCACAGTAGTCCAGCAATACATTTCTTCCTTATAGGCCTAAAAATTTTTTGATATATGATTGGGATTATTGGTTAGGTACTACAAGAAAAATGATGAAGTGTGTACTCCAGGAAAGACAAGAAAGAAGAGGCCACAAGAAGGAAAGTCTGTTGGTACCATTGATGACTTCACGATGAATGCTATTCGGAATGCCATCTACAGAATGTACAGTGAAGGTAAGAATGTAATGTGAAGGAATCAAGTGTGTGCATTAAAAATGTGGTTTTTGAGGTTAGGTCACTATCACATTCAAGGAAAAAGCACTGTTCATAATCAAAACCCATTAACAATGCAATTATCTTTGGTCTTGCTACCTTGTGTGTATATAACTAGGTTGTGTTTGTGAAATGCTAATTTCATTGGAATATGTAGGCCTACGGAACCTAAAAATACAGCTGAAATTGATGGGTCAAGCAGTATGTTTACAAATGCCATTAGATAACAACACAAAATATATGTGATAAATAAAGTAGCACTTCACATATGTACAGTCTAAATGTGCTCAGAACAACACAATACCTTAATCAATCAAAATTTAAAATATAAAGTGCATGAAACCTTTTTTTTGTGTTATGTAAACATTCACATTGAAATATTTCAAAATTCAGCGTATTTAATAATTACAATACTTTGTTACACTAGACATTTTAGTGCATATTTTAGTAAACTGTGAAGTCCAATTTCAATTGATGCAATTATNAAAAGCCCCTAAACTTAATAATTACCACTTTTTTTTTGTGTTATGTAAAATTGAAGTGCAATTTTTAATTGATACAATTGTGAACACTATGTTTCTTGTGGCTTTCCAATACACCCAAGGTACACAAAAGCAAAGGCTGCATAAATTAGTGTATATACTGTTAAAGTTGTGTATACAAAACCATATCAATGAAAAAAAACATTTTGTCTGGTGTGTAAACCAAAATATTAGTGTTAATTTTTTTTTCAATTATTTTTGTATAAGTGTTACCTATATCAGGTTGTGTAAATATTGTTATGTGTATGGATAATTTGACAGGCCTACATGTCACAGTTGATACCGTTTTCAAAGAAATACAAGAGAGGCAGATCAATTTTTACGGTGGAAGAACTACCTTGTACAAATTGTTGAAGAAAATGAAATTTTCATGGACCATTGTCGATGGGCAGAAAACAATGATAGAGAATGAGAATATAGTATTGCAGAGAATTGATTTTCTGAGAAAATATAAGGAAGGAAAAGAAAAAGGTGCACATTTCATTTTTGTTGATGAAACATGGATTTTTCAGAAAGGTATAATTTTTATGCTGTTTCAAAATATACAGTTGTATTTCATTGACATGAAGGCCTATGTCATGAACATTTTCGTTTATTTTCAGGAACTGTATCGAAAGCCTGGCAAGACAGCACTCTGCGGGCAATGAAGAGGCGTTGTGTAGGGAAGGGTAAAAGATTCATTGTAGTTAATGCTGGAGGGCGCAGTGGTTTTGTGCCGGAAGCATGTTTGCTTTTCGTTTCAGGGCAAAAGACAGTTGACTACCATGGGGAGATGAATGGTGGAACTTTCTTGAAGTGGCTAGAAGATATGTTGGTGCATCTTGAGGAACCCAGTATTATCGTTATGGACAATGCATCATATCACAGCACCCAGGTATATGCATAAGCCAATGTGTACCATTCTGTGAAATAATATGAACTGGGTAACTTACAAATACAATAGCTTAATAGCATTTAATGCAATTCCCTGAACAGTAAGTGAGCCATAAAAAGTACATAGCAGACTTATTAGATTTACAATCAGGTTTTTTGATTTCTATGAGCCTAATACTAAAAAAAACTATTAACAATGAGTTGATACCCGTCATTGAGTATGTAGATCTTGTCACGCGGGTAGCCATATTAATAAGTGCAACATCAGCTACACCAGCCTACATGTTATATACATTATACACTTTCTGTAAATATATAAATGAAAGACTCCAATGCATAATTATAAGGGTACCCAGAACATATTGTCAGAAAATAGATACACAAAATAAAAGCTGAATTTTTTTAATGCACAAGTTTGTATATATCATTTTTGTGTAGAATAAACAATATTTTGCAGTAGAGACACTTCCTTAACCATTTGCAAGGCATTTTTGCAGTTCATTATAAATTATATTAAGGACTGCAGTGCAATAAAAAAATATAACACATTAAATGTTATGGGAAGTTTTATATAGTTGTAAGTTGGGTAGGTAAATTTTATCATAACTACAGTTTCTGCCTATTTATGCATTAACAAAATTTAGCTGTTTCCAACAAAAATAAACTTAGCAAATAATCAAGTAATTACTGAAGTCAGTCTGTCTCTCTCTGGAAGTTTCGCGACGCCAGTCGTAGCAGGAATATTATACATGTTTTCAATTTTAGCATATTGTATACTTATTACAACAAAAATAATGATTTTTGAATCAGTAATTCCTAACTGAAAAGAGATTTTAATGTTTGAATACTTATTATATATCATTATGTGATGGCGGGAGTTTTACAAATGTGATGTTGGTAGAAGTGACGTGTTGATGGCAACTTTATGCTCATTGCATTTCGCTGTTCAACGAAACATTAATTTTTCTTGCTCCGTTAATACTTTAAATTACCACTTCAAATTCTTACACGTGTTTTTTTTAACCTACCTAGGCAAGTTACGATGTTGTGATGAATCAGTATTTCCATAGCAGTAATTAATATACTCTAATTTGTGTCGTAACCGCTGCGTCATTGTCGTTACGCCGGCCCAGTGTGTGTGAGATTCAAATATTGAACGTAAAATTTATACGAAGACTTGTTTTTATGGCGAAGTTGATTATTTAAATTCACGCATGTTTATCACAACCTTGTAAGTATTCTAGGTGTTTGAAACACAGTATAGTGTAACGTGCTTATGTTTCTGTGATTGGAATGTTTGCAGTGTTGTGTTTGCAGCCAGCCAAATGTATACAGTTAGTGATTGCATTATGTGAGTTCAAGTTTTTTTGCATTTGCGACTTTTACATTATTTCACAAACAGTAATTTCTACAAAATTTGTCTATGCAAACAAGATGACCCAATACTTTTTTTTTTCTTTCATAATTAGGAATTTTAAAATTAATATAACTGTGTTAGATCCCTTCTAATATTTTGGCAAACTTCATTTTGAGATAAAGTTTAATTTACATATTTTATATTCCTTGTGTCACAACAGAAAAAAAATTTATTTTTTAGGCAGATATTTTGTTAGGTTAATTTTTCAGGTGTNTTATTTTTTAGGCAGAACTTTTGTTAGGTTAATTTTTTAGGTCTTATTATTAATTACATAAATAGCACACATGCATTATTTTTGTAATACATTCCATGGTATTGATACTTATGCTTTGCTTCCCAAGTAAGGTCGAATAAAGAGTAGATATTTGTAAAAATTAATGTTACCATTATAGATTATATAATTTGAAATTGTAAGACAATATTTCGTTTTCCAGGAAGTCAGGTGACAATTGAAGTGTGATTATGCCGAAACAACGGTGTAAACCACCCACTTATTTTTATTTTATTTTATTAAGAAAACTTTCTAGAGGACCTGAAAATAGTTACAAAATGCTGCAAAGTGCAAAAGGAGGAATTCTGCTGGATTGACACATCACCACCATATTTTATAAACTGTGTTACTCTTTTTCTTTATATGCCTGTTATGTGTTGTAAAACAACATTTGAGCAGTACTACCATGTTTAGCAGGTACTGTGTTCTGTAAAACAAACTGTTCCATGTCAAACCAACTTTTACAGATATGAGGTAGATGACATGGCCCGTAATTACGGTCATGAGGTTCTTCGGCTTCCACCCTACCATTGCCACTATAACGCTATTGAGCTAGTTTGGGCCCAGTGTAAGAGATATTACAATAGCCACGTGGGGCGTGGCAACCGGTTTGACAATGGAGCAGTTGCAGCTATCTGGAAAGAAGCTCTTGATTCTGTCACACCAGAGAGGTATTCATGTGTTACCTGACCCCTTGGGTGTCCCTATGTGTGCTCGAAGTGTAATTAGTCTTACCCTTTTCTTGTGTGATTTCCCATATGTGTCATTTCAGGTATCGTACTTTGATGCCTATTATTGTACTCCCAGGAGTAGTACTTGTGTTTAAATTGTGCACACCCAGCACACACCTTCAATTCATTGAAATCATGTATGTCCCCTTTTAATGGTCTTTTGGGTAAACTATAGGTGGATTCAGCTGTTTGGAGGACTCTATTCCTGCTCCGTAGAATGTAGTTGATTCTCTTTGCTTGTGTATTGATTATACTGGGTATGTGGTTTCTTCTTTACTCTTAAATTCCTTAATAATTTATAAATTTATCTGTAACAACTTCTCTGTTAGTAAAAGTAGAGTAAATTCTTATTCAATTGCAAGTAACATATTTTAAATTGGCATGTACCTTTTGTTTTGTATTTAGTAGTATTCCACTTGTATTATACAATTCTTCTTAATTATGATNCGTAATATATTCTTGTTTTGTGTAGATTTGAGTATTTTGTTAGTGTCTTCTTGTTTGTTTCCATTTATTAATGGTATATTTAATGCATTACATAGAATAGGTAGTATTTTATTTAGCATTTCTTAATATGTACTAAGCTGTTGAAATCTCCACAAGTTTTACTGAAGAACAATTTTTATTTTGTAAAAGTTTTCAGGGAACAAATTTTTTCTTGGCCTTGGACACTTATAGATAATTGCTCAAATATCTTTATAGGATTCTCACCTTGCAGCTTATTTTCTTTACAGCACTCATATTTTTTCACAGTTAGAAACTTAAAGTAAATTTTATTTTCTGAATAAAAAATATGTTATAATTCTAAATGTGCAGGAAACAGGTATTCAAATTGTAATTTAAAATTGTATATCATTTTTTAGATGGGAAAACTGCATAGACCATGTCGAGAAGATAATTCAAGCAGACTGGGAAAGAGAAGTCCACGTAGACATCGGTATGCTTCCTCCTCTGATCATTCAGCTCGGTAGGGAAATTGATGATTGGGAAGAGAGCAACAGCGAAGAGTTTGATACCAGGAACGGCGAAGGAGCAGAAGACAGGGAGGTACTGGCAATTCCTCTTGAGGATTTGCCTGGCTGTTCTAATTGAGGTTTGTATGAAATAAAATACCTTGCCAGTGTAAGTATAGTGAGCTTATTGATTTAGAATAATATTTTTTTAATTAGTAATATTTCTATGGATGAAATATGGGGAAAAGGTGAGCAATGCACTATACTTGCGTACTGTGTAGGCAATGAATAATATACCATTTATCACAGTGAAATCTTTAACCTGAGTGCTACTTGCAAAAGTTTCTTATGTAATATTTAACTTGATTAATAAGGAGAAAACAGTAGTGGTATTCAAAAATTTGATTCCAAATAGTATTTTGATAATATGTATTTGGTGTCATTCGAAACAACATTTTCATTTGTAACTCTAGAAAATACAATTATTGTGTTTTAGTACACATTGGTGATTTACATTGTGTATTCAAATACAAATATAACAACTAAAATGCCTGAACTCCCAAACACGTCAACTAATTATTAGAATTGTATTGTTAGTAAGAGATACCCTTCTTAGCCAATGTAAAATGCATTTCTGTTTTTAACTCATACTGACTAAGTTGAGAATGCTACACATTCTTTGACACAATATACGTGAATCTTGGAATAAACCAGATCATGCAGTGATTATGTTAAAGATCAAAATAAAACCTTTGCGATACCTGAATGTATTTGATAACCAGCTACAACAATCATATTTGGAAGCATTCTCAAACTTATGCTTTTAAAAGTGCAAAAAGTATGAACTTTGAGAGGAAAACAATGTTATAGCATCCACAAACATTTTCCTTTCTAATAAGCTACATTTTATTGTTACACAAAAAAGTTTTTCCTTTTAAAAATATTCGATTTCTTGGGTCCCTTCACAAATTTTACTACAGGGTTCCACTGTATGTAGTGGAAAAACTTCTCCATTACAAAATTTGTTATGTAAATGGATTTATTTATGTTTTGTTGTTAGCTGTATTGATTCTACTAACCATCCAAATAACTGTTGTGCTAAAGAAATTGATGTTGTGTGTCTAAAAAAAATTTTTTTTTTCTGCTAAAATACAAACCTTTTTTCCAGATGCAGTTTCTTCAGGAGTCTCACAGAACACATTTTCATCTTTAAATCAAACATTTACTTTCCTTGTGTTCTTTATAAATTATTTACTTCGATTTGCAATGTACTGTAAAAATTATGAAAATTTTTGCTTTAATGTCATGCTATATTGCAAAAATTTAATTTTTTCCTTACACCAAATATGTAAATAAATCTTAATACAATAAGTAAACTTTAATTAAATTATATAACTAACAGTTCCGATATATACTTCAATCTACCTTTTTGTATGTATTACAATATTTTGCTAAATTTATTAGCATTTTTAGACATTTGGAGAATTTTATTAAAGTATATGACAGTTAAGATTACATGGCATTGTTTCTCTTCAAAAATAAATTTTGGTAGTTCCCACATGGACACTGTTAACCAAATATTTGACAGTTCCCACATGGCATTGTTTTTGTTTACAAAACATTTGACAGGTGTCACATGGCAATGTTTAGTTTACATACTGCAGAAGGATACATAATCGGCTCCCTGAAAGTAGATCTTTAGCAGGGCTTCAGAAAATCTTGAAGTTACCGTAAATAGATTATAGTAGCAATTTTGATGATGGTATACTGCCAATATACAAAAATTATTTTATAGTCGCCATTCTGAAAATAAGTGTCTCCTACTTTAAAAAAAATACATTTAATATTATAGCCTACTACAGTATAAGATCTTTGCCAAATTTTGTAAGAATGGGTTGATTGTTTCCCGAGATACGAGATAAAATCAGAATTTTTCATTGGCACGACTAGCTTAAGAAATGGCAGCACAATGAGTATTTGCAAAGACAAATTTTATGGTTGTAACAGGTACTGCCAGCATACAAAATTAAGTTGAAATTTGTTTAGTTAATAAAATATATTGAGAAAAAATATTTAAATGGCCATCATTTAGAAAATAAGTGCCTGACCTACATAAAACATACCAGTTTACACCACCTGAGGTAGTACTATTTGTTTGCCAAATTTGTAAGGAATTTGTCAAATGTTTCCCTAGATATGACAAAAAATCTTTATTTACTCACATGGCACTATCTTACAAAATGGCAGTAAAAAAGCTCTATGTACATAAAGTTGATAGTTTTAATATCTCCTGCCAGCATACAAAGTTTAGTTGAAATTGATTACATGGTTTTGACGATATAGCATTCTAAGCTAAAAATTTTGATATGGCCACCATTTTGAAAGCAAGTGTCTGACACGCATAAAACATATTACTTTTTTTAAGTCACTTAAAGAGCTAGTAAACACATAAAATTATTTCTCAGTGTTATATTTTATTAGTGTGTTGTGGTCATTGTTTTGTAGTTAACTTAATGATAACCACAACATAATAACTTGAAGTCTGTTAATTACACTGTTGCCAGTTCTAACATTCCCCATTGAGTGACGAACTTCATACCCATACCCTTGACACACACACAACACTTATCACCAGTCACTCCTTTGGTGGGTGCATCAGCAACCATCTTCTCAATTGCTACATGTGAAAGCTTGAACATCTTCTTCACAGCATCCCTGATGAAGGGGTGGAGTATATTTGTGTGTTTTGTTCTGTTGTGGAACACAGGATTGTATGCCAGATTTTGTGTCCTCTGGTTGTTGCAGTACAATACAATGTACATTTCCTTCCCCAGCAATTCATTGAGAAGTCTCTTGATGTAGATGGCCTCCTCAGCAGCTTCAGTCAAGGCCGTGTATTCCACCTCTGTATTTGACAAGGCCCCAATACGCTGATTATTAGACACCCATGAGACAACAGCTCCTCCTAACTAGAATATAAAACATGTTGTATGACCACCTGTCCTGCTAGTCATCTGCCCAATCTGCATCTACAAATCCCTGGATGTCTTTTCCCGTTTTCTTGAACACAAGGCAGTGCACTTCAAATACCTCAGCAGTATTTTTGTACTTCTCCAATGTTGCTCATTATACTTGGTGTTGAACTTACTTGGCACACTGTCAAGTATATAAGAGAACCTATCAGGCACTGGTATGGCAAGTGTGAGAACTTCTGTTTTTCTATGGCTTCATTTATTTTGCCAAGTTTATAGTTAACATCCAAGGGGGTGATGACAGAGTTACAGTTCACCATTCCAGTGACATATTTCTGCTGATCCACATATATCTCTCCTTTATTCCTGAAATGTAAAATTTTCATTCTAAGGCAGTGAATTGACTCACCAAGATCACCGGACTTGAATCTCCACATTACTTCATTCTTGAGTGTAGATTTCTCTGTCTCAACACTGTAAAATATCACAAAGTCATTAATTTATACACCAGCAATTGAAATGCCCTCCTTGCTGACATTTCAGTAAACATAGAGCTCATATCATTCTGTTTTAAGGGTGATTGACTAAGATCCAGGCCTTATTTTCAAGCAACAAACTATATTCTTCCTCCTGCACTTGAAAGGACATTCTTTACAGATTTTGGCTCACTGATCGCAGATTGTATGGTACGTCACTATGTCAGAAAACTTCTTTATATTTCTCTCCCTTATTGGATACATTCTCTTAACTTCTTCTGGAGAAGTGGCCCCTTACTGATCACCACTATATACATCTTTTCCTAAACAGGGATGCTGCAATCTTCCATTACTATTAATTCCAGTGTTCATAATAGGCACTGATGCTGCTGGCTGAGGAAATACTAAAAAAATTTCAGATACACCTTCATTCAGCTGTTCTGCAGCTGTGTCACACTTTAGCTGTACAGGAATGCCTGTTGGTTGAGACACTTCCTTTACACAGTTATCTTTACATATGAGTTCTCTGATGTTTGCCTCTTCAATAAACCTCACATCACGAGCTTTGCAAATTCCTCTACATTTCTTTGGGTCTACTAGTCTGTACCCTTTTGTATCCTCACAGTAGCCAACAAATATCCTTTCCTTACTCATTTAAGCCCACTTCTTTCATCGCTGTTTTGGGGCACGCAATGCAGCCAAACATTCTAAGATGGCTGAGATCCACCATCTCACCTGTCCACACTTCTTTTGGTGTCATACCCTTTTCTGCTTTGGATGGTGATCTGTTCTTCAGGTAAATAACTGTGTTGGCAGCCACAGTCCACTACTGTTTGCCCAAGCCAGAGCCTTGCAGCATAGAATTGACATTCTCAACGATTGTTCTGTTGGCTCACACAGTCACTCCGTTCTGTCCTGGGGTATACGCCACTGTCAGCTGATGTTTAATGCTATTAGATAAGAGGTAATACTGAAATGTGTGATTGACATACTCCCTCCCATTGTCTGATCAGAGAATTTTCACATTAACTCCTGCCTCATTTTCCACAGAACCTTGAACTCCTTGAATTTACTTTTAACTTCCATTTTTGCCAAGAGGAAGTAGCCAAAACTTTTCCTTCTTGCTCCACTTGTACTGAAAGGTATCCTTGACTGCTTTCCTTTCAAACAGAGAATGCAAGGTTCATCTTTTCCATCAGGGAATATCATACCTGTAGCCACGCCATTGAGAAGTAGGTTCATGTTATGCTCACTCAAATGGTCTCAGTCTTCTGTACCAAAGTGCTTGTGTCCATTTTTCTGTCACAAAATTTGCCTTGTCAGATATCACACTCAACTTGTAAATTCCACTAATTTCTGATGCAATCATCTTCACCTTTACCTCAATTTAGCAGTAATTTTCCTGGTAGTTTTAGTAGATTTGTTGACAAATCTGGCTTGTATGCGACATAATTTTTAATGCCATCATTGCCTATTCTAACAATTACATCTGCTACACCAAAACTACAAATATTTTCATTGTTGCCACAGGTAATGTCTTGACCAATTTTCTCAAGATAATTCTCAAAACAGCCTTTACATTTTGTCACATGGCTGCTAGCACCTGAATACACATACCACTCACATCTACTCCCACTAGCAGATAGCACTGTCAACAGTGACCAGTCATCCCACATTTTATCCTTAGGTTCCCTCTTAGGAATGTCATGGGTCATGTCACCTGGCTCATTACAGTTAAAACATCTAAAAGTAGGTTTCCTTTTGGTTTTGTTGAAATGTGTGCTACTTCCTACCTTTGAAGATGTATGACTTTTACCACTGGATAAGAACACTGCATCACTGTGGTGCTGTTGATCCTCAACAGCGCACTTATCATAAAGCAGCTTGCTTTTTAAAAATTCACTAGTTATTTCTGCTCATCATTAATGGGCAAGGTGATATCTGCAAACTGTTAAGTGAGCAAAATTACCTATGTTGCATACTCTTCCATGCTTTGGTAACGTTATAATTGCACCCCGAAGTCTCCGTAGCAAGCCTAGTATTTGTTTGAGACCCTTATTTTCACACGCACTGCCAAGGTTTTCCCAAGCTTCTCTTGCAGTTTTTGATGACCATACATAAATAATAAAGTACAGCTGAACCGTAAGACAATCTTCTCACTCATATTTTGGTACTTTTTGCATCTACAGTTCCCAATATACTTGCTCCCAGAAAAACACACTCCCACAAGTCCTCGTGTGCTAGATACAATTTCATTAAGAATTTCCAGGCATTATAATTATTTGCATCTTCGAGTTTTTGGATAGGTGGCAAAGAACCCAAACTTGCAATTCTCATGGTTGCAGTTATAATCGTGTTAAACCTTTATTCACTTCCTGAGATGGTTTCTGTGTTTTCGAGAGCAAAAAATATCACTTCTTGAGATTGTTGCCGTGCTTTCAGTAGTAAATAAAACATCACAATACAAGATTTTATTGCACATTTACGCATTCTGTGATATGCAGATATGTGGTAGGGTTATGTACAACCAAAAAAACAAATGTGGTCCATCCACAATTTCTTTCATCACAACATGCAAAATATTATTTTCACATCCTGGGCCCATAACCTGTTGCAAAGTTCTAGGATGCTAAATGAAAATACTGATACAAACATACATTACCGCCAACCACATGCATTAACCTTGCATATGCCAGAAGTACAACTTTAGCTACATGAAAACAACACTTGATGTTTGTCTATTACATTGTTGCCAACTAACAAAAACATGTCATGATATACATTCAATATAATCAAATGTCCTTGGAAAAAGCAACTATTTTATGTATCTCATAGAATTTGCATATATGTATTATTTATAATTGTAAATAAATTCACAGTTCACATATTTGTGCTGAACTACACAAAAATGAGTTACTCAAGACTTAATTATTGAGCTCTAATTATGGATTTAGTGCCATAAACTAAGCCAACTTTAACCCAAATGTTTTAAATTTTTGTTAAGAACTTCATAACTTCACTAATTCAAGTAATATTAAAATATTTAACAACACAAAACAAACATTAATGTTTCCAGAATGATTTTCAATTATAAAAAGTAAAGATAACATTGGAATGTTAATTTTTTCTTACGTTGTTTAAGTGGGTTAATTTACCAGCACTTGGGCAACATTGTCCCAGTCATCATATTTATGTAATTTTTTACACAATTTTACTGTTGGGGCAAAGCATTATTAATAAGTTAAAACTATAAAAAAGAGAAATTAATTCATTGCATGTTAACTTTTGATCAAGAGAGAAATTATTCAGAACGTACTAAGAAAACTAATTGAACATGGCGATAATCAGCCACCAGAGCCACCACCAAACTTGCTGACAACAACCCGTCTAACATGATGGACCATCACCATTTTGTGAGAGCATCATCACACCTCTCACCTCTCCAGTGGAGACAGGGAGGCGGCAGCTGGCAACGTGTCTGTGTGCATGTGAGATGGACACCATATCTCCAACAAAACACTGTGGGAAGCATCAAGTGCACAGCGACATCACCCCTCCACCACCCCTTCAGCTAGGGTAGATCATCGATCGAGAACCAGCAGCTTACGCACATGCGCGCACCCATACAGCTGCTCTAAACCACTTTATCCCTTCCATTAATACGCAGCGGAGGCCTGCAGCACACTAGTGAGTTTCGTTAACCCCGGCCAACAGCTGACTACTGCGTTGTGCAACCGTGCCGGTTATCACCTGCGTGCATGTCAATAATTAAATAAAAAAAATAAATTCCAGTTCAATTAAGAGATTGTGCTGTGCAAACATTGTGGTAAACTAAAGCGCACAGAATTTTTCACACTAAACTATAGACAGTGTTGTTGTCCACCTGTAAAACTTCTAACTTTTGGCTCTACAATGCCGTCTATTTTCAGGGTGCCTGTCTCCTTGCCGCCTTCTATTTTCAATGTGTCTGTCTCCTCACCGCCCTCTATATTTACGCAACCATCTCTCTTTACTCCACTGACAGTCTTTGTTCCACTTCCCATCTCCACACCACCAAGTCAGTGTGACGTACATAAGTGTGACAGCTGCAGTATAGTCACTGAATGCTATACAGTTGCCCACTGACTTGGCTGAGAGACAAACTATCAACGAAGAAGCCAGTGACTTAATAAGCGGCCACAAACTCATACAGGTGTGATTGATGCCTTGCAAGAGACAGTGTACTAATCAACAGTAGTGATGGTGTGGCAGAACACCAGTCCTCGGATACCACGACGCCGCCTCTACAGGGAGCTGATATCACCATCACACCCCCTATTCTACCATGCGACATCCAGATGACTGCTTAAACAGTTTCTGTGATGTATGGCAACACAAATCTGGCTGAACTGGTGGTTGTAACCACTGATGTACCGATGCCCTGCTCCAAGATGCCGCCACCACCATACACGACCTGCCTTGAGATGCCTCCTCCAACTCCACCTCCAGCCTCTGTTTTCACCATTTTCAGCATTCCAGCTGAAGAGTGGATAGCCCAAGTAACGGATGCAGTCACCTGGATGCCATCCCTGTGTGTCCCGATGCCCTGCATCCTGCCCACTTCAGAAGCCACCGCTAAATGTGTCTGCCTCCTGCCTCTGTGTGTCAGACATGTTACGACAAATCACTCTAGCCGCTCCTATCAGCTGTCCTGCAAATGAGCAATGCGGGATGTATCTGTGTCGCCAGCCAAGATGGTTTGCGTCAACAGTGAAAAAGAACACAAGCACCAAGACACTGCTTGCTGGTGCTACCACAGCCAAGCTGCTCGCTACTCAGCTTCTAGCAGCCTGCACATCATACAGGTACGCAGAGTGATGACCACATGAAGGCACTTTGCTTACAACTGCTGTCTCAACCATACGTAAAAGTTTGTGCAACTAAACATATTTGTTTTGGTGACCAACTGTGCTGTGACAACAGTGCTACAGACAAATGTGCAACCACATCCACAAAAACTTTATGTTTTGGTGGCCAGTGCATCTCTGAATGCATCATTGCTAAGTGTGTGAACCGCTGCATCATTCATTCTCTTTACATCATGGCTTTGGTACTGTATAAGTACCACACCTGGTCAGTGCCTCGTATGCACCACAACACCTATGGCTCATCACAAACACTCAGTCCAGGGAGCTGTAGCATAAAGTCTGCGCTGCGACCCAGTTAGCCTAAGGTATGAACAAATAATTTGCTGTTCGGCTGTAATCCAGGTGGTCTCTATGTCAGTCACCTCAATTCGCACTAGACTCTTCCTTCTCTCCTGCATGAGCTTTCGCCACCATGACCGCTATGCGGTGGGAGCAGGTTGACGGGCCATTCTCTCAACCCCCCTCCCCGGTGCGGCAAGGGAAGATAAACGGGAACAACTCCCCCCTCCCCATCCCGTGACATTACTCCACCTCGCACAAGAGAAAGTGGACCATGCCCCTCCTATTCCACATGCGCTTCATTCATCAAAGCCATCAGGAAATCTGTGTGTGACCTTCGAGTTCACTAGTGCTGTCTGTACCCAGTATTAACCTCAACTCACTGCTGCATCATCGACGCAGCCTCACTTCTACTATTAATTCTTGCTTCTCTCTTCTCTCCTCTGCTGCTCATTTACACTACAGCGAAACATTCACCCACATTTATAACTGATGTCTTGCATCCGAATTGACCTGTGTATTATATTTTTACACTCGCAAATAGTGTTCAGTCCTTAAATTTTATAGTATCTCTACATGACTAGCAGTTTTTTTTATACTTTTGCAAATATTTTGCATAACATTTTGTCTCTTTTACCGTAATTTAACGAGTGTTTTAGGGTCATTGCCTTCATTAGTTTACAAGTGTTTATGTAGTTTTCGTCAGTGTTTGTGTAAATTATATCTTGCTAATTGTATTCTAGTGTTTCCTATTATATTTTATTTGCATTGAGTGGCAACTAACATGATCTAACATCATGCCAATGTTGTTTACACCCATTTTTCTCATCGTTTGGACACAAGTACAGTGCTATATCTTCAAGTGTTTACATACTTGCTGCATTTTTGCTTGTGTTTGAGTTTGTGCCATAACTGAATGGGTAAGACAGTACACTTGTCTCATTTATTGCACCCTGGTAAATAGTTTCCGACACTTTAAGTCAATGTTTGCAATGCATTTGCCAAGTTTACCATACATTTTGTGTGTAACAGTACAAACACTGACTTGTGTACATTCACGTCTTGTTTACATGCACTATGGTTATTTGTCACAGTGTTACTTTGCCCTCTCTTGATGTTTATTCTCACAATTTTTTAGTACATTCATTTTCGTATGAAAACATGCGGGACAGTGCTCCTGCATCGGTGTGTACTGTAACGTAATTAACCACCTATTTCCCATTCAAATTGCTACTAACTTGACACTCGTCTTCATACTGTTTATTGATGGGTGTTGCCAGCATTCTGCATTCACAGCGCTAATATGAGACATTTGCCCAAGGCATTTCAACAGGTACACCCACCAGCATCCCAGAGTCCTGGGTGCGGTTCTGTATGGCAATGCTGCAACACACTGGTGATAACTTCGTGCAACAAGACCTACGACCTTGTCACATTACAAAACCAAAACAGCAGCGATTTTGCCATTCACCATAAGCATCCTGCATTGCTTGCAGAGGCCAGCAGCCCTCCCTCAGCTGCCGCTCCAGTACCACAACTGCGCGACACCCACCCTGCCTCACGAACTCCACTTTGTACCAGAGGCCCGTACCATCTGTGGCCTTGGCGAGGGCCACATCGACTATCCTCCTGCTGCCACTATTCGAGGCAATGAGGAGTGACGGGCTGCAGTGGCCAAACGGTCTCCAGAAAGAGAAAATGG
>NQII01002318.1:356502-371641 GCA_002778355.1 Clitarchus hookeri
ATCATTAGCCTGTTCATTCCGTCACCACTGTGTAGCCACAACATGCCTTCTACTGAGGACTTGCCGTTCCCCAAACATTTCCAACTCCACAGCTGAAATAGCATGTTGGGAATACACCCCACCGGCACACTCCTGTGATGCTACCGGAGTCAAGTGGCCATCCTCATACCTTCAAGAGGTAACTTTTGAGGATGTGATATATAGGGCTGGCTGACTACATCCAGAAGAGTCACCAGTAATAACATTGCTGGGGAAATTTTTAGCAGCGAGGGGGACACAACGGTCCCTGAAATCCAGTTACCCCAATTGATACAGTGTTCCCACTCATGTGCGTGGTTATGTGCAAAGTACGAGTGTGCTGCATGCGCCAATCAAAACACAATATATTATGATACAGCAGAATAGTGCTCAATACCAGTGTAAACAAAGTTATCTTTGTTTTAACTGCCATTGAGCATGGCTACCTTACACCCCTTCTCAGGAAAAGTGTATTTGCCCATGACAAGCTACCCCTCTACCACCCATGAAATCTTAAAACTCAGGATGAAATATTTTCTGAAAACCCCTTTTAATTTCTTAGTGCTAATGTGTGTAATGATTGATTGAGCAGCAATGGACTTGGAGAGACCACTCCCACTGACATAATAAATATGTTGCTACAATTTTACCTTGCCAACTTGTTTATTTTGTGAGTGGTATTGTTTCATGTAACTGTTACAGAAGGGTTTTATGTGCTTTTATATTAAGGGTCAAGAGTGTCTGTGTAATTGTTTTTGTCATGTAACATGCCTATCAATTTATTGCACTCTTGGCGTGAGCTCACTCGCCTTCCGAGCGGGCTCGTGCCATGGTGATCAGTCTGGCTCCGCTTGCGTAGAGGGATGGTCATGCCATTTAACCATTCCTGGAGCTGCGAATTTGTGCTTAGATAACCATGTAGGTACAAAAGTTTTACCATCTTTAGATTGGAACTTAACCCCTTAATAATATTTCATTTTCGTCACACCTGTTGACTTTTGCTTCGGAGATGTAACATACCACTTAACTTTTTGTGTAAAGGCGATGTGCTGTGTTTTAAATTGTTCAGGTTGGTGACATGCCGCAACTGTCAAGCAAATGTAAGTGCCTCAGTTGAGGGTGTGATACGTGAGCAAAAATTTCAGAACACATCTGAAGTAATTTTATTTCATGACTGGTTGCTTTATGACAGTATATATGTGTTTTATTTAAAATATAATAACAAAAATTACATCAGTATGTAATTCAATGATGGAATACAGTGTTATTGGCCATCTGAAATGGTCTGTCAAACAATCTAACCCTGCTTTACTGGCGTTCTGAGAGGGCCAACACTCTCAATAGGTTGGCCTAAATGGATTCTTCCTCCTTCATCCTAGGCAGTACAACTGAGACTCCAGGAGCAGCCACTTGGGCTGATGGTTCACTCTCTTCCTTTTCTCATGCTTTCCAGTAGCCAGCACCCATTTTAAATAACCTGTAATGTAACTGAAAACTTGCAGTACATAAGTTAACTCACATTTTCCCTGCTCCTGAAAAAACAACATCCCGTCAATTTTCAGTCGTAAAGAATAGATATTACTCAAAATAAGGATAGTTTTTTAAAATCATGTGGTAGATTTTGAATTAAAAGTTATATACGGTGACAAATTTTCTTGTGATTTCAGACACAGTGCATAGGTTAAACAATTACAGAAGTCTCAACCCACGTGAGTTTGTTTACACCAGGACTAAAGAAAGAGTGAAAGGAGTATACTCTGCCAAAATTTAACTCAATGGGCAAAGTTAACCCAGTTTACAGTATATTTATAAATGACCTGCCCTGTTATAACATTTCGAAAATTTTTGCTGATAATAAAAGCATCATTCTAAAGGCAAATTTTAATTACAGGAAACAAATAAAATAACTTAAGTTACATAACAGTTACTGGTTTAAAAAGATTAATAAAAAATATAGACAACTCCTTTAATTATTTTATTTTATTGCTATTAATAAGATTGATACTAAAAATTAACCATGGTATTTCAACAGGGTCAACCAACATTTCTTTGAAGGTTTCTGAATTTTATTTCAGGTGCCAGCATTTGCAGATATTCAAATGCCTTCTCGAACTAAGCTTACTGGAACAAAAAAGTAGTCACCGGTGACTGAAATGTTCTTACTGATGTGTAACACTTCTACAAGCATGAATTACAGCTGCAATTTGATTATTGACTGAATGATTATCCAGATTTAGGCAATGTCAGTGTCTAGTCACACTAACCTCAAAGAACTGCACAGTTCAGCCAAACTTTATGAATGTTTTCCCTGGCTTCTTACATATTATTACATGTAATCCTATAGACATTCAAAGGGGTTTAAATATGTAGATTTTGCAGGTAATTCCAGATATGTGTATACTTCTGAATGTTCATTATGCCATTCAGTCAGATCTGTAGCCCATTGAACGTGAAAAATGTCAACCTTGTATTCAGGGATAAGAGTGGTTTCTCTGTAAGATAATGGGTAAAACATAAAAAAGGTGAAACTTGGTTGTCCAGCAGATCAGTATAAACATATTGGTTCACATTTATTGTCACCTCAACCAAACGACCTACTTTAGCAGGAATAAAATATCCCAGAACATCAGAGAATTGTAGTGTATTGTAATGTGTATCTTTTGTGTATGACATCTATGGACAATATCTGTAAAGGAATCTTTGAACATGATTTATGGTAAACAATAAAGATGGTTGTTTGAGAGTAAACATGCGTGTTAATTCAGGCCCTCGACATTGGACATAACATGGCACTGCGGATAAACAACTTGTCTTTTGGTGCACGCTCAAATGCAGGTACAGCAAATATTTATAGCACTATGGTAATACAGGCTAACATAATAATTTCACAAGTTAAATAGGTGTTGTGTTTTTGCCCATGCTGCAACATGGATTACCTGACTCCACCCAAACTATTCACCTTTGAAGGAGACTTGGGTAGTAGTTGGAAGCGATGGAAGAAGTTATTTAGCGTGTATTTCAAAGCATCGGGTGCTGACAAAAAGGATGAGGTTAAGATAGCCATCTTACTGCATGTAATTGTAATTAACGACGAGGCTCAAGACTTGTATGCCATGCTGGATGTACAGACATCTGATGCTACAAAATTCGATGGTGTGATATACCATCTCAATAATTATTTTCTTCCAAAGACTAATCAGAGTGTAGAGCGGCACAAATACAACAGTAGAGTACAGGAAGAATTTGAAAGTATATACTCGTTCATCACTGCACTGAGACATTTGAGTACCAACTATGGGTTCAACGCATTGCGTGATGATTTAATCAAGGATAGAATAGTCTGTGGCATCAGTGATACAAGACTGAAGGACAGATTACTATGAGAATCGGAATTAAAATAAACCAAAGCAATTCAGATATGCAAGGCGGTGTAAAAAAGGAATCAGTTACTGAAATCTATTTCCGGTGAACAGGTTGCACACATAATGCATGACACTCCAAGGACCAATCCAGATATTTGTGGTGGTGCAATGCAGGGATCAAGACATTCCACGTGAGGATCTTCACAAGAAAGAAGTGGTCAATACGTGCAGGAGTTCCTTTCAGTGGAGGATGGCAAAGTTCATTAGAAACAGATGCCACAACAGCCATCATGTAGCAGAAAGAAGTATGATGGTAAAGCAGGTGCAGACAATAGGCATGATTACCAAAATCTAGGTATGGCAAAACAGTCAAACTTTCAAGGGAGGGACAGGGACGGTGCATGTGGAAGGTGTGGATAAAAACATGATACGTTCAAGTGTCCAGCGCATAATGTTGTATTTGTCATAAATGTCACAAAAGGAGCCACTATGCGAGAATGTGTAATTCAAACCAATTTATTCAACATGTTACAAAGGTAACTAGAGGAGTCGAATAATGAGACAAATGTAGCAGTATTACAGGATTTAGTTCTGGTGTGTATTACAGAAAAAGAAAATTGTCAAAACAGTCCTAGTGATTCTGCATTTTTAAAAATAATATCCAGCTTCAATTAACAAAGCACATTGTGTGTGCTGAGCATAGTGGTAGGCCTAAATGCTCCTGTAGCATAGGCAGATGCATATGTGTTTCAAACAACCTTGTTAATGATCAAAATGTGTATATAATAGATTTTAATGATTGTGATGTGTAAATTGTGAAAGAATTATTTGAACTTAGTCCTACTATATACAGTCTAGAGTGGGACTGATGTTCCTGTAAATACTAGGGGATTAGAAACAGAATGGTTTTGTACACTTAAGGTAAAGGAGCCTAATAGTTTTATTAAATTTAAGATAGACATTGGTGCACAGGTAAATGTCATTCCAGAGTGGCTTTCCAGAAGTTGCACTTGAGAATAGATGCATTACTGGCATCAGATAGTAAAAAAAAAACATATTCACATAGTGAAATAAAGGTTTTGGGAAAATGTTACTTGTGTCGCAAGAAAGGAAGTGATCCTCCAAAAGTCTTGGAATTTCATGTAACTAGTATGAATACCTCCCCATCCATTTTTGGGTTGGTTGTAAGCAATCCAACAGTTGGGAATATGGCATCAAGTAGAAGAGATTAGCCTTGTAAAAACACTAAAAACCACACAGGCTGTAGTTAAGACGTATAGTAGTGTATTTGAGGGCCTCGGAAACATTAACATGAAACTGATGCATAACGCATCCCTACTCCCTTAGCCTCTTCGTCTTGCTGCAGCTATGCAGCCATAACATGCCCTCTACTGGGAGGAGTCAATCTGAACGCAGTGGTTACACCTCCACAACTCCAGTCTTGGTGCAGTGGGCTGGGAGTGCACGCCACCTGCTCGGTGTCCAGGGTACTGCCGGAGTCGGGTGACTGTCCCGTGTTCATGCCCTCACAAGGCAACTTTTGAGGGTGTAACGATTCGAGCCAACAAACATCACCAATCAAACCCCCCAGTGCCACCGGAGAAATGAATGCAATGAGGGGTCTAAAACGGCTTTGGAGTTCCAGCAACTCCCTCGTGTACATCATCTACACATGTTTACGTCCCCGTTTGCACGTGTACATGCATTGCGAGTATTGTGAAAAACCTTACATATTTTACAAGTGTATAGACACTCCACTTTGATACTGAGGTGCTATTACCTGTAAATTACCATTGTTTTTAAGAAAATCAAGCATGGCTACTCACACCCCTCCTGGGATAGAAATGAACTTGCCCAGTGCAAGTCATCAGCTGCCACACTTGAGTAAAAGAAAATAAGTAAATTTTTTTTTATAATTTTTATTTAGTGCTAAAATCAATTTGAATCAGCAATGCACTGAGATAGACAGCCCAATGCTTTTTAAAATAACGTTGCTTAACTAATTTCATGGCAACTTATTTTCCCTTTCACATAATCTGCTCATGTAAACTAACAATCAAGTATTCATATGTTTTCTATTTCAATGTAAGTGTGTGTAACTATAATTGCTTATTTTCTTGTAAGTGCTATATATTTTTCTTGTATCCTTTGCACGCTTTTGAGCTGGGGTCTTGACGGGTCTCCGCCATGTTAGTCAGTTGATCTATAGCGCTTACCGGAGGCAGTCACTTCATCATTTTTGTGCTGATCACCATGTAGTTTACCACAGTTAAATTGTTTGTCTGGAACTCAATTATTATTTCTGCAGCCCAGAGACAGTGTTGCCTCCTGGTACCGCCAGCAAAAATGCACTGGGACTTTTAATTCTCGTAACTTCCATCGACCATGTACCAATTTTTACTGTATAGGCTGCCAGCACGCCAAAGCCACTTGGAAGATGTATGTGCCTCTTCGTACGGTATAACAGTCAATAAAACCAGTTGGTGAAAATGTGTGTTTTATTTCACTGCCAGCCACTTCATGGCTGTGTTACCAAAAATGACTCTTCTACCCACTGTGCTACTGCACCTACCACGTAATATATTAACCTAGTGTCTCACCAGCATGTGAGATATCTGTTAATAATCTCACTTGGTACTTTGTCGTGTATGAGGGAGTCAACACCCTCATCTAGGCAGGCATACAGGAATACATTGATAATACGTCACCCACATTGCAGGGTGAGCTCAGAAGCAGCCATGCAGATGAACAGCCCGCAACCTGAAAGGAGTCTCTTCGCTTGGCTGAGCTGGCGCCCATATTATTTTCCCAAAGTGACCACCACCACCACCTTAACCTCTGTGACTGCAAGTCTGATTAACCTGCTCCCTGCTCCTGCGATCACAACAGCCTATTAAAACCCTGTGAACTTAGGTTTAAACCTAATCATCAGCCACATTTGTCTGGATTTAGAGGAGTGCCAATTTCATTACATGCTAAATTCAAGGAAGACCTGGATAGAATGCTACAAATGTGAGTGCTAAAGATAGTCAGAGAGCTAACAGAATGGCTAAATCCAATTGTTATTTTCAGGAAACCAAATGAGGAAATAAGACTCTGTTTGGATCCCAAGGCATTGAATAGGGCCATTTAAAGGGAATATCATAAGTTACCAACCTTTGGAGAAGTAGCCACAAAATTGCAGGAAGCTAAATATTTCAGTACATTAGATGCTATGCAATTCCAGCTATCCTAGGATAGCTCAAAATTGACTACTTTTGACACACCATCCTAAATAGAATGTGGTTTACTAGGTTACTATATGGTCTTCCTTGCCCTCCTGAAATCATTCATAATTATTATAGTGATTTGTTTTGTGACAGCCCTGGAGTCCAGATATACATTGACTATGTAATTGTATATGGAAAAGATTTACAGGAGCATGATTTGAGGTTAGAAACAGTTTTAACCAGGGCACAAGAAAATAATGTTATATTTAATAAGAATAAATGTAAGTAGTAGTAATTGAGGTTAAGTACATAGGTCATGTTGTAAGCCATGAGAAAATCAAAATTGATGAAGAAAAAGTGAAGGCTGTGCAGGACTTTCCAGAGTCAGCTAACAAGAAAGATTTGACCAGGTTTTGGAGGATGATGAATTATTTGGGCAAATTTATTCCTAGGTTAGATGAGCATATTGCCAAACTGAGAGAATTGTGTAAACAGGAAGCTCATTGGTACTTGAACAAAAAACATTAGTTGTCTTTTCAAAAACTGAAAAAAATGTAGACCCATACAACAGTCTTGCAGTATCACGACCCTTCCCAAAATCTGAAGTTATCGGTTGCTGCATGCAGTAAGGGATTGAGAGTATTCTTACTCCAGTCGAAGGTACCCATTGCTTATGCATCAAAAACACTCAACCGAACACAACAAAATTATGCACAAATCAAAAAAGAGCTATTAGTGGTGTTGTTTGGCTGCCAGAGATTTCATCAGTATAATTATGGGAATACAGTCATAGTAGAAACAGATCACAAGCCACTCCAGGCAATACTTGATAAACCTCTGGATAAATGCCCTTTGCGACTTCAGCAAATGAGGATAAAATTGCAGAACTATGACATTTCACTTAAATATACACCAGGCAAGGAGTTAATCATTGTGGATGCACTGTCATGTGCTTGCTTGGAAGGTAGGGACCGTGATGAAATGGAATAGGAAATAGCTGCACAGGAAGGTATTGTAATTCATTACATACAAGCATCGCAAGACACACTCACAAAAATTAAACTGCACACTACGCAGGATGATATCCTATGTCAGTTAAAAGAGTTTATTTTGAAAGGATGGCCAGCTACCAAAAAATTTTTTAAGGCATCACATAAGCCTTTTTTGTATTATAGGGATGAGTTAGTTGTATACCATGAGCTAATTTGTAAAGTTAAACAAATAATCATCCTACATGTTATGAGAAAATATATCTTGCAACTAATTCACTATAATCATATGGGGATACAAAAGTGCAAATTTCGTGGAAGGGAATATGTTTTCTGGCCATTTATGACAAAGGCGCTGACTGATCTGGTAAATAACTGCCCACCTTGTAGAGCGACTCAAAATGCAAACAGTAGAGAAATCCATATGAACATAGAAGTGCCGCAAGGACCCTGGCAGGTATTTGGCACAGAGATTAAGCACTTCGGAGGAGCTAGCTATTTACTTGTTGTGGATTCATATACTAAGTATCCTAAACTAGTTCAGTTGAAGGAACTTAGAAGTTCCCATACAATTACACAGCTGAAAGCAATTTTTGCTACACCTGGCATCCCAGAGATCATGTATAAAGACAATGGACCTCAGTTTAGTTTAAGTTCAGGCAGTTTGCCACCTTGTGGAATTTCAAAAACAAAACATCCAGCCCAACATATGCCCAGTTTAATAGCTTCATTGAATGACATGTACAAATAATAAAAAAAATGTTAAAAAGAGCAGTACGGAAACGAGGAAACAACTTGGCGCTAACGTTGTTGGATTAAAAGAAAATGTTAAAAAGAGCAATAGGGAAAGGAGGGAAATACTTGGCCCCAATGTCGTTGGAATACCAAAATACACTGCAGGATACCAATATACCTGCACCAGAACAGCTGCTGTGCAGTAGGCGTGTGAGAGATTTAATGCCTCATTACCCAAATATGCTCAACCCTGAGATACAGCCCAGCATAGTTCCAGAGTTGGTAAGTATACAGGTGAAACAGCAGATGTACTACAATAAGAGTGCTAGAGATCTGAAACAGTTACAGGTAGGTCATAAGGTTCAAACAGGAAGAGGAAATAGCTGGGAGAGGGGTCAAGTGACAGAAGTACTGGGTAGTTCATAGTCAAAGAGAGTCTGCATAGAGAACAGCTGCAAAATTGAAAGGAATAGAAAGAACCTCATTTGAAATAGGAATACCACACCATTGATTATAAGGGTGTGTGAGAGTGAAGGAGGTGGATATGAGAAGGTAGGGGAATGGCAGCAACAGGCAAATGGGGAACAGCAAATTGAAGCAAGCAAAAAGGGACAGAAGGGAAAGCGTTGGGAATGACTTTAGGAGATTAAATCTAAATAGCGATAGCACAACAAGGGATGACGCTCAAGTAACACAAAATTGGGAGAGATCAATGAGGTTCCAGTAGCTTAGACCAGCTCAGATCAATTTGTAACAAGTCCTAGCCATTTGCATGACTATGCATATTAAAACAGAAGAGAAAAAATGTTTAACAATCACTAGATTAATATATGTAAAAAAAATGTATAAATTGTCAACAGAAGAAATGTTAAGTATGAAGAGTACAGAGATGTTAAGCAATATTCTTTAAAAAAAAAAGGNATGACTTTAGGAGATTAAATCTAAATAGCGATAGCACAACAAGGGATGACGCTCAAGTAACACAAAATTGGGAGACATCAATGAGGTTCCAGTAGCTTAGACCAGCTCAGATCAATTTGTAACAAGTCCTAGCCATTTGCATGACTATGCATATTAAAACAGAAGAGAAAAAATGTTTAACAATCACTAGATTAATATATGTAAAAAAAATTTATAAATTGTCAACAGAAGAAATGTTAAGTATGAAGAGTACAGAGATGTTAAGCAATATTCTTTAAAAAAAAAGTGTTCTATTGTTAAATTTATGAAAATCAACAGTAAATTCAAAAGGGGAGATGATGTGTATTGTAATATATATCTTTTGTGTATGACATCTATGGACACAACGTCTGTGAAGGAATCTTCTAACATAATTTTTGGTACATAATAAAGATGGCTGTTTGAGAGTGAACAGTATGTGTTATTTCTGGCCTTTGACATTGGAAACAAGAACCACCTCCAGCTTAAACCACACTTTGTATGTAGTTCTCCCAGAAGTCTTCTTGAGATATACAATGGGCATGATGCCTGGAATGTCTAAATGTAACTAATCCTTTCCGCCAATCATTATCATATGCTCTGTCCCTATTTTCGGCAAAATGAATGAGATATTCACTGCACCTCTTTACAATCTATGAATCCCTAAGAACATCATGCAGGTATTTATAGCCAGATCATCCTTGTGTGATGTCATCTGTAGAAGCCTGAGGTTATTTGCAACCCTAAACATCCAAAGTGACTAATTATTTTCTCAGGAAGCTTATCTAGCAATGAATATCTAAGGTTTACCTGATCACTGAAATAACCTATTGCAACATGAGAAAGGCCATGCTATCTTCCTCCAATGTCGAAGGGTCACAAGTATTGAGGAAACGTACATTTCACATCATTATACAATCCATGACAATTATCCATAGTATGTAACANAAGGGTCACAAGTATTGAGGAAACGTACATTTCACATCATTATACAATCCATGACAATTATCCATAGTATGTAACAAGTTTAATCAATGAGAATAAAATTAGAAGAATTATTTGTCCTCCACAGAAATAAAAGTAAATTAGATGTGGTTGATAGCAGAATATTGTAAGATAACAAAATAAAAAACAACTANAAGGGTCACAAGTATTGAGGAAACGTACATTTCACATCATTATACAATCCATGACAATTATCCATAGTATGTAACTAGTTTAATCAATGAGAATAAAATTAGAAGAATTATTTATNCCTCCAATGTCGAAGGGTCACAAGTATTGAGGAAACGTACATTTCACATCATTATACAATCCATGACAATTATCCATAGTATGTAACTAGTTTAATCAATGAGAATAAAATTAGAAGAATTATTTATCCTCCACAGAAATAAAAGTAAATTAGATGTGGTTGATAGCAGAATATTGTAAGATAACAAAATAAAAAACAACTAAGTGGAAACATTAAGACACAAGAAACTATAATAGTTTGTTATAAAAATTTAGCAGAAAACTTATAAATGGCTAATTCTACCTTTCTCTGGATTGTGATACTGCAAAAAATCTCCAAATGTTGTACATGCATAGTGTCCAGTAGCTATTGCATCAGCTTTCAATGTAGTTTTTGCATACTCATAGAAGCATGCAAATTTGATAACACGATTGCATAAAATATCAGGATTTGGTGTCTGACCAGATCCATAATCTTCTAGAAAAGCACTGCAACATAAAAATTAACAACTATTAATTAATTATCTCTACTTAAGCAACTAATTTAGAAAATAGTGCATTCTACCAATAAAAAAAGAAATATTTATCTATGATAATAACAGTATTCAATCTTATGTGAATGCTGTCAACTCGTACATTGGAATTCACTCTTAGGTATATCTTTCTTACATTTATTAGCAATGCATTAAACAGAGTTTCCTAAAGGCTATTTATTTGATAAAACTACAATGGCTGTTTACGTATGCCACTTTATTTATTATATGCTACTAATATAATATCTTTACATGCTTGCAATTATAATTGGATACCACATGTTTGTCCACTTTATTGGCATGATATACGCTGAAATACATGAATATCAAAATGACCAAATTACGTGATGAAATAGCAATCTTTAATAAACAAAAACTATGTCACTTTACTATTTAGACGTCACTTTATAATTTGGACAGGCACGTTTGCTCACCTATCAGAAAAACCAGGAAAAATATCATAAAGTCTAGTTGTAGCTGTCTCAGTGGATGGAGAGAAGTGCAACTGGAGCTTAAGCAGCCAAATTGATTTATTCGACAATCTTAAACAACAGGAGAGAAATGGGCTGTAAGGGATCTAATTCTACATTTGAGCAAAGAAAGCTTTCTGTATTTCACCATGCGAAAGGTCGCTCCAACAGAAACATTGAAAAATTGCTTAAAATAAACAAAAGTTTGGTATTTGACATTGTACGAAGGTTTGAAAAAGAAGACAGCATCCACTTAGTGCCGCAAAACAGACAACCAAAAAAGTTGACTGAACGTGACAAACGTTGATTGCTTCGGAAAGTGAAGGTCAATCCGCAAATAATTACACTAAAATAGACAGCAGAGATTCTTCAAAAGACAGGTAAGAAAGTAAACCCTGAAACCACTCTAGTGATATGAAGCAAAGGCTATATTGGTAGAATAGCTGAAGAAAACCTTACATTAGCCATGTCAAGAAATGAAAGGAAGAGACCTGCCTTTGCTAAAGCAGACAAGCCCGCAACTTGGTGGAATGACATGTTATTTACACATGAATACAACTTGCACAGATCTGATGGCAGAGTAATGGTATGGCATAACATAAATACAGAGCTAAATATCAAGAATCAGCAACCTACCATGAAACATGAATGCGGCAGTGTAATGGTATAGGGGTGCATGTCTGCCGCAGGAGATTTGAAACTTAGTGTTTATTGATGAGATATTGACAAAGTAAGAGTATCTGAATATCATTAGGATGTATCTTCATCAAAGTACAGAAAAACCTTGGAATTAGAAGGATCTATAAAATGTATCACGACAATGATCCAAAACATAAGGCTGATAATGTGCGCAAATGGTTGTTGTATAACTCTCCCAAGGTGCTAGACCCACCACCTCAAGTCCTGACCTTAACCCAATTGAGAATATTTGGGATAAATTGCAACACAAGGTCAATATGGAAAAAGTGAAGTCTAAAACTGACTTGAAACAAGTACTATGGACGGTGTGGGACAATATTTACACTCAGTATAGCAACAAAATCGTATCAAGCATGCTGAAATGTTTGAAGGAGATGATTGTATGTTAGGGTTCGCTACTAAGTACTGACAGTGATACTTTGCACAAGGCAAATACATTTAAAGAACATTTCATTGTTATCTGTCCCATGCTGTCCGAATATTAAAGTGACACTATGAACAGTTGAATAATTAAAGTTAATTTTTGTATGTTATTTTTGTCTTATGCGTTATATTCATTGTACACACAGCACAATTAATCTATTTTCAATTTGTATAAAATAAATACAGTTTTAATTGTTCTCTATTGTTTTTCTGTTGAGATCTCGAAGTGTCCAAATATTTATGTGAGGATGTGTATGTCATCTACACATTTAAAATTATGTATTACAGGATTGTTACATTTAAATCAGGGCCCACTGAAAATGTGTCAAAACAACATGTGCAAACAGGCAACCAATGGCATATGAGGGCATTGTTGGTTACAGTTCTTGTAGGCAGCAAAATGGTATTGCACATATTGTAAACTTTAAGGGTTGCTGCTGGAGTGAAGTACTGAACTCAGGTTACAGTGATTACTGTTTCAGACATCTAACATATAAGTTAGTTGAGGCCATGCAGTGTGGAATATACTTGTATCTGGTTGTAACAGAGCTCTACACATGGATGGAAAAGTCAAATATATTTAATAAATTGTACATGCAAGATAAATTTCAAGACTGCACAGCATCACTAATGAAACCAATTTACATGCCAGCAGAATCATGACCACCAGAAATTTAGTATCATTGACCTATCTGCATTAAACATGTTCATTTTAGATACATGTAAAAATGGGCTTTTAATCTGGGCTTGCATATTATGTCTGGCCTCTCATCACCATAGATATTTTGTGTTATGTATGGAGATATGTTGCAGGTTATTATTATACTATATGCACACACAATTAAAAAAAACATTTTGGAAAAGGTTAAGAATGACCCATTCTACAAGCTTCTTGCATGTTGCACATGACTTCAGAGTCATCCACAGTACTGTTTGATGAATGTTCATCAACAATAATTGCATACTTTTTTCATAAACAAAATGTGTTTGTTCTCAAAGCTGAAGATTCCCCCATTTCTTCCTTTTTAAGTTTAGTCTGGAAATATAAAAATTTGATTATAATCCTCAGTTCATAAATGTTTATTTTATTCACAGATAGATGTTGAAGTACATCAATTACTTCAATATATATTGATTGTAAACAAGGCTTACATAAATATAGATTATAAACAAGGTTTATATAACCCTACAAGCGGGAGGTCATGTCGTGTGTACTTTGGTTAATAAATAGGTTGTAGTTAAAAGTGTTAGAATAAATATAGTTGTTCTGAAAGACCATGTTCATGTTCTTACAAAATGAAACTACGTGAACACGTTATGGGCCCAGGACGTAACAAGAAAGAAGAATGGACTAAAGAAAAATAATACAGTGAATTTCTCCATTAAGGTGGGTCATTTCAGACGTGTTTGTTAAAACCAAAACGGAATCATCAAAGTCCTTTTCCATTCCTCAGATTGCGTTATTAGAAGGAAAACGCAACTGGGAGAATTGGAAAGCAAAAGTAAGAATGGCATTAAAGATGATACCAAGAGCTATTGACATAATAGATGGTACTTATGTATGTCCAGAACCCCCAGTGAATGAAAAAGACGAGCAAGCTTCTAAAAACTATTTAAAGCAGGTAAATATGTTTAATACTATTGAGAATCAGGCTTTATTAGTTATGTCAAATAATATGACAGAAGTAATGTTTGAAAAGGTTAGAAGATATGAATCAACTCGTATTATGTGGGTAGGACTATGCCAACTGTATGATACCTTTTCTGAAGATAGAATTTTTTATTTATAAAATCAATTTTTTGAAGCTAGATGGTTATCAGAAGAGGATGCAGTAAGTTTTATTGCCAGGTTATCCAATTGTTGGAACCAACTACAGTTCCAGATTAACAAACAGCCTGAATAAAACAAAGATGTTTTGTTGATTTCTAAAATTTTAAAATCATTGCCAGATAAATTCAAGTCCTTTGCAGCTGGTTACAGGTTAATAAATGAAGAAAATAAGAGCTTAGAAAACCTAAGACTCTGCAGTAGATATCAAGACTAGGGATTTTCCATACCGGGAAGCTGTAGGATCCCTTATATTCTTAATAACTTGCACAAGGCCGGATATTTCCTATGCAATCAATGTTGCTTCTAGGATGCTTGAGAATCCTTCTGAAAGTGACATAATCAGAGTTAAACGAACATTTCGTTATTTAAAAGGGGCTTCTGAACTTGGTATTTTCTACAAGAAAGATTACAAAAAAGGAATTCTTGAATGCTATTCAGATGCGGATCTCGGTGGCGATAAGGAGACTGGCAGATCTACTACTGGCATTGTGTGTCTATACTTTGGAGGTGCCATCTCATGGTTTAGTAAAAGACAGTGTTCTGTCTCTATTTCTACTACAGAGGCAGAGGAGGAAAGGTCTAAGAGGGAGAAATCAAGATCCAAAGGGTTGATACCCAGAATAAATTGGCGGATGGTTTCACCAAGCCCTTACTAGGTCCAAGACTGAAGAAACTTTATCAAGATTTGGGACTGTCTT
>NQII01002319.1:0-92343 GCA_002778355.1 Clitarchus hookeri
ACATTTAGACATTTAATGTCTTTCTTGTTCACGGTTAACTGAACAGTTACGAAAACTCTCCAGTGTATTTTTTTTTTAAATCGTTTTGTGTATCTTCTCACCGTATGTCGTTATACGGCGTGGGCAGGCCTTCGAAAAGCTAAAGGCGCCGTAACCACGAATTTGGTAGTACATTGCCAGCAACATAATTTGTAATTAAGAATAATATAATTTGAAGGTGTATATGATACAATTCTGATCGTGATTGATATCCATTTTCAGTCTTAGAGACTCGGGGTCATTGGAACAGATGAAAGAGATGGACTGTTTTCCAGCGGCACACTTCACTATGAAAAAGTATTGCTCGAAGCATATACTGAACAAGATTTCGCGAGTCATTCGGTCCGAAAATCGCTCGATAAAACTTTTAGTAATTATATACGCGGATTAAATTTTGTGCATGTTTCCCAGCGTGTAAAAGTTCAGAAACATTATATTTTTTTAAGATTTAGTCCTACAATTCAGATCACCATATGTAAATTCAGGAAAATATTTTCTGATATCCGGAGACTACTGTCATCGTAAAGAAAATTTAAAAATCATTAGAAATAATAACTTAATTGAAAAAATTGGCTTTGGTATTTATTAAAACTTTCACTTCAACATGTAAAGGATGTTACATAGGTGTTTTATAGTTGTTCAGTATATATGTAACTCGCTTTGATAGGATTACTTTCCCTATTAGGATTTATTTATGTAAATTCATATTGCCATTCGTTGTGTTATGTCTGCTTCTAAACTGGCCAGACAAAAAATTAGGTTCATTCATTTTTAAATAAAATAATTTATTACAAAAGCCATTTTACATTTTAAGTCGTGAAACACTTTGAAATAAATGGAATTTTTTCTCAGTCATTTTTGCACAAACGTCTCGCAGAAAAATTATGATCTCTTTTAGTCAAACATAAGGAACATTTATCTATACATTACACTTGAGTAATAAGATTTGTATGCAAAAAATTATACTTAACTTTCAGTGTAAAGAAGCTTTACCTTCCTGTACCTTCTGAACTCCAAGAAAATGATATATCTTGTTATTCTACTGAGCCCGTGAAAAACTAATTTTTATGTGTTTCAGTTGTATTTATTCAAAGAGAACTTCGGTGTACTAAGTCGAACTTTCCGTCTTCGTAAAAGAAAATAATGGATTTCCGTGTTTTTTTTTAACAGTCCCGGGATTAATTCGTGGAACTGTGAGAGCTATAGTGATTTATTGATGCGGCGGCCAAAACGAATTAATTTGCCTCGCGAGGAGGAAGTTTTCAGAACATAGATTGCTTTGCTCCAAGTTCTGAGCAGGCGAACTGTGTAATCAGATCAGTGAGTGAAGTTCTGAATATTCACGTGGCACCCGATGGAATTTTAAACTTGAGTGCGCAATCTTCCGGAGAGATTTAATGTACTTTTGCCCTTGTTAGAGCTACCGAGCAAAATGATTCCTTTCGGGTTAAATTCAAGCACAGTCCGCAAGGCAAGTTTCGAGGGCGAGTAAGTGAGTGAAGAGATTTCGACGGCTCTTAACATTGGGGTCTTGAGAGCCGATGAGGGTGAAGTGATGAGGATGGAGCAGCGCCGGAATGAAAGGGCGGGGGAAACGGGATATCTCCGAGAAAACCCGCCAACCAGCGGCGTTGTCCGGCACGATTTCCATCCAGGAGTGGCCCGGCCGGGGATTGAAACTGGTTCGCCTTGGTGGGAGGCGATCAGGCTAACCGCTTACCCACCCTGGCCCCAAAGTTTCGAGAGGAATGGGAGTATTCCGCACCAGATCTGCATCAACAGGAAAATAATGCATGAACTTTTCATGGAAGCTATTCACCAGCTTGATTTGAGTTGGAATCTTGGTAGCTCCTGCGAAATAACTTTTCATACGTGAAAGCATGCTGGGTGCAGGGAGCTGTCTGTAGGTATTTTCTGGATAATTCAAGCTTTCCTCTCGCAGAATTGCTATATTATTTAATTACGAGCGTATTTATATTCCGAAGACGTCTAACTTTGAAAAATCACACAGCTAGTTATTCAATACTCGATTGGCTTACGAATTTATTAGACTGCTGTTACTTAAAACCGTATTTCATAATGGCGTAATCTAATTCGGTTTGCTCCACTGCTTTAATCGACAAAAAATTAAACCAAACGCCGAAATGTAACCAACAAAATCCAGCAATTTAGATCATCAATACGTGATGAATGTAAACTTACGTAAATTCAATTAAAAACAATTACACTGCACTTAACAAAATTCAACGACGTCGGTTCTCCTATCAGGAGGAAAACAGATTACACAGTTTCTTACAGTTTCCGCCTAATTGCGTTTCTGTTCCAGGCCTCATTTTTTTGTGGAACTGGATGGATATTCTCTTCATTATTCCTTTATTTCATGCTAATTAATAGTATTCGGTATTTGCTGGTAGGGTTTTTTTTCTATTTATATTATATTTTCCCCCATGTGATGTATAATGGATTTACTTTCTCCGCCGGAAACCAGGATATTCAATTTTCGTTGTCGTGTTATCTCGATTTCGTTCACTTCATTTTTCTTACTTTCCGTCGTTTATGTTCTTATATAATTCGGTTTATTCAGTTTTGTTGTTGGGATTTGGAAACAAATATAAATTTAGTTTCAATTTTACGAGGTTACAGTGGCTTTTAATATTTTATCACTTTGTTGCTCTATTTTGTACAAGGTGTAGGTACTGAAGAGAGTTTAACTTTAAATTGTGTGTTCTTTTCGTAGCAGATTGGGCGCACGTTTGATGGTCCCGCAGACAGAAAAACGCGAATTTCTAACACACTGTGACGCATTACAAGCGCCAGTAGGTGGGAGCCTCGAAAGTGTTCCAGGATAACCAAAGTGCAGCACTTGGTTATGAAGGGGGACGCAGATGTGTCACTTCTTCGCCGGTCGGAGTCAAGAGATTCTTCCGTGCGTAACCATGGTGGCATCGCCGAACCCCCCCCCCCCCNCTGACATTTCGAGCTTCAATTGTGAACAAGTGGTTTGCAGCCCAGCATAATTGATGGTGTGCACCGGTCTTTAGATACAGGACATCATCTTGGAGTATTCACTCAGACCGAAGATGTGGTGAGCTACGATACCCTCCCCTTGTAGGGCTGACATTTCGAGCTTCAATTGTGAACAAGTGGTTTGCAGCCCAGCATAATTGATGGTGTGCACCGGTCTTTAGATACAGGACATCATCTTGGAGTATTCACTCAGACCGAAGATGTGGTGAGCTACGATACCCTCCCCTTGTAGGGCTGACATTTCGAGCTTCAATTGTGAACAAGTGGTTTGCAGCCCAGCATAATTGATGGTGTGCACCGGTCTTTAGATACAGGACATCATCTTGGAGTATTCACTCAGACCGAAGATGTGGTGAGCTACGATACCCTCCCCTTGTAGGGCTGACATTTCGAGCTTCAATTGTGAACAAGTGGTTTGCAGCCCAGCATAATTGATGGTGTGCACCGGTCTTTAGATACAGGACATCATCTTGGAGTATTCACTCAGACCGAAGATGTGGTGAGCTACGATACCCTCCCCTTGTAGGGCTGACATTTCGAGCTTCAATTGTGAACAAGTGGTTTGCAGCCCAGCATAATTGATGGTGTGCACCGGTCTTTAGATACAGGACATCATCTTGGAGTATTCACTCAGACCGAAGATGTGGTGAGCTACGATACCCTCCCCTTGTAGGGCTGACATTTCGAGCTTCAATTGTGAACAAGTGGTTTGCAGCCCAGCATAATTGATGGTGTGCACCGGTCTTTAGATACAGGACATCATCTTGGAGTATTCACTCAGACCGAAGATGTGGTGAGCTACGATACCCTCCCCTTGTAGGGCTGACATTTCGAGCTTCAATTGTGAACAAGTGGTTTGCAGCCCAGCATAATTGATGGTGTGCACCGGTCTTTAGATACAGGACATCATCTTGGAGTATTCACTCAGACCGAAGATGTGGTGAGCTACGATACCCTCCCCTTGTAGGGCTGACATTTCGAGCTTCAATTGTGAACAAGTGGTTTGCAGCCCAGCATAATTGATGGTGTGCACCGGTCTTTAGATACAGGACATCATCTTGGAGTATTCACTCAGACCGAAGATGTGGTGAGCTACGATACCCTCCCCTTGTAGGGCTGACATTTCGAGCTTCAATTGTGAACAAGTGGTTTGCAGCCCAGCATAATTGATGGTGTGCACCGGTCTTTAGATACAGGACATCATCTTGGAGTATTCACTCAGACCGAAGATGTGGTGAGCTACGATACCCTCCCCTTGTAGGGCTGACATTTCGAGCTTCAATTGTGAACAAGTGGTTTGCAGCCCAGCATAATTGATGGTGTGCACCGGTCTTTAGATACAGGACATCATCTTGGAGTATTCACTCAGACCGAAGATGTGGTGAGCTACGATACCCTCCCCTTGTAGGGCTGACATTTCGAGCTTCAATTGTGAACAAGTGGTTTGCAGCCCAGCATAATTGATGGTGTGCACCGGTCTTTAGATACAGGACATCATCTTGGAGTATTCACTCAGACCGAAGATGTGGTGAGCTACGATACCCTCCCCTTGTAGGGCTGACATTTCGAGCTTCAATTGTGAACAAGTGGTTTGCAGCCCAGCATAATTGATGGTGTGCACCGGTCTTTAGATACAGGACATCATCTTGGAGTATTCACTCAGACCGAAGATGTGGTGAGCTACGATACCCTCCCCTTGTAGGGCTGACATTTCGAGCTTCAATTGTGAACAAGTGGTTTGCAGCCCAGCATAATTGATGGTGTGCACCGGTCTTTAGATACAGGACATCATCTTGGAGTATTCACTCAGACCGAAGATGTGGTGAGCTACGATACCCTCCCCTTGTAGGGCTGACATTTCGAGCTTCAATTGTGAACAAGTGGTTTGCAGCCCAGCATAATTGATGGTGTGCACCGGTCTTTAGATACAGGACATCATCTTGGAGTATTCACTCAGACCGAAGATGTGGTGAGCTACGATACCCTCCCCTTGTAGGGCTGACATTTCGAGCTTCAATTGTGAACAAGTGGTTTGCAGCCCAGCATAATTGATGGTGTGCACCGGTCTTTAGATACAGGACATCATCTTGGAGTATTCACTCAGACCGAAGATGTGGTGAGCTACGATACCCTCCCCTTGTAGGGCTGACATTTCGAGCTTCAATTGTGAACAAGTGGTTTGCAGCCCAGCATAATTGATGGTGTGCACCGGTCTTTAGATACAGGACATCATCTTGGAGTATTCACTCAGACCGAAGATGTGGTGAGCTACGATACCCTCCCCTTGTAGGGCTGACATTTCGAGCTTCAATTGTGAACAAGTGGTTTGCAGCCCAGCATAATTGATGGTGTGCACCGGTCTTTAGATACAGGACATCATCTTGGAGTATTCACTCAGACCGAAGATGTGGTGAGCTACGATACCCTCCCCTTGTAGGGCTGACATTTCGAGCTTCAATTGTGAACAAGTGGTTTGCAGCCCAGCATAATTGATGGTGTGCACCGGTCTTTAGATACAGGACATCATCTTGGAGTATTCACTCAGACCGAAGATGTGGTGAGCTACGATACCCTCCCCTTGTAGGGCTGACATTTCGAGCTTCAATTGTGAACAAGTGGTTTGCAGCCCAGCATAATTGATGGTGTGCACCGGTCTTTAGATACAGGACATCATCTTGGAGTATTCACTCAGACCGAAGATGTGGTGAGCTACGATACCCTCCCCTTGTAGGGCTGACATTTCGAGCTTCAATTGTGAACAAGTGGTTTGCAGCCCAGCATAATTGATGGTGTGCACCGGTCTTTAGATACAGGACATCATCTTGGAGTATTCACTCAGACCGAAGATGTGGTGAGCTACGATACCCTCCCCTTGTAGGGCTGACATTTCGAGCTTCAATTGTGAACAAGTGGTTTGCAGCCCAGCATAATTGATGGTGTGCACCGGTCTTTAGATACAGGACATCATCTTGGAGTATTCACTCAGACCGAAGATGTGGTGAGCTACGATACCCTCCCCTTGTAGGGCTGACATTTCGAGCTTCAATTGTGAACAAGTGGTTTGCAGCCCAGCATAATTGATGGTGTGCACCGGTCTTTAGATACAGGACATCATCTTGGAGTATTCACTCAGACCGAAGATGTGGTGAGCTACGATACCCTCCCCTTGTAGGGCTGACATTTCGAGCTTCAATTGTGAACAAGTGGTTTGCAGCCCAGCATAATTGATGGTGTGCACCGGTCTTTAGATACAGGACATCATCTTGGAGTATTCACTCAGACCGAAGATGTGGTGAGCTACGATACCCTCCCCTTGTAGGGCTGACATTTCGAGCTTCAATTGTGAACAAGTGGTTTGCAGCCCAGCATAATTGATGGTGTGCACCGGTCTTTAGATACAGGACATCATCTTGGAGTATTCACTCAGACCGAAGATGTGGTGAGCTACGATACCCTCCCCTTGTAGGGCTGACATTTCGAGCTTCAATTGTGAACAAGTGGTTTGCAGCCCAGCATAATTGATGGTGTGCACCGGTCTTTAGATACAGGACATCATCTTGGAGTATTCACTCAGACCGAAGATGTGGTGAGCTACGATACCCTCCCCTTGTAGGGCTGACATTTCGAGCTTCAATTGTGAACAAGTGGTTTGCAGCCCAGCATAATTGATGGTGTGCACCGGTCTTTAGATACAGGACATCATCTTGGAGTATTCACTCAGACCGAAGATGTGGTGAGCTACGATACCCTCCCCTTGTAGGGCTGACATTTCGAGCTTCAATTGTGAACAAGTGGTTTGCAGCCCAGCATAATTGATGGTGTGCACCGGTCTTTAGATACAGGACATCATCTTGGAGTATTCACTCAGACCGAAGATGTGGTGAGCTACGATACCCTCCCCTTGTAGGGCTGACATTTCGAGCTTCAATTGTGAACAAGTGGTTTGCAGCCCAGCATAATTGATGGTGTGCACCGGTCTTTAGATACAGGACATCATCTTGGAGTATTCACTCAGACCGAAGATGTGGTGAGCTACGATACCCTCCCCTTGTAGGGCTGACATTTCGAGCTTCAATTGTGAACAAGTGGTTTGCAGCCCAGCATAATTGATGGTGTGCACCGGTCTTTAGATACAGGACATCATCTTGGAGTATTCACTCAGACCGAAGATGTGGTGAGCTACGATACCCTCCCCTTGTAGGGCTGACATTTCGAGCTTCAATTGTGAACAAGTGGTTTGCAGCCCAGCATAATTGATGGTGTGCACCGGTCTTTAGATACAGGACATCATCTTGGAGTATTCACTCAGACCGAAGATGTGGTGAGCTACGATACCCTCCCCTTGTAGGGCTGACATTTCGAGCTTCAATTGTGAACAAGTGGTTTGCAGCCCAGCATAATTGATGGTGTGCACCGGTCTTTAGATACAGGACATCATCTTGGAGTATTCACTCAGACCGAAGATGTGGTGAGCTACGATACCCTCCCCTTGTAGGGCTGACATTTCGAGCTTCAATTGTGAACAAGTGGTTTGCAGCCCAGCATAATTGATGGTGTGCACCGGTCTTTAGATACAGGACATCATCTTGGAGTATTCACTCAGACCGAAGATGTGGTGAGCTACGATACCCTCCCCTTGTAGGGCTGACATTTCGAGCTTCAATTGTGAACAAGTGGTTTGCAGCCCAGCATAATTGATGGTGTGCACCGGTCTTTAGATACAGGACATCATCTTGGAGTATTCACTCAGACCGAAGATGTGGTGAGCTACGATACCCTCCCCTTGTAGGGCTGACATTTCGAGCTTCAATTGTGAACAAGTGGTTTGCAGCCCAGCATAATTGATGGTGTGCACCGGTCTTTAGATACAGGACATCATCTTGGAGTATTCACTCAGACCGAAGATGTGGTGAGCTACGATACCCTCCCCTTGTAGGGCTGACATTTCGAGCTTCAATTGTGAACAAGTGGTTTGCAGCCCAGCATAATTGATGGTGTGCACCGGTCTTTAGATACAGGACATCATCTTGGAGTATTCACTCAGACCGAAGATGTGGTGAGCTACGATACCCTCCCCTTGTAGGGCTGACATTTCGAGCTTCAATTGTGAACAAGTGGTTTGCAGCCCGGCATAATTGATGGTGTGCACCGGTCTTTAGATACAGGACATCATCTTGGAGTATTCACTCAGACCGAAGATGTGGTNGAGAAAGGTTCGTATGCGGCCAGTGTGCTAGCGATCTTGCCAAAATGTCGATGTATCGAAATTACGATATTATTTAAACGATATATCGATATGAATCGTCAATATTTTACAACGATATTTTATCGAAAAAAAATATTTTATGCTCTTCTAAAAAGCACTGTTTTTAATATAAAAATTAAATTTAAGAATTTAGTATGTTTACTTTGAAAACATGCACCAAAGCAAGTGCTACAACTTTCTGCAATGTTTCGTGTCCTCAACATGTAATATTCCAAGCAATTTTACATTTGTCGATTCCTGTATTACACACAATATTGGATTCCGATGTACCGAAAATCGATCTTCTGCTTTCAATATATCTTTAAGTAAAACCATACTTTTCTAAATAACCAATATATAATATATCGATATTTCTTTCTGATATCAACATACCTACAGCGTAGTCGCCGCACACGAGAGCGAGAATCATCCGCTCGTTATTCTTTACTCACCCCTAATGCACACTCGCCATAATCCTCTAGTTAACTCAGCAGTTGAACTTATGTAAGAGTCTCTCTACCTTAAAGGGAATGTTGAGTAGAGTTCGCATGCCAGCTGCGTGGTAACCACTCTCCGTGTGCCAAAACTAAACTGCTTTTCTTCCCATAGGCCATTCACAGTTGCTTCCAACTTTTTTGAAGTCCTGCTAAAGTTCTACTTCCAAGATATTCATCCGCGTCATGCAAACAAAGCTTAACCGAGTCTAGAAATGCACACCAAAGGAACATTTCATCACATTCGTGCGCACTCAGTGCAATAATATTTTACATAAGAACTATTTAAGACTAGGCATTAACAACACACATTATTTTCTCTTTGTTTGATTAGTGTTAATTATAAATAGTGTACTATAATTTACAAATAAAATGTAAGTAAAAGATCAGTTTTTTGAACATATATAGGAAATAATCAAACACGTCCTACATGGGGTGATTTTTCAAGGGTTTGATTCAAAAAGTGCGAATAAACTGCGAATAGACTATATATAACTGGCAAAACCCTGTGGTTTCGAGTAAGATTAGCACATTGTTTACTAAACAAAGAACTTTACTATTGTAGTATACTACTTTTGACTTACGTTGTAACGCAAAACCTCTACACATATAATCAAGTAACACACTATCAGGTTGGAAGTTAAAACAAAAAGGAACAAACGTAACATCGTTGTTGGAAAACGGGAATTTGACAGTTACTTTGACATATCTTCCAGTCAATGTTGGCAAAATGCTCGTAAGACGTAAATCTATATACGTCGTATATGTTATACTATCTCTACGATTCTGTGAATGGCAAATACTATGGTACCAGCGAAAATTGCATACGTATTTTTAAAAAAAGCAGAGCCTCTCATGTTTTACACCACAGACATTTGGGCATATGCGGTAAGCTAACAATTGTGAAAAGTGAGAAAGTTTTGTTGCCGCGTCTCTGTGAACATCAAAGAGTGATGAGAACCGCACATCTTAAACATAAGTTTCTTTTCCCGATAGTTCGGTAATTTATAGTTTTTACATATATTCGAGCATTTCGCAGCTTAGGGCCTGAGAACAGTAGCCTTGCTACAATCGATAACGTTGGCAATGTTCGTTTGTTTATAGTCATACATTTATTGCCAAAGAAATTAAGGTTGGTGTATTTCGTGGCTCTCTTTCGTCAAATATAATTGTTGTATATACAAATGTGAGATTTTTAAAATAGGAGATTAGTTTCATTTCAATTTCCGCTGTTAACGTCAATGCTTCAGAAATGAACCCCATAAAACTGCTTCCCCTGGTAATAAAGCCAATACACACACTTACAGGTTTTTCACCTGACAATGTAGTAGAACATTCTGGGATTCTGATTGGCTGAACATCAAGACACAGTAAAAGCAACAAGCACAAAGTTAAACGGAGTTTAATTCTTCTTGTTACTAACACTATGTTTAGAAAAGGGCTTATCGCTATCCGCGATGGTAGCTTGTCGTGTTGATGTAAAATGGTGTTGAAATACTGTACATATTACTGTGTTAAGATTGTGAAATCCTCGTCTCAATTGTGCCTGGTCCCTCATTCTCTTGCGGTACGGTAGAAAACGTCTCAGATAAATTGTTGTCTTTTGCATGGAAACTTGTAGGTGTATAATAGTCCTGCGTACCCATGGTCATAATATTACCAGAGGGTTCCGTCGTTAAAATCCCCTCGCAGTTGAAGTACTTAAGTACGTATTGAAGTACTTAAGTACGTACTCAAGTAAAGGATTATGGATAGTGTGCACCGGTCTTTAGACACAGGATATCATCTTGGAGTCTTCACTCAGACCGAAGATGTGGTGAGCTACGATACCCTCTCCGTTGTAGGGCTGACATTTCGAGCTTCAATTGTGAACAAGTGGTTTGCAGCCCAGCATAATTGATGGTGTGCACCGGTCTTTAGATACAGGACATCATCTTGGAGTATTCACTCAGACCGAAGATGTGGTGAGCTACGATACCCTCCCCTTGTAGGGCTGACATTTCGAGCTTCAATTGTGAACAAGTGGTTTGCAGCCCAGCATAATTGATGGTGTGCACCGGTCTTTAGATACAGGACATCATCTTGGAGTATTCACTCAGACCGAAGATGTGGTGAGCTACGATACCCTCCCCTTGTAGGGCTGACATTTCGAGCTTCAATTGTGAACAAGTGGTTTGCAGCCCAGCATAATCAAATACTCTCTTTAACACTTCTCTCAAGCAAGACTTCGTTGTTAAGAGCCGCCAAAACTCTCTCTAATACTTTTGCTATGATAAGGAGGTCACTTTAATTCCTCTGCAGGACCAAAAAGTGATGTTGATGAAGTGCATCCAATGCGTTACAGTACAAATACGAATACTCAAGGCCTGTTTCACACTCCCAATGCTTCAACAAATGTCTCTGAATTCTAAATCCCTTAATGTAGCAATTCTCAAACCTTTAATGGCTCACGTGAAATGTTATGCCCTTCGTGAAGGTAGGTAAAATTGTGGCAGTGTTAAGACAATGGAAATAAAATTAACCTACCACGTATTATATTTCACTTGTATTAAATTACGTTAACAACGAAAACACAAAAACATTACAAGCCATTTAAGATATCACACACAAATACTTTCCTGTGCAGTGTTACCAACTTCGCGACTTTGCAACCAGAAGTAGGAAATTTGAAGCTGCCACTGCGTACCCCTGAAAATTCTACCTCTGTGGGGTACGCAAACCCCCACCTTGAGAACTGCTGCTTTAAACTAGATTAAATTCCCTGCACACATCGCATTGGCGATTAGGGAGTCATATGGCGGTTTTCCATTCAGGCTCTCTTAAATGAGACTGGATTGACCACATTCTTTAACATATCGGACAAAGCATTCTGTGTCCCCCCCTCCCCCCAACATCCTAGGTGTCCACCACTTCTGCCGAACGGATCACCGCAGCGGATGATGATCCCGTAAATCAGCTCAACATCTGCTGCACTTACAGCCAACTGCTATTAAAATAAACTCTTGAAATGTTAGTTGCTGGATCTGTGGGAAATATTCTCAACTCGGCGGTAAGTTTTGCTAGGTTTGTACATTACAAGTGTTATATGTCAGTTGTGCGGGTACACGTAAAGCGCAAACACGGCGGATCGCTGAATAAGAAAAGTGCGATTTACAAGATGTGGACGAACCCTCTCCATTTCACAGATTACCTTATATGCACCTCTAATATTGGTATTTGTTATTAAATGTTTTAAAATTAATGCAATTGAAATAAACTTTGTATTGTGAAATGTTTTATTAACGCACTGGATTTCATGTGTGCATGTAATTATTATTGTTTTATTGTAACACGTCGTACATTTGTACTATGTAACATATTGTACTAATTAGGGAATGTTTGTGCCAGATTTACTATCCTTATGTTCACACATTTAGAGCTCATTTTTGAAACATTATGAAGTACAGCTTTCAATTAGGCCATTTTAGTGGTCCGTTCCTCGTGTGAACTCTGCAGACAATGCTTAAACCAAAGTAAGTGTTCTGCAACACATATGTTATTAAACTCTAAACCAGGAACAAACACCTTATATTATCATTGCCAGTAATGTTTCGTGGCCAGTAACGACAGTTACTAGGCTTCTCTTAGATACCGAGCATGTTTGAAGTTGTAACTAAAAAATATTGTTCATTCCAATGTCCCACTTTTACATTTTACCTTCACGCAATACAAAATATAAGGTGACTGATAGTGTAATTCCTTGAGATTATCTCAAATTTAATTGTAATTTCTTATTTTAATGGATTCGTTTACAAAAACTTACACTGTAATTTATTTTTTGTATTTGTACAAGGAATTCTTTGGATATTACTGGCCAAAGATGCTTTTGTAACACTACAAATAAAAACTAATGTTGAATTTTAATAAGGAAGTGTTGTAGACTTCAAGTTTGTTAAAAACACTAAGATTTATAAACAATTTTGTAAGTTTTATAAAATAATGTGTTGCATATATACAATATTTCAGCTGTAGAGTTACAAGAAAATCATTGCCAACTTGTTTCCAAAGACTTGTGTGAAACAAGTAAAGAAATGTTTTACCTTGTAGGTCCATAAGAACTCAAAACCGGCTACGGTGTAACGTCATATGCCGGTCTTTGTAAAACTCTCTGAACAAATTTTTTAATAGGACAAGTGATACCAAGATAAATGTTGTCTCACTGAATATATTTCCGCTGTCGTCAGATTTCAAGCTTAAGGGTGCTTGTGCAGAAAGGTGGATGTTTTCGCGTACACACGATACAATGGCGGAAGTAACAGGGACGGTGTTAGAAAATCACACAGGCCTATAGGCTGTTTACGGTAAACTGAGCACTTTTGAAAGCCCTGCTTAACGTATACTTGCATGCACAGTGTGTATTCTTCCAGAATATAAAAAATTAACATTTTCATGAGCCCAATGACTTTATTCATGCGCCAGCCAAGTGAAACTGCAAAAATTTTTAAAAAGGAAAATATTTTACAAGTTAGCTGATTCTTACACAAACACGCATTAAAAAATACAGAAAGCAAAATAAATAATTCCAGTATTCACGGACGTTTACCTAGTACTTTTAATTCAACGCTAAGACACGTAACTACTTTCTTTCTGCCGTTGCCGACTTTACTGGGCGCGTGGAAGTCAGCGTGCCCGTTAAAATGTAAGCAGGTAGAGGCAGCGACATTTTTCGAAGACTGATTTCAAAGGTGCTCACTTTACCGTGATCAGCCCGTATAGATATCGTACATAAGCGAAATGGAGTGGGCGTAGCCGTTCGCTGATTGGCCGCGCGAAGCCTCTGGGAATCGGCACTGTGTCTTGAGTGGCTGTTGCATGCTGCGATTGGCTGGGCTGCCGGCTGGCAAGTAAAACTACCAGGCGCTGATTGGCCAACGGCCTTGCGACATGTCCCCAGCCAGCGATGCCTTTTTTGCTGACTGTGCGGCTGTAATTCGCCGCACAAGCGACTGTTTTACTTCTGTATTCCTAAGGGGAACCTTCCCCGCCATATCGGATCCTTTTAGTGCTCCTAGCTTGTTTATATTTTAAAAAAATCAAATCCGAAAGTACCCCTGTAGCCAACTAGCTATTGATCTTACACAGCAGTACAGACACAACACATGCTCGTAGTTCATTCGTTATGTCTCAATATTAATTTTTGCCAAAATTTTGGCAGAATTAACGTTATGAGGTGGTTGTGAGTTCGTAGTTCATATGAAGTATTCTGCGGTAAAATCGTGTATACGTTAAGCGCCTCATGTTCGGCGGGAATGACGTCATACCTAACGTCATTGTTGAGGTGTCTGTCAAACAGAGGGCTCTGGGAAACACTTGTTGGGCGTCTGTCGTGCATGTCCGGGGTGTTCCTCCTCGCCCATGTGCGAGGATATTAAAGATGCCGACCCAGCAACCGGTGCTCGGAGTGGGAGGGGATGAACTGTGGGAAAATCTACCTGCGCAAGGAGGGTTGTTTCAAAGATAGACTGAGCCAAGCAGCATACAAGAATGGAGTAGCAACCCTACGGTATAACGAGAGCACCTTATCTCATTCGTTTGTTTACTGAAGTCGGCCGAAGTAGTTTATAAGGCATTGCCAATGTTAGAACACAAAATAAACTACAAATGTTCGCTTTGTTATAATACCAGGCAGCGCGTTACCTCGCCATCTCTTTTCTTTTTATATACTGGCCTATGTTTTCTGTCCCAGGTTATTGACTGCCTAATTCATCCACAGTTATCTCATACCTTAAATGCCGCTTTAAAATAATAATCATAATAATGGAGATAAGATGCTACTTTAAAAACAGTTCCGTGCAAATATTCACGAAAATTTATGTGGTATGGACTAACGGATTTGAGACGCGCATAGACGAAAATGAAACTATGAAGCTAAGCACGTGTTTCTACATTATCAAGAGAGAAACATTATATGCTCAGGTATTGCATATTTATGCGATGCGCAGGTAATAAATATTCTGTTTAGATATGCAAAGATTTTTTTATATTGAAGTTCTAAGACCGTAGAATCTGGACTTCCGAGTATCTTCAGTAAGGTTTCCTTTTTCCTATTCGAGTTGACAGTACCTGGACTGAGCATTCCCGCAAGGGTAGTTTGGGCAATGGTTCGAGACAAAGACACTCCTCCACCACGACCGTGAGCTGGCTTTCTCGAGCAAACGGGTTGTGCGTATTTCGACGCGTAGTGGAAAAGGCGTTATTATGAAGAGATGGGCATCGTCTCTAAGTACCCGCACGAGTAGTGACGTCACCATACTCGAGACTCGCACAAACACTCGCCGGTGGAAATGCCGCTTTACACACAACACATCTGACGTACAGGGTTGCTAAATGTAATGGAAGTACCGCTGTGAGACTTTCACCAGCGCTCCATCAGTAGATGTGTGTCTAACCACAAAAATGTAAAATGCTTGCACCACAACTGCAAGAATTTCGGGCATTCCACGCAAACGTGTTTGATTCTCGTGGTGATAATCCTGACATAACAGAAGGGGTCCTACGACGGGTTGAAGACTGTCCAACCACAGGGACTCGAGTTTTTTCTCGTACCCTCGCTGTGTGCTCTTGAGTGTAAACTGATGTGTGAACAGTAGTGGCAGGGACCCAGGAACTGCAACTACGAATTTCCATCGTCGCCTGTAAAGCAAGAACTGTTTTATACATAAAATCGTGGTAAGGGCTAATTTTTCTCCCTGTGTGCCCTCTTTCACACATGAGTAGAAAGTGTGTTTTGTTCACACAATTCATGTTTCGGTGGAAGAAAATTCGCGTGCCAGAAAGGTGATGCATGACCATCAATACAAGTTCTCTCTCCACGTTCGGGCGGGTACTTTTGTCGACGTTTTAACTGCACCATACTTGCTGTCATTCCAACTCAACTGGCCAGTTTATCTCGAGTTACTTGAAGGAATGTTTCTGAAACTGCTTGGCTCTATTCCTTTGTCTGTTCTCATAACAGCGTGGTTTTAGGATGATGGCGTGCCCTCGCACTTCAACCGTGATGGCAGAGATGTTGTGTGTAATTTCATGGGACCGACGGGCAGGTCGAGGTGGATCCATCGTCTGGTCATAAATTTCTGATGACCCATAACGGGATACTCAAACACTTGGAGGAACCCTGATTGGTGAGGATGGCACGTTTTTAAAGTGAGAAAATCGGTTAATCTACCGGTTACAGGTATCAAGAAAGTGAATGGCCCTTAGTAATGGACAGAAAAAGTGCAGCGCACTGTTTTACTCTTCTGAGTACAGTTACAGTGCGGGAGGTTGGAGGGTGCGCTGGTCTTCGGGCCTTAAACACCGGGTCATAAACATCATCCGGCTTAATATGTCTCGATTTCGTCTTCCGAATACAGATGCCTACCCTCGTGTATGATATTCCCATTGACTCAGATGAAAACTTGATTTCAAGAATAGCTGTGGCAGTTGGAAATGTTCATAAAATTCCGAGAATATTTTAACACATACGACAGTTGATGCTCCGGCATTACAATGCATGTAATTCTGTGGCGGTACCAAATTTCAGAACCCTTTTTTAAATGATCGTGTTCATGGTCGCAGACAGTGGTTTTTTACCAACACCGCCACATATGTTCTACTCCCCCCCCCCTCCACCACCAAGTCCTTACATGTGACTTTGGCGGTTATAGATTCATTGATTTAAAACAATTTGTACAGAGAGTTCTACAATATTGTATGTACACTACTAAATAAAACTTTGGTAGGGTTTATCACACACAGCACAAATATATCCTGATAATATCCTGCGGATACACTTGCATTTACTTACAGGTATATCAGGGGATTCCTAGGATATCGTTTATATAACCTAGGCATGTCGCTGATATATTCCAAGGATCTTCTATTTCCGCTTATATGCCATCCCTGGATGCCGCTGGGATATACGTCCAAGAATAATTGCATTTTCTTAGAATACCCCATGATGCCTTGAGAAAATGCAAGACATTATAAGAATATTATATGGCTGTCCACGTTCCATTACTGAAAAATCCCCAGGATAAACTCACAGAGATATTTGAATATTCCCAGGATGTCTCTGCTTATCCTGACCTCATCAGTGGGATAACCAAAGGATCTTCTATGTTTGCTCATGTACCATCCATAAAATATCCCTGGGGGTTCTCTTTACAGATTACTCCTCACCACAAAGATATCCTGAGTATATACTGGCACGGATTTTAGGATATGATTTTCCTGGATATCCTGAGCATATAATTGGGATATCCCTGGGATTTATGTCTCTTTCCCTAAATATGAATAAATCAAAACACAAATACGGCTAAAACACTACAAGGCTTTCTTTGGGATGCTGACGACAATCCCAGTTCTTATAGAACCCAGGAATATCTAGAGAAGCCAGCCAATGTCTTTCGTAGATGATATATATGCCATGTACGTATATGCAGAAAAGTGAGAATATTCCCTGATTTTCCTAAATTCGCAGAAACACACGGGGATGATTAGGGATATCCACAGTAAATATATCCGTTCCAACGGATATTCTTAGAACTTGGTGGCATGAAATAGCATATTCTGTGGGTATTTTATGCTGTGTGAGATTTTACATACATCACCTCACGTTTGTCATAATCTGACTTCAGAATTCCTGTTGTTAAATGATGCTGTATTTTAACTATTAATTTGCTTAAATGTACCAATGTGTAACAGTAAAATTTAAGTAAATTTACACCTAAAATTAAAATTGTAAATGAAAACTTAACTATATAAACTATCTTTAAATAATCAGTGACGTAAATTGTAATCGTTTGGCAGCAGTACGCTGATGGAGTGCATGATGTTTATAGATACATGGGGTGGTACCAGGTGGAGGAACCACGGTGGCCAATGGCAATCCAAAGAGAACGTCGGTGAGTGACCATAGCTCACATCACTCTGTGCTACTTAACTGCCTGCTGTAGCTTGCCCCTCACTCACTACTGGTGGCCTCCCCTTTCCGACACCAATTAGCAGCTGGGCAGCTCCGGCCTCCACGTACCACGACACCCATTGTGAATGTGTAGCCGTGTTGTGAAGCATGCGTACGTCGCCACTCGGGCAACACTCAGCTTTAAGCCAGCTCTGTATATGTGTGTACTTGCATTGGTGTAGTGTGTCTCGCAGTAAGGCCAGCATCGTGACCTCGCTGTGTCGTGGCTGATTCTATCTCCTGCTACGTTCCGGCTGCAGTATCGAAAAAAAATACCCTCGCGACTCTATTACTGCTGCAAAACACGTGAGATAAATATTCTGTTGAACAAAATTTCAGAGTTCATTTCTTCTGGTTTCTTTACCTGTTACCATCCTTCATGTTCATGCTTCACATAATTCTCGATTAATAACAAAAAAAAAAATATTTGTTATAAAAAAAGATACTTTACAATACATAACAGTAAACACTGTGAAATATTTTGCAAATTATTAAGCAGAAAAACTGGAAAAGTTTATCAGTTGACATTGCTCACGTTATCAGCAAAATCGAAATCAGTTCAAGTGACTAATACAATGTGACCTCGAAGGACTTGAAATTGAGTGGAAATATTTCGGAATGCTAGGAGATAACTGTTAGCTCCTAATTTGCTGAAATTACTAGTGCCTAGTTGCTTCTGTGTGTGTAAGCTTCGCCCGAGGCTTTCTGTGTTTTCAGTGACTCTGTGTGCGATCATCGCATCTAGCATTTTGTGTGTGGGTATATTGGTGTTCGTAATAAATATCGTATCCACCCTGGGATCGATCCTGATGTAAACAAACCAGTGGTAGTGTAACAGATAGTTCGTGGATTACCCAACTGGGCTGTTCATCAGTAACGAAGACGGTGTAAGATGTTGGAAGTGTTGTACTGTAAATAGTTCAGGCTTGGAAACATCTCTAAGCATATTATAAAACTGTGAATTACGAGAGATCTCTTATTGCCTCACCCTACTTGGATGGCAGCCATTTTGTATTCCTTCCCTTCTCCACACCCTTGTCTAGCCCATCTCTGTCATAAATAATTAATCAATATATCATTAATCGATATTTCCTTATAAACAAGCNCCCTTGTCTAGCCCATCTCTGTCATAAATAATTAATCAATATATCATTAATCGATATTTCCTTATAAACAAGCTCTTTTCATTTGCAATAATGATGACATCTCTCATTTGATTATTACAGGAAATGTGCCGTTTTACTCGCAAACGTACAATATATTTTACCCAAATTCTTAGTTTAAAATGAAAACTTACTCTTATTAAAACTGACTTGGTTTAATTCATTATTCATAAGACACCAAAACAAAACACTGCTTTCTGTTTTAAAAATAAATAACAAAAGCTAAAAGTGGGTAAAAACAGACTAACGTGAAGATCTCATGATTGACACTCCATTGATTTCCCACAAATATTTTTAATATAATGCAGTTAGTTATCTCTTCCACCTCTCCTCACTATCTGTGAGCCACCAACTCTCCTTAGCAGCAGAGGAAACTCAGGTAGGCCTACTAGGACGTATGTTCATCACAATAGCATACTATTTTGTATCATACAATTTTTCACGGATGAAAACAATTTTTTTTTGACAGGGAAAGCTTATATTCATCAGCACGACTTTTTGTTGAAGAAACTGCGCCCAGCAGTGGTAAGAACTCAACGTCGATAATCAGAGAACACCCACTGGCTTAGCGAGAACCATCTCAGGTTTCACTCTCATAGCAGCCTGAGAAAAACAGGCCTGCCAACATGCGTGTTCTTCCAACGTCGTGTCGGGACTACGTAATTGGCCAAATTATCCTTTTATAAAACAAATTAATGTGCTTGCTATATAACCAAGTGAAAACGACATCAATTTGGGAAGATCTGAAAAATGGGAAGTTTGATTTCAAAATTGCTCATTTAACTTTATCAGACCTATTTTCTGGGGCTAACATGTCCGATGGCCCCCAATATGAGCTGGTTCGAGAAAAATATTTAAAGTTATTTCTGGGAAAATTGGTAAGAAAGCTAAGATATAATAAGAAATAATAGACAACATTGTTAGTTTCAAACAATTTCGCAGTGAGAAATAGTAATAACTCAGTGTTTTACTTCCATTCTGAGAAGTATCTTCAAGCTTATACTAAAAACATTCTGGGGACCCGCGGTGGTGTAGTGGTTAGACTACTCGCCTCCCACCTAGGTGAACCTGGTTTGATTCCCGGCGGGGTCGCTTCCAAATTTTCGCATGTGGAATGCCGCTGGTCGATGGGCTTTTCCCGGGGATCTCCCGTTTACCCCACCCTTTCATTCCAGAGCTTCTCCATACTCACCTCGCTTCATCCTCATCGGCTCTCTAGACCNCTCCCGTTTACCCCACCCTTTCATTCCAGAGCTTCTCCATACTCACCTCGCTTCATCCTCATCGGCTCTCTAGACCTAGATGTTAAGAGCCCCTTAAATCTCTTTACTCACTTTAAACAACCTGGGCAAACATTCTTTGCTATGCTCACTCTGCTCTAAATAGAAATTACTTGTTATCATACACATTCATGTAGTTACCCAAGAAACAGTTTTGCAAGAGAGTGGTAAATATGCTATGCATTTCTGTAAACCAACTTTATATTTACAGTATTTGCATGGCGAATGAATGAATCGTAGACGATCACCACTCCCAAAATAGGAATCTCCTCTGCTACATCCTGCATTGAAAGATACTGGAAACCTCGATGTCCTTTAATATATTGTCCAGAAGACAAATAATGTGTTGTATGTGCTATAGCTTTTGTCAACAAATCACAATGAAGAAGATAGAATGTATACAATAATAATGTGAACATTTCTGGAAAATATTTATGATCAAGTACTTAAAGCTATGTACAAAAGAGACAAAATGTAGTTTCGTAAACTTTATTTGAACGTGTTATTGCAAAAATCGGGAAGTATTTTATTTAGTTCTTCATAGTGATTGAAAGCATACAGTGTTTTAGGTTTAAAACTATTTTTATGACAGGTTTTCTAAAATGTTATGTTTTTTAAGTTTTCTCTTTCCCTGTCACTATTTGAACAAATTGTTAGCAAATTCATCAATTTATGCGCGGAGGAAGAGGCTGATAACATAGTCACAAATACAAGAGGTATGTGCACATACGGACAGTATGTACACATACGGACAGTATGTGCACATACGGACAGTATGTACACATACGGACAGTATGTACACATACGGACAGTATGTACACATACGGACAGTATGTACACATACGGACAGTATGTACACATACGGACAGTATGTACACATACGGACAGTATGTACACATACGGACAGTATGTACACATACGGACAGTATGTACACATACGGACAGTATGTACACATACGGACAGTATGTACACATACGGACAGTATGTACACATACGGACAGTATGTACACATACGGACAGTATGTACACATACGGACAGTATGTACACATACGGACAGTATGTACACATACGGACAGTATGTACACATACGGACAGTATGTACACATACGGACAGTATGTACACATACGGACAGTATGTACACATACGGACAGTATGTACACATACGGACAGTATGTACACATACGGACAGTATGTACACATACGGACAGTATGTACACATACGGACAGTATGTACACATACGGACAGTATGTACACATACGGACAGTATGTACACATACGGACAGTATGTACACATACGGACAGTATGTACACATACGGACAGTATGTACACATACGGACAGTATGTACACATACGGACAGTATGTACACATACGGACTATCCGTATGTGCACATACTGTCCGTACTGTCCATACTGCAACTATGAAGCAAGTATGGCTCGCTTACTGAGTACAGAACATTCTAGGGTGAAGTATGTTTGATAGCCTAACCCTAAATGTATGCGATACTTACGATAAAAATGATACTACAACATCTCATACATCGTCAATTGCTTCAAAGCTGGAGGATAAAAAACCACTTTATATTCAGACGTGAACTAGCTAAATAAATATGAACAAAAGCAAGGAAATATCACTTGAATCACAAGTTTGTGAAAGAAGATGGCAAGAATCAATTGTACCTGTGTTTCATAGTCAACACAAATTATATTGGTTACTTGTTCATAATCCATATGAAATAAAGGTCACAGACAACTATATATATAGACACACACACGTTATTGAGCTATAACTAGAAGACATGTCACGTTTATTTACTCACTAAACATTTTAAATTCTTTACTGGAAGCTATAGTTAGTTGGATATTTAACATGATGAAATTTACCTTTTCTCAGTTTACAGATTGCTATTGCACAATGTAATTCAAATTATGTGACATCTGAAGTTTATGGACAAATGTTGTTTTAATCTAACTGAAAAAAAATCCATTTAATTTTAAACAACCCACTTTTCATATGCACAGCAATCTTGTGCATTTACGAATCTCACTTTGGTAATTTATTTATGACATGCAAAAACTTTCTCTTTCTCTCTTTCCTGTATATGGACACAGTCAGCTTAGTTAATGAATTCCAAACATGTGTTGCGTACATCAATATTAGTTTTGATTTTTTAAAACGTTCAAAACCTCAGACTTTGTATGTAGGGTTTGCCGTTAGTTAATAAGTGCACAGGGTTGATGAAGGATGTGATGGCTGATAGAATTATTTCGACTTGTTGGTTTGTGTGCCAATCTTTATGCATAAATGCTACAGGAATTTATGTGTTAATAAAGCATTAGATACAAAAAAATATTGTACTAAATTCCTGTTTTAGAAGTATTTGAATGTTGTATCAGAACATTTCTACTCAGGATATTCAGTGACATGCCAGAGAGAAATTGTAGGTTATTCGTAATCTAACGATGATAAGTAGTTCATACTAGAGCAGAGTGCATCTAGCTTGCCGCAGAATCATTACTCTGTGGTCGATGACTGAAGCCATCATCACTTGCTAATTACCACCCAAAGCACTCTATCCAAAATTCTCACCATCAGTTATGCAAAACAGCTGACAGAAATATACATCTTTGTGCACATTTGTTGACAAATCTTTATTTGCATAATTCTGAATTGTTTAAATTATTAATTTTTTTTAATTTAACAAATTCAATAAAACCGTTCTAGTGTAACGCCAAATGTTATCCATATTTTCTTACTTCTGTCATTATACAGTCTTTCCTTCCTTATCTTTCTCCTAAAATATTACTAAACACTGGCCGAACTTCGTAACTCCGATCATATATTTATAATCGATCACAAAACGTTGTAATCTCGATAGCATTACATCCTATATATCCGAATTTGACTACTCCTTTCTTCTGCAACACAGAAGGGTGTACGGTCATTCAACAGATGGAAACTGTATACACGTACATACACACAAGTCTTTTAGCGGAAGATTCTAGTGTCGGTGTTTGTCAAGTCAGAATGCTGCTCAGCCATTTCTCCAATTTCTAAGTGGAAATTTTTTTTTTTTCTTTGGAAAAGTGTTTTCTAACGAGTGAGTAATTTTTCATAAAAACATTTTCTTCTCAGTAAAAACCACAGTTGTCACGTTAAANAAGTGTTTTCTAACGAGTGAGTAATTTTTCATAAAAACATTTTCTTCTCAGTAAAAACCACAGTTGTCACGTTAAAATAATTTTCTGGTGGGAAATAGTTTTCCAGTTTACTAAAGAAAAATTTGTTTTAAAATAAAAATTTTGTTCAGAAAGTGCCTCATGGCAATAATTTTTAAACATAATTTGTTTTGCACCAGTTAAAAATAATTTTGGGTAAAATTGTAATTTTTTAAAATATGTTTTTGTAACAATTTATTCAAGTTAAAAATGTGGTTTTCAAATAATTTTTTTCGCCTCCAAAAAGTATCCGAGTGTTTATTGTTTAGTGGTTGATGGCGGAATGATAGGTGGAGGAAGGAAAAGGAGGAGAAAAAAACCATCATCCAAAATAAATGCCAAATAACCTCCATGGTGAATGAGGAAATCTCGTATCCAGCTACTTCAACTCACAGTATTTTCTCACATTCCTTCGGCTGCACTGCAAATAAAAAGGTGGACATGCCCAGTTCTGTTTACATCAAGATCTAACTTGGGCTGCTTACGAGTACATTTAAGCTTTCGTAATCATATTCCAGCATCTTGTGGCTTTTAGGTTTTCAGTGTGTTAAGTTAACAGTTTTAATGTAATGTTTCAATACCAGTTTCGTCCACCAACATGAACTGTGAACTGGAAATGAAATGTGCTATGCCAGTGCCTTTCCTTCAGGAAGAAGCTCCAGCTTTAAATCAGATGCTGAGGTTACAGTGTGCAAATATGGTGTTCCTTGTAAACTGAGCACTCTTGAAAGCTCTGCTTAAGGTCTACTTGCACGCACATTGTGTATTCTTCCGCCGTAAGCAAAATTAACAATGCCATGTGCCTGCTCACTTTATTCATACATCGGTCAAGTGTAACTGTGAAATTATTAGAAAAGTAAATATTTGATAAATTTGCTAATTACCACACTCAAATGCGCTAAAAAAAAAGCAGAAAGTAAAAATAAATAATTTCAGTGTTCACAAATGTTTACCCAATACTTTTAAATCAACGTTGAGACATGGGACTACTTTCCCTCCAACGTTGCCAACTTTACTGGACGCACGCCATTCAGTGTGCCCGTTAAAACTGTAGAGTAAATATGGGGTAGAGCGGTTACTCATGCTGCGCACAACCAGTCTCCGTGTCCCAACATGGAACTGCTTTGCTGCCAACAAAATTTTCATAAAAGATGTGGATGGGATTTGAGTTTAGAACTCTGTTTGGTAAACAAGTGCTTCAAGATGTTTGTATATTTCCTCTAGCCAATTAGTAATGCAGTTTGATTGAATNACTCTGTTTGGTAAACAAGTGCTTCAAGATGTTTGTATATTTCCTCTAGCCAATTAGTAATGCAGTTTGATTGAATTGTATCTGGTAAAAACGTTTTATGCTTGTAAAAGTGTCTGTCTTTTGAAAATTGAGATATAAACGAACGCGTTCATCACTGTTGACTATGTGACTTTGACGGTTGTGCTGGTGTCGGGTGGGTCAGTATTGGGTACATGCTCCTCTATCGCGAATGTGTCAAAGTTGCGTGGTCATTGGTGAAGAACTTGTATATTCTAGTTGCATTAAATCTATTCTAGAAGAAGTGTACAAACATTTACTTACAAAAATAGTGTTCTAACCTCAAATCCTATCCACGCAATTTTGATAGTGCTGTTGGCAGAAAACCAGCCCAGTGTTGGAAAACAGGGAGTTGATACTGCGCAGCTCTTATGAGCACTTTACCCCATACACATACCCACATAGCACCGGATATCCTCATATCCACAATATCTAAGAGTCATCTAAGTCCTAAAGTGAATCTCTTATGGATATCCTTTGGATATCCAGTAGTAGATATCAGTTTGTACTTACTTAATATCCATTAGATATTACAAAACCACCAATGGCCATTACTTAAGGTAAGTGATTGAATCTATAAATGTTTATAGGAAATCCAAAATATCTATATCACATTTTCGATATTGGGCGGACCTATTAGATATATTTTGGCGATCTTTTGGATATACTTGCTGTTCCTGGATGTCCGTGGATATCCTCGACGTCAGAAAGTGACATCCACTAGATATTCTTTGGATATCTGTGTGCTATGGGTACAGGTGAGGGCAGTGGCATTTTTTTTTTTCCAGACCTTGGTTCTCAAAAGTGATCAGTTAACTGTGGACGACGTATAGGGAATGACAAGGCTGGTGACGAGTCGTGCGTGTGTGTGTGTGCGGATCTTGCAGCCGCGATGGGGCGGAGCCACTCGACGCCCGGGCTGGTGGAGTCTCGAGGGCGAGTGCCCCTGGAGAACATGTGGGTGTCGCCCATGGAGCCTCTCCTCAGGGACGGCTCGTCGCTGGGGCCCCCGCCCTACTCCATCAACTCTTACAGCCCGGCGCACAGCCCCACGTCCAGGTACGTAAACACACCGTAGTTATGACAGTCCGTTCACGGTTACTTCCAACTTTTCTGCGGTCCTGCCGAAGATATACTTCCACTACGTTTAGGCAAGATCAAAATGAATAAGTACACACCGTAGTTATGGTCCGTTCACGATTACTTCCAACTTTTCTGGGGTCCTGCCAAAAATATTCTTCCACTACGTTCAGGCGAGATCAAAATGAACAATTGCAAGCTGACTCTACTTGGTACCGTCATCCCGGTCAATTCGGTGAATGGATGAGCAGGGGAGACGAGACGAGGTGGAGCAGCGGGGAGAACTATTACAGATGAAGAAATGGCAGCACCCTGAGTAAACTTGCACCCGACACTAATGCCCGCCACACTCACCTCGCATAAGTATCCCCGTGCGAAAATTTCCTCCCCGCTGGAGTCGTGGTTTTTAACCAGCGTCTCTAACCACTGTACCAACCGCACGTCCGCGAGATTACCACAATACCAATTAAAATAATTTTTTTATCGCTTCTGCTTAATGCCGGGGGATAATTACGAGAAGGGTTGTCAAAATTAAATCTTAAAATGACCGCCCATATGGCTTAACCAAGGTGTTTTAGCCACCTCGAACAAGGAACCAGTCATCAAAATAAATGACTACCTCTGCTGACGTAATGGCGATGACAGCAAATGTGCGGTTTTGCAAATAACTAGAAACTACCGTATATTCAAGTTATTACGAAGACTATTAAATCCTACAATTCGTTCTCCTGTTATACTCTTTCACTTAAGTTTAAGAATTCCTGATTATAAATTATCAGTTTAATTATGAATCGTGGAAGTTATTGAAAATTCCACAAAAAAATTAATCAGTACAGTTAATTTATGTTACTTCACGTAAAATTCCCATTTATGTTTGCTNTTGAAAATTCCACAAAAAAATTAATCAGTACAGTTAATTTATGTTACTTCACGTAAAATTCCCATTTATGTTTGCTAAGACACAGAACATTTGTTTTCGCCTAATGTACTTAAATACTTAAATGTAAAATACAAACCATTCTTGGTTTTTTTATTATTTTAAGATTTAATGACACGTATGCTATACAAAAAAAACATCTAAGTGTGCAGCTTCATAGATCGCTGGGGTCTTTGAAGACTCGCGAAAGTCATGTGCAAAATATGCAAATTACATGCTACATTATCCATTGACGTTACCTGCCAAACAAGGAACAGTCTTCGAAACTTAGCCTCAGTCGCAGTTANAGTCTTCGAAACTTAGCCTCAGTCGCAGTTAAGAGACATGATACGACCCTTATGAATGATTGTTTATACTGCCTTTAAAAAAAAGAGCGAAAATGATTTACAATGTCATTATTACGTCATTGGTCACATTTTTTGTTTCAAACCTTTGAGAAATCATTCTATGTATGACGCCGTTACACTCCTGGCCTGTTGGCCAGAGTGTACAAAAGAGACAGCACAGTTAGGACGACGCCGTTACACTCCTGGCCTGTTGGCCGGAGTGTACAAAAGAGACAGCATAGTTAGGACGACGCCGTTACACTCCTGGCCTGTTGGCCGGAGTGTACAAAAGAGACAGCACAGTTAGGACGACGCCNTGAAAATTCCACAAAAAAATTAATCAGTACAGTTAATTTATGTTACTTCACGTAAAATTCCCATTTATGTTTGCTTAGACACAGAAAATTTGTTTTCGCCTAATGTACTTAAATACTTAAATGTAAAATACAAACCATTCTTGGTTTTTTATTATTTTAAGATTTAATGACACGTATGCTATACAAAAAAAAATATCTAAGTGTGCAGCTTCATAGATCGCTGGGGTCTTTGAAGACTCGCGAAAGTCATGTGCAAAATATGCAAATTACATGCTACATTATCCATTGACGTTACCTGCCAAACAAGGAACCGTTTTCGAAACTTAGCCTCAGTCGCAGTTAAGAGACATGATACGACCCTTATGAATGATTATTTATACTGCCTTAAAAAAAAGAGCGAAAATGATTTACAATGTCATGATTACATCATTGGTCACATTCTTTTGTTTCAAACCTTTGAGAAATCATTCTATGTATGACGCCGTTACACTCCTGGCCTGTTGGCCAGAGTGTACAAAAGAGACAGCACAGTTAGGACGACGCCGTTACACTCCTGGCCTGTTGGCCAGAGTGTACAAAAGAGACAGCACAGTTAGGACGACGCCGTTGTTTCCAACTACTGTATCCTCTTACTTGCCAGCTACGATGAAATACACACTCAACACACTCCTGCAATCCTTACCTGTTCAATGTGGGGTAAATATTTCATTGCAAAGATGTCACAAATTCTGATGAAGTTAAAAATAAAAAGACTGGTTAAGTGGTTATCGTTATGTTTTCTTTGTTCATGTCGCACTCGTTACAGAAAACACTTCACCTTGGTTCATGGCCGGATGTTACCGCGAGGCACTTACAAGTCACGGAAATTGCACCACAAAGTTACTCTATTATTTCAAACTGAGCTGATGAGAATGACGTCCGGTCATGCACACGCATACCGTAAGAGCTAGAGAATCCATCGCCTTTGATGCAGCCTTGCGCAGATCTCAAAAATTTACATGTTTAAATAAATTTCCTTTGGGTTGTTCCAAGCGATTAAATAGAAAAACTTTCTCGGCGCGGCCTAAGATCTGAGCAAGGTAATATTTCTCCGCCCATAGGCCCGTTCACATTACTTTAAAAACAAAATTCGCCGGGCCACTTCTCAACAACAAACTTCCTTTACGATGTACCGATGATTACTGTTGCTCATGATATGGTACGGGGCACCCACATCGACGAACAAGCTAGTTCCCGATAAGCCAAGCCCGCTCGCCTGATGTATCGTCCCACCGACGACCTAATTAACTAACGTCTCCGTGGCGCCAAACTTGCATTTTTGCCCTCCTGCCCAGTGAAACAAACTAAACGCCACAGATGGAAAATATCAATATATATACATCCCCAATCTAATATAAAAGTAGTGCCTCGCGATACTGAATGGCCTAAGTATTTCACTAGTGCATTACTCTTTACAAATGTATATCTGGCAATTACCTCTTAATCCTAAGCCTATAGGCATAAGCATTTGTTCCCAGCATAATTTGCAAGATCTGTAGAAAAATTTATTTTAAATTGTTATCCGTATTTTTGGGAAATGCAAAAAAAAAAAATTGAATCAGTGCCCTGAGTGACATGTAATGTCAGAACGTGTTTGGTTGTGTTGGTAATGGCTAATTAGAAATAGTTCTCATGCAAAGTGTTATCAAACTGAGTGCATAAAAATGTGCTGCGTTCTCCATTTGGTGTAATTTCACTAGACTCGGTTAAGCTTTAGTAGAACTTTACACGACCGCCTAGTGCGGGGACTGACCGACCGAGTGAAAGGACAGGCTTTTACATATTAAATGGTTTTAGTCGTGTCTCGGCTGCCTTCCACGATAGCGCTTCCAAACAAAAAAAAATACTGTGTTCGTCTTTGCCCGGGCCACATATCTACAAAAAGTATTTTGCAAAATTTTTAATTCCCTGAAAATTGCTGGTAAATTAAGATTTATAGACTCGGCAAAAACACCAAATAATGAACTCTTATTAATTTACTCCTACTCACTCTCTTGTGGCACTGTTCTTCTATTGGAAAAGCGCAGAGTGTTTTTTCTTTGAAAGCGATATTGTGAAACGTAGCTGTACCACGCCTAAATTCATTTAACAAGTTACAAAAAAAACCGTATCCTTCCGCTCGCTCGGTCCCGCACTAGGCAGCANACCACGCCTAAATTCATTTAACAAGTTACAAAAAAAACCGTATCCTTCCGCTCGCTCGGTCCCGCACTAGGCAGCACTTTTTTTTAACAGGGCTTCAGAAAAGTTGAAAATAACCATTAACTGACTATATTTAGGAAATAGCCAGGTATGTGAAGCATTGTGTGAATTTTTAAATGATTTTAAATTGAGAAAGTGTTAAGATAAGAGTAATACTGCACGCACTAGAATAAATGATGATAAACACCAGAGTAGTGTTTATAAGCACAAATTGAGCATATTTTTATCGAGGAACGAATTGTCTAACGTCCAAAGCTAGCCAGCTAATGACAGTGGCAATGTGCAGGGGTGGGTATGCAACCACAGCGGAAGGCAGGGAGCTCAGTGTCTGGCACAGGCAGTTCAGCGCTGAAGAACGTTGCGACGCACATGTGCAGAGGTTTCCGACGTGGCATTGGCGGTGTCAACTGCTCTCCGTATCCGCGTCATGAGCTCATCCCTCGTGTCAAGTGGTGTGGCATACGCCATCGATCAGATGTGGCGCCACAGCCGTAAGTCAGGTGAGCGTGGTGGCCACGCTATAGGGGCCTCCCTTCACCTGTCCTCCGGTTCGGGAAGTGCACGTCGCCTCGCGAACATCTAGAGGAACATCCTCCAAGTATTTCTGTAAAAACGTCTGGCAGGGAATGGAGATACGTGGCGCCACTGAGATTGAGACCATGCGGTACTGAGCGGTGTTAACAGGCACGCAGAACTGCTCACAGACTGGTTAATACACCAAGCACAGTCTATTCGCGGTTTATTAATACTTTTTTTTTNAGGCACGCAGAACTGCTCACAGACTGGTTAATACACCAAGCACAGTCTATTCGCGGTTTATTAATACTTTTTTTTATCAAACATTCGAAAAATCGCCCCATGTAGGACGAGCTTCATTGTCTTCTAAATATTTCATTTTTACATAGATAACTTTATTTCTTGTTAAATTGAACTTGTATTTTATGTGCAAGTTTTAATATTTCAGTAATAATTAATATGAATATAAACAGGGAAATGTAGGTGCATTGGTAATGCCAATTACGAAATAGTTCTAAAGCAAAAATGTATTACACTGAGTGTGCACGAATACGGTGCGCTGTCCGTTCGGATGTAGTTTTCTAGACTAGGTTGAGATTCGTTTGCATGAGGCGGAGGAATATCGTGGAAGGAGAGTTTTAGCAGAGCTTCAGAATACTTGGAGGTAACCGTGAACGGCTTATACACAGAGTTGCGTACCCACCCCTACACATCGACACTGCCTTTAGCGGGTTATGCGTGAACGTCAGACACTTTGTTCCTCGATGAAATATGCTCCATTTGTGCTCGTCCACCTCGCGCTGGTGTTTATCGTCATTTGTTAGAGTACGCCAGGTGAAGTTTGGCGAGCAGATCCGTGATGACGATGTCTCCCCGTGTCGTGTTGCAGCAAGTCGTTGCCGGCGCACATCCGCGCCGCGGAGTCGCCCATGTCGGCGACGTCGAGCGGACAGTCGTCGGACGAGGACCACAGGAGAGTGCACTCGACGCGCCACCACGTGCCTCAGGCTGCCAGAGCAGGTAACGGCCTCCTCAGACTATAGCTCTAAGAGGTCTACACACATGGGAACTTAGCAGTACATTGATACTATAGACTTAAGCTTAGAAAAAGGATAATATTCCATTGATGAGGTATGAACCCATTAGCTTTCTATACTTTGTTGTATGATGCATACGAGTTTTTGATACTTTAGGTAATAGTTTAATTCTATTAAGTATAACGGAAGTAATATATTGTTACATTTTTTATTACATCAAAATAATCTTTTAATCAAGCATTCCGTTATTTAAGTTATTTTATTTATAATTTCAAATTAGCTTTTTCACCCTAATCAAATAATTTCTAATTAGCTATAGACTTAAGATGTTTACACATATGAGAACTTAAGCAGTAAGCAGTACACTGATAAAAAAGATTTTTTTTTTAATCAAGCAAAGCTTGTTTAGCGCAACCAAATTAACTGTTTTTACAGGGGCAATGAAATATTTTATTTATATAACCAAATTATTTCGTTCTTCTTATTTGGTTGCCGCAAACAAACATTTAGTTGGTGCTACCAAAGATTTGTTTTGCTCAACTTACGTTAAAATCTTTCGGGTAATACAAAAAAAATTGGAAGCTGGGCCGAGATTTGAACCTAGACCACCCGCGCCCTAGGGCTACGCCCCAGTAACCTCAGCAAAAAATGACCACAGATAAAGCGGGAAAGTATATTCAAATAATGTACAACGTTCGCGAATACCTATTTCAAGTTTTACAGCCTTACTTTTTGGTTTCCTGTTGAATTTGTTTTTATTAGAATGTTTATACCATTATCACGAATCAATAAATATACTAACAAACTCTGTTACTGCCTTAAATGTCACAAAAAATACGAACAAACTCTCGAGCATTTTCGAACGAAGGCACTCGAATGAGGCAGTGGAGAGGTTTCAGTGGCTCTTGATATCAGGGTCTCTAGAGCCGATGAGGGTGAAGCGAGGTGAGTATGGAGTAACGCCGGAATGAGAGGGCGGGTGAAGCGGGAGATCCCCGAGGAAACCCGCCGGACCAGCGGCATCGTCCGGAACGATTCCCACGAGCGACGCTCGGGGATCGAGCCCGGTTCGCCGTGGTGGGAGGCGAGCAGTCTAACCACTACACCGCCGCGACCCCGGTGCGTTGTGAAGCGACGTCAGGACGACAAGCGAGGTATTCTGTACTGACAGTGTGCATATTCATCCCATACTTCCTCTTGGCTTGAGCAACCTTGTAACTCAGTACTTCGGTGGTGCAATTCAGTCGTGTAGTTAGACCCAGAGACTAATGAAGGCGTTAGATTATTTTTTACGTTCTGCAGTTACCCCCAAAAAATGACTCACAATTCGCAAGTATTAGTCAATAATACTGTCACGCTCAGTTAACAAAACACTGGCGTGACAAAACAGGTTATTTCATTTAAAAAATATACCTGTGCATAACGTTCGCACTCCCTCCCTTCGCCGGCAGTAAGGCAGTGTAGGAATTTCCATGTATACTGAAATAGTTTCTACGTAGTTTTTATTATAGAACGTTCAAACAAACGCCGTTTTGCAGATATTGCAGTCTGCGATGGCGCTGAAGATCGAAATCGGGGTGTTTTTAATTCTAACTATTTTAAAATGCGAAGTGAATCTTTTAAACGGCTAAAGCTTTTAAGCTGTCTGTCATATCACTTTAGTCGTTCATCCGCGCCATTGGTAGAGCTTAGCTGAATTAAACAGTCCCGGGCGCGGACTTCCTATCTCTCAAAACAAAGGAGCTAGGCCGTCATTTGCAATTAAAAGTGGCCCGGGGTAATCAGTGGCNAGGCACGCAGAACTGCTCACAGACTGGTTAATACACCAAGCACAGTCTATTCGCGGTTTATTAATACTTTTTTTTTTATCAAACATTCGAAAAATCGCCCCATGTAGGACGAGCTTCATTGTCTCCCAAATATTTCATTTTAACATAGAGAACTTTATTTCTTGTTAAATTGAACTTGTATTTTATGTGCAAGTTTTAATATTTCTGTTATAATTAATATGAATATAAACAGGGAAATGTAGGAGCATTGGTAATGCCAATTACGAAATAGTTCTTAAGCAAAAATGTATTACACTGAGTGTGCACGAATACGGTGTTTTCTAGACTAGGTTGAGATTCGTTTGCACGAGGCGGAGGAATATCGTGGAAGGAGAGTTTTAGCAGAGCTTCAGAATACTTGGAGGTAACCGTGAACGGCTTACACACAGAGTTGCGTGCCCACCCCTACACATCGACACTGCCTTTAGCGGGTTATGCGTGAACGTCAGACACTTTGTTCCTCGATGAAATATGCTCCATTTGTGCTCGTCCACCTCGCGCTGGTGTTTATCGTCATTTGTTAGAGTACGCCAGGTGAAGTGTGGCGAGCAGATCCGTGGTGACGATGTCTCCCCGTGTCGTGTTGCAGCAAGTCGTTGCCGGCGCACATCCGCGCCGCGGAGTCGCCCATGTCGGCGACGTCGAGCGGACAGTCGTCGGACGAGGACCACAGGAGAGTGCACTCGACGCGCCACCACGTGCCTCAGGCTGCCAGAGCAGGTAACGGCCTCCTCAGACTATAGCTCTAAGAGGTCTACACACATGGGAACTTAGCAGTACATTGATACTATAGACTTAAGCTTAGAAAAAGGATAATATTCCATTGATGAGGTATGAACCCATTAGCTTTCTATACTTTGTTGTATGATGCATACGAGTTTTTGATACTTTAGGTAATAGTTTAATTCTATTAAGTATAACGGAAGTAATATATTGTCACATTTTTTATTACATCAAAATAATATTTTAATCAAGCATTCCGTTATTTAAGTTATTTTATTTATAATTTGAAATTAGCTTTTTCACCCTAATCAAATAATTTCAAATTAGCTATAGACTTAAGATGCTTACACATATGAGAACTTAAGCAGTAAGCAGTACAATGAGAAAAAAGGTTTCTTTTTAAATCAAGCAAAGCTTGTTTAGCGCAACCAAATTAATTGTTTTTTACAGGGGCAATGAAATATTTTATTTATGTAAACAAATTATTTCGTTCTTCTTATTTGGTTGCCGCGAACAAACATTTAGTTGGTGCTACCAAAAATTTGTTTTGTTCAACTTACATTAAAATCATTCGGGTAATGTAAAAAATAAATTGGAAGCTGGACCGAGATTTGAACCTAGATCACCCGCGCCCAAGGGCTACGCCCCAGCAACCTCAGCAAAAGTGACCATGGATAAAAGTGGGAAAGTATATTTAAATAATGGACAACGTTCGCGAATACCTATTTCAAGTTTTACAGCCTTACCTTTTGGTTTCCCGTTGAATTTGTTTTTATTAGAATGTTTATACCATTATCATGCATTAATAAATATACTAACAAACTCTGTCACTGCCCTAATCGTCACAAAAAATACAAACAAACTCTCGAGCATTTTCGAACGAAGGCAATCGAATGAGGCAGTGGAGAGGTTTCAGTGGCTCTTGATATCAGGGTCTCTAGAGCCGATGAGGGTGAAGCGAGGTGAGTATGGAGTAACGCCGGAATGAGAGGGCGGGTGAAGCGGGAGATCCCCGAGGAAACCCGCCGGACCAGCGGCATCGTCCGGAACGATTCCCACGAGCGACGCTCGGGGATCGAGCCCGGTTGACCGTGGTGGGAGGCGAGCAGTCTAACCACTACACCGCCGCGACCCCGGTGCGTTGTGAAGCGACGTCAGGACGACAAGCGAGGTATTCTGTACTGACAGTGTGCATATTCATCCCATACTTCCTCTNAGTGTACATTCATCCCATACTTCCTCTTGGCTTGAGCAACCTTGTAACTCGGTACTTCGGTGGTGCAATTCAGTCGTGTAGTTAGACCCAGAGACCAATGAAGGCGTTAAATTATTTTTTACGTTCTGCACTTATCTCCAAAAAATGACTCACAATTCGCAAGTATTAGTCAATAATACTGTCACGTTCAATTAACAAAAACACTGACGTGACAAACCAGGTTATTTCATTAAAAAAATATAGCTGTGCATAACGTTCGCACTCCCTCCCTTCGCCGGCAGTGGGACAGTGTAGGAATTTCCATGTAAACAGAAATAGTTTCTACGTAGTCAGTTTTTATGATAGAACGTTCAAACAAACGCCGTTTTGCAGATATTGCAGTCTGCGATGGCGCTGAAGATCGAAATCGGGGTGTTTTTTTAATTCTAACTATTTTAAAATGCGAAGTGAATCTTTTAAACGGCTAAAGCTTTTAAGCTGTCTGTCATATCGCTTTAGTCGTTCATCCGCGCCATTGGTAGAGCTTAGCTGAATTAAACAGTCCCGGGAGCGGACTTCCTATCTCTCAAAACAAAGGAGCTAGGCCGTCATTTGCAATTAAAAGTGGCCCGGGGTAATCAGTGGCGCGAAGTGAAGCACGGACTTCTGGAGCAGAGGGGGGTGGGAGTGGGGAGGGCTGCGTCCCTACTTCCCTCCTTCCCCCACTTCGGTCCTTCCCTGCCAGTGCGCTGAGCTGACACGCGGACATACCCCCCACCCACCGCCCGAAGCTTAGCTCGGGTCTGTATACTACTGCAAAACGACGATAAACACCCAGGATAAGATTTGGGTAATAAGAGCCACGAGGAAACGATAACAAAAAGGAATTTGCTACCTAAATCGAAATAAAGTTTCTAAGAAAGAAAAATAAATACACCCATGTATGTGTGTATATGTGCGTGCCTAATGTATATACACACGCACACAAGAAATTCACAATATAACGTTGTCTATTCTCAAAAAAGAATTATTCCCTGCATTGAATATTTTTTACCAAAACGTATTTTGCAGGGAATGCGTAATGGCAAGAAGATTACCTAAACATTTATATTACGGAAGGGGTAGTATTTTACGTCTACATTTCGAGTCAAGTACTTTATTTTTACGTAAAGGCATGACTTTATAACATTTGTAGTTTATGTTATGTTTATCGTATTATTCTCAGCTGGCGAAAGAATCCTTTACAACAGAATGTCGGGGACAAGAGTTTGACGCTACTAGGTCCCCTGAGTTATACAGGGTGGTGGCTAGTAGGTTACATAGTTAAATTACTTTGGTGAAGACTAAGAGCACCTGTGGTTGTTGCGTTAGGGGTAAACAAATACTCGTATTCTCCGTGATTTAACACACCAGTATTTTATTTGTCTGAAGGTAAAATAGGTATTTACACACACTGGCGAGACTGAGCCCCCTACAAGTCATAGGCCTGAAGGGCTGGTGGGTGGTATGCTATGCGTCGGGGAAGGCTGTTTGACGGGAGACGTTTCTACTTATCTGTGACTGCGGCTTTTGGTGAGATGTCTTCGTTGTTAGTTTGGTCTGGTGAGTTGGGTGGCGCTATTTCAGGCCCTCGGACTGGCTCTCGTTGGCATGATGTACTCAGCTGACTTCTTCCTTCGGCTTTGACTGACTCTCTCGGAAGTCTGGGATGGTTTCCCGGGGACTTTGAGTGTGTCTGCGACCTCAGCTGGCATTCCTTGTTTGGAGAGCGCGTCTCCTCGTCTGCACCGACGTCCGCAACAGTCCGGTTCGCGTCCCCATCTTCCCCACCTCGGAAACTGCCACTACGTTTTCGGAAATGAACTCATAAGTTCTCGGCATTTCTACTGGGTTTGTCTCGGGAATTTACACATGAAGTTTCGGCTGTTCCTGGGTTCTCTCCCTGGTGATGTCACAATTGACTCACTGACTGACTGACTGCTTGCCTCGTTGCCATATGGCGCACGACTACGCTTTCTCGGGGAATGACGCCTCTCGGTATGGGGCTGCCACTCGTTTCCGGGAATTTACTCATATTCTCGACACTTTTCTCGTCACACGGCTGATTACTCCCGTCTCTGCTTTGCCTCCCGTTTCGGCGGAACACCTACCTCGTCTCGCGGCTGTACTGCCGAACAACTCCCGTCTCGGCTGGTGATAATTGACTCGGCCGGTATCCTAACTCCGGCCTGGTGATACGACTGCCTCTCGCACTAACGGCCTTCTTCGCCTCGCATCGCAGCTGCCGAACAACTCCTTCCCATCTCGGCTGAACAACTTATCGTCAACAATTGCTCCCGAACAACTGGCTGCAAACAACTGATCTCGTGCCTCGTTTGCCTCGTGAATTTAACCCGTCTCCCGCTATATTAAAGTTAGCTGTCAGCAGTTTCTCGAGAGAGAAATCGGGAAATCCCCTGTGTACCTCGCGCATTTTTTGTGTAGGATTTCGTGTCTCGTCAGCTGTTTGTGTGCTCCAACTGGGGTGGAGGGGGGTGCGGCAGGCGTCTCGGGGATTCCAGGGAGCTGTGTCTGCACTAATTCTCATCGGGGCACCCCTGATTCCTTCGTCGAGGGCTTATATCAGCTATTTCTAGGGACTGGTTCTTCCCCGTGTGCTCTTATACATCGGGACAGTTCCGAGGGTTCTTCCCCGAAAGTTTCTTTGTCAGCTGCCTGCCCTTGCTAACTATAGCAGGGTGTGAATACAGCGCACTGCCTATCCCATGTGCCTTTCACGCATCAAGTTATTTAATGATTTTTTAATGAATTATTGAGATTGCTGTCGGCAAAACATCTGTAGCCCCGTGTGTGGCATAGCTGATAACGGCGCCAGTTACAGTGCAAGGGGTTGGGTGTTCAAGGTCTGTCAAATGCATATGTATTTTTACAGTTTCAGGTGTAAGCTTGGGTTCATTTTACTGAAAAATATACCCTTCGTTTGCTTTTGAGCATAAAGCGAGGGTGTTTATTTCTGCAGGAAATCACAATACAATGATTTGTTCACAAGGGATTCACGTCTTCCACCCTTCAGCACTATTCAGTTTATAAGGATCGAGTTGTTATCCAAGTGGATCCCATCCCACTATGATATAGAAGGTCTCGTCTTCCATGTCTGTGTGTGTAGTTGTATGATGTAGAACCAACATTTTTTATTCCTAAAGTGTTAAAAAAATGTCCCCCTTTTTTTTTTTTTTTTTTTCTAAATGACATTCATTATAATTTACAACGAAATTTGTTGCGGTGGAATAACGTTATACCTACTATGATTGAAAATTTCAAAATTATTTCAAATGTGCAAACATTATATGAGAAAGAAAAACAACTAAGAATTTTTTTTTTCTTCTTCAGTTCCTCATGCGCTTCCAAAAAATGTTTCCCGTCGGCTTTTTTTACTTACAATTTTTGAATAAATTATAATATTTCGTTTCTAATTAATATGAACAAGAAATAGGAAGGNCGGCTTTTTTTACTTACAATTTTTGAATAAATTATAATATTTCGTTTCTAATTAATATGAACAAGAAATAGGAAGGAAATAGGTGTGTTGGTAATGCCTAGTAAGAAATAGTTCTCATGAAAAATATTATTAAGATGGGTTCGCATGGATGCGGTGTTTTGTCCCTTTGGTGTAATTTTCTAGACTTAAGCTATGTTTGCATGAGTTGCGGTGGGACATCATGAAAGTACATAAGCAGGGCTTGATAAAAGTAGTAAGTAGCGTGCATCGACTGTAGTTAGAGTTTGGCGAGTGTTGGAGGCGACGTGGGTGCGTTGCAGGGAGGGGGTCTCGCGGCTACGGCTCCTGCGGCACCCAGGCGCACCAGGCCGGGAGCCACTACGGAGCCAGCACCACCCCCACCCAGCTGCTGGAGACGACCCCCTTGGTGGCGTCCTGCACCAGCGAGCACTCGTCCGCATCCCCCATCAGCGGCGACGTTCCCGCCAAGGCTGCAGCAGGTGAGGCGAGGTCGTCCCCCACGCCACCGACATGGTGGGGCCGCGGTGGTGTAGTGGTCAGACTGCCCGCACCAAGGCGGGGTCGCTCCCGGATCTTCGCATGTGGGAATCGTGCTGGACGATGCCGCTTGTCGGCGGGGTNACGCTTAATTCCGGCGCTACTCCATACTCACCTCGTTTCACTCCAATCGGCTCCCAATACCTCGATGTTAAGAAGAGCCGTTCAAATCTCTCCACGAACATGACGTTCAACAAGGAAGACTGTGTTTGAGTTCGCCAACCAAGTGCCCTTACCTGGCTTCGTTTCTTCTACCCAGGTCAGGAGCGGAACGAGATTTCTTATGGGAGGGTTTGTTTGTCACTTTGGAAAAAAATTTCCACCACTAGGTGCGTTCCTGTTAAAAAAAGATGGCTTTTAAACTGGCAGTAAATTGAGAAATTATATTTATTTGTGTGTAAAAGTTCGCGTTTGTCTTGAATGTGATATACAGTCGCCCCAGTCAAAATTTTGAAGTATTTGATTTATTTCGCAACAATCATTCACGTCCTTCGGTGGTGTTTTTCAAGAGCAACCAGTAAAAATACAACTGTGTTTGGGATTAAGCGTTCGTAAGCAAGTTTATTACAACGGACAAAAGTAGTAGCGTTATGTTAATTCTGGAGCAGTGAATTTTAAATGGGAGGTGTGAGGCTGTGGTTGAGAGTCACTTACTGAGGATCGCTTCTTTGGCTGACTTGAGGCCCCCTCCCCTACTTTGGCTCGACTGACTCGGGATTGTTGACCATACCCAAAGGAGCTCAGGNTGGCTGACTTGAGGCCCCCTCCCCTACTTTGGCTCGACTGACTCGGGATTGTTGACCATACCCAAAGGAGCTCAGGGTTTACGCCCACTAATTTTTTCAAGCATATATGTCTGTTTCTGGGAAGTCGTTGACCATATTGGTTTTATAGGCATAGGGTATGTCAAATCAAAAATTGGTATACATTATCCAATTTCAAAAATTCTTTATTTTAGTTTAAATATTTATTTTAAAAATTAATAATTTTTTAATTTGTTCCGAAATTGTACATAGAGTATTGTGGTAACATGCAAAAGTCTCTCATTCAGTTACTATATTTCTGGTCTCCTTTCTTNTGGCTGACTTGAGGCCCCCTCCCCTACTTTGGCTCGACTGACTCGGGATTGTTGACCATACCCAAAGGAGCTCAGTGTTTACGCCCACTAATTTTTTCAAGCATATATGTTTGTTTCTGGGAAGTCGTTGACCATATTGGTTTTATAGGCATAGGGTATGTCAAATCAAAAATTGGTATACATTATCCAATTTCAAAAATTCTTTATTTTAGTTTAAATATTTATTTTAAAAATTAATAATTTTTTAATTTGTTACGAAATTGTACATAGAGTATTGTGGTAACATGCAAAAGTCTCTCATTCAGTTACTATATTTCTGGTCTCCTTTCTTNCGAAATTGTACATAGAGTATTGTGGTAACATGCAAAAGTCTCTCATTCAGTTACTATATTTCTGGTCTCCTTTCTTGAAGTCTACTTATTACACTATTTCGGAATATTCACATTATTCATTTTCTCGACTATTATGTATGTATAATTATCCTAAGATTTTTTTAATGTATGTGTATGTGACCACTCCAAGCCCGTCGCACGAGTAGCGGCCACATTCTCAAGTCATGTTATAATCATGTTATAGGTCAACATCTACCAACTTTTTATAGAAATAGTTGTCTTTGGTTTACGAACCAATATTGCTAGACCCCTCAGACTTGAAATAAACACGGCCAATTTGGGTGACACGCAGTATTATCTTTCGTGATCTTCTCATACATCAACACTTCGATCAATCTCTATCCTTTGCCACTCTCCACAAATCATCACAAATCTTTACCAATTCTCAGCAATTCTTCTCACCAAACTTCACCAATCCTCAGCATTAGCTCTATAATCCTCCTCCACAATCCTCCTCAGTAATCCTCTCCAATTCTCGCTAGTACTAGCCAATCCTCCGCAATCCTCCATAATAATCCTTACCAATCCTCAGTAATCCTCCTTACCAATTATCAGCAATAACCTGCGATCCTCACCAATTCTCAGCAATCCTCCAGCACAATCCTCTGCAATCCTTCTCCGCAATCCTCCTCCGCGATCCTCGCCAATCTTCACCAATCCTTAGCAACCCGTCCACAATCCTCACCAATCCTCATAAATCTTGCATAATCATCCACAATCCTCACCAATCCTCAGAAATCTTACATAATCATCCACAATCCTCGNTCCTCATAAATCTTGCATAATCATCCACAATCCTCACCAATCCTCAGAAATCTTACATAATCATCCACAATCCTCGGTAATCTTTCTCAGCAATCATCACCAATCCTCCTTTTCAATACTCAGAAATTCTCCTCCACAATCCTTACCAATCCTATCCATAATCAATTCATGGGTTTGTCATCTGTCCCCACTCATATGTAAATAAATTACATTCAATCGCCAACTGTCTCCACACATTTGTACTTGACGACTGAAATAATGTTTTGTATTCTGTCCATTGTCTGTGCATTTTCTACTTAGTTTTCATTAATATTCTGTATGCAAATTTTGATAGTCCAGTGTTCATAGCACCACTTTAAAGTTTTGAGGGGGGAGGGGATGATACAACACAAATTTAAAAAAAAAACTATTAATTTATAAAAATAATATTCTTATTTTACCCATTACAAGTTTAGAAGAAAGTAGTTCATCACATCATGCGATATAACCCTTTCCTTCTGTTTGTTGATGATTAAATATATCTTGTTAATGTGTGATGAATCTCCACCTTGTTGCAAAGCGATCAAAAGACTGAGTCTATAAACAATTTCATTCAGGTCTTCGGGAAATATATGTGCAATGTTTTTGGTTGACTTCTGCCATCTTCACGTCACTTGTCGCAGGAAACTCGTTGGAGAGATGCATGAGAACATTGGGAAAATCTTCATTGTCTTCACCACCATGATCGTCTTCGCCTCCTGTTTCATTTTCAATATCAAGTTTACTTTCCTTTGTAGCAGGAGTTGCATGGTCATTATCAATATTTAGGGCTGATGATCCTTTATTTTTATGTTTGTAAATTTCATGCGAAAGTCTGCAACTCTACATTTTGCATGCTTGCTCCCAATAGACGAATCCTTGCCGATCTTGGTGCGAAATCCTCAATGTATTGCCTTCCACAAACTGCAGGGGACCATAGTCGTAACGCTTCATCGCGCGAAAGGGACTCCATACAGGTGGTGCCCTCATGTCGTCGAGCATTTTGACAGAAGGTGAAAACTCTATCGCAGAATAGGCACTGACATCAATCAGGTGGCGATGATGCAGGTCGTGGCTCAATGATCTTTGAGGTCAGAGGCAAGTCTTCGTATTCAGAATGCATATTCACTGTATAACGAGAGAATGCTTCCAAATCGATGTTAACTTCTCAATGTCTGAAGATCAACTAAGGTATCAGCACACATCGTAGTTCTATACATGTATAAATTCTCCCATCATTTGGAAAAAAACCGTTACATTTTGTGTTGTAAGTCTGTGAGAAAATTAATGTATTTTATTATTTCAAGCTTTGAACTCGAGTCCCTGCGTCATGCCTAGCAGTTACAGATAGCTTCAAACTTTGCCTCGGTTGCGCATGAACACTTAACAGTGAGAAATTAATGCANCATGCCTAGCAGTTACAGATAGCTTCAAACTTTGCCTCGGTTGCGCATGAACACTTAACAGTGAGAAATTAATGCAAGAATATCGGTAAAAGTCTAGTCTTTTTCTTGCTAAAATGTATACAGAAGTTTTTCCCTGTCCCGAAGCTGACGAGAAATTATTGTGGTGTGTTTCAGGGATGCTTCTGTCTGTCGGGAGTCTGTCGCACATCTTCCCCGAAGCGAGCTCGGAGACGACGTCCCTCATGTCACACGAGGCCTTAATCGCGGAGATCAAGCGTCTGCGGCAACGACTGGTCGTGCTAGAGACGGAGAACGCAGCGATGAGCGTGAAGTTGAACCAGCAGCAGTGGGAGGTGGAGCATCGGCTGGCGGAGATCGAGATGCAGATATGTGGGGCGAGCAGCGGTGGGTCCAGCACGGAGGACAATGAGCGCAACCGGGAGTCCATTATTTAACACGAGGGGCCGCTCCGGCGGGCGCTGCACGCCGCCGGCTCGGCGGCGGCCTGCCGGTGGCCCGTGAGCNCCCTGGAGGAATATGCTGTCTTCTGGCCTTCTCTGTGGGTTCTGGTGGCCCATTGGCGTTCTGGAAACTGCTCGAAGGCTGCCTTCTGCCATCGTTATGGCAGCCGCCTGGTGGCTCGTCAGCATAGCGTTGGAGCGACTCTGGAGAGAGCTGCTTTCTTCTGGCCCTCTGTGGGATGGTTGTTCGTGTTCCATCGGTGATCTGGAAGAAACTGTTCGAAGATTGTCTTCTACCATCGTTACGTCAGCCTGTTGGTGGTCTGTGAACCAAGAGTGGGAGCCTTTCTGGAGAGCGCTGCTCTCACTTGGCCCTCTTTGGGCAAGCGGGTGGCCAGAGGGCGAAGCATCCGTGCCCTTTTGGAAAACGATTCTCTCTGCTGGTCTTTCTTCAGCGAGATACTGGGTCATGTATGCAGGAGAGTTGTTTTGGTGGCTACATCCTACCATTGTGATCGAGACCCACTGGTTGTCCATCTGTAATAGGCGGGGACAACTCTGGAGATTGCTGCAGTACTGTACCCTTTCGCTGGTTCCCCGGTGGTCCAAGAATAGCTGCGTGGATCTATCGAGGAGGCTGTTGCATTATACGAGCCTTGGATTGACAATGCTGTGTTCTATTAGTGACGTACTGGTGTCTGCAGACAGAACTGTGCAGTCTCGAGGCACTGTGGCAGTTCTCTTCCAGCCCGTGTGTGTTGCAAATGGTTGTTCGCATTCTCGTGCTTACAGAATACCACGAGTACTACAAGTTCTAGATGTATTAAACGACAGCACCGGACATTGTGTGTATGAGTGCTTTTTGGTATGACAATATTGTATCAATAATTACATTTAATGCAAAATGAACATGGGTGATGAGCAAATTCACCATGCAAAAATGGACCTTTATTCTCGGACGCCACTAGCAATGGCGTCGTCAGGACACCCTTCTCCTTTAGCTGTGCGGGACCAAAGGGGAGTGTCACTGACCCGCGCTCCAACAACTGTCGCAGTCCACAAGTGTTCTTGACGTGATCTTCCTGGCTCAAGAACTGCCCTCTAGCAGTGGCCAAGTTCGAGTGCGGAGTGTGAAACTGTAGGAGCAGCCACACAGTAGCGCTGACATACGTTTCTGTGATATAACACGTGAAACATTTCATGTTACAGCAACTGCCACTCTAAAACGTATTACGTACATTATGGATGAATAGAGTTCTGTCAGAATATGTAAAATTATTAGCTAGGGTTACCTTTATGAATTGTTATTTAATGTTGTTTGAAAATATTTCAAACATTTCGCAACAAAAAACTCTGTTTAAGGTGAAAGTTGAGTGCCAACGTGCAATGCTGTATAGATACAGAACATGAAAAACTGCCATGTGTCATCAGATCTTAGAAGTCTATTTTATGGCATTAATAATGTAATTATATTTTACTTGGTGCTTCACTCGAAGTGTTACAGATTTTAAGAATATTGGCTGAATAATTGTCAGTTTAACCTGACGTGTTCCTCAAGGCTCTAATGATATTTCGGGTTAAACGAAGCAGTCTCGAATAACACGACCCATCAAAATGTAAGAATATTTTTTTCCAGGAAGAACGTGTGAGTGACAATGGATATCCTGTAATTTTAATACTGAGCGTTCTCGTTCACGAAATCAAAATACATCTCCTTCCCGTAAAATACGCTTCCAGAGTAGCATAACCGAGAAATATCCTTTTTCCACGTCAGTATTAACTTTTTATACTAAATTTAATACATACTCAGCCAAAATCTTAATCCGTTATATTGATTTCCCATTGAAATAACTAAACATCTGTGTTTTGTCAAGTAGAAACATTGCGTAGGCCATTTGTAGCGTCAAAATTAAAATATCGAGCAATTTCCTAATGCAATTTGGATTTGGTAGTTTTCAAATAGCGGCCATGTAATTGCTTTCATTTTGTTCACGTAATTACATGATTTTTTGGGTATATATAAATGCTATAATAAACATTTTCTTATAACACTTGTGGAAGCGGATAGAGTGATATTTTTTAACGTATTACACTCTTAGACTTTGTCGTAATTTGTCAGCTACCTGGGCTAGAGGTTTAGGTAATGTATATGCCTAGGAACAGGATGAGTTAAATTATTTCAATTTTAATACTTACACTACCTTCATATAATTCGATTAACGAGAAGAGTAGTTTACCTAAGAATTCGAGGTTTAACGCACGTTAATAATGGAACTGTCCTTTTTTAGTATTTCCAGTTTCGAGTAGGTAGAACTAAGACTTGATCACGTTAAGAATTCGTCGTGGTTTGAAGCAAGGGATCCAAAGAGAGTTGGAAGAGAAGGAATGTATGTTATTCTTCTGCTAGTAACGTCCTGGACTTTGCACGAGAAATCACTGGGCATAATGTCAGTCCTACTGCAAATTGCAAGGGACGCGGGTACAGCAAAAACAAAATACTTCAATTTCTACCCTACGGTTTACTTGGAGAAATTCGGGTGTTGGCTCAAGGTAGGTTTTTTAATCTAGGAAAACTGTTCTTGTGTTTGGCAATTTGAAAATTATGTAATTCTTGTTCCGAACAACAGAGGCTTTATACATCGCTTTAACAGGGGCGCGGCTTGTCGTTCCAAGTTATATTGGCTCGCAGTAATTTACTAGAGGTTTTGAAGTCAACGATGTGCATGTGTCACACTGTAATCTGTGTAAAAAATTAATATGTTTAGTGGCGTGTCCAGAGCTCTTGTGTCATCGTTTGAAAATCAGTTTCTCGAGCTGATTGCAGCAATGAAATTTCTGTACTTTGCTAGAAAACGTGAATGTTTTCTAGCACCTCTGTAGTGTTAGTACTGGTCGTTATCGTGGGTGTTAAGGCAGTATTCCTCCTGTCATTTTCCAGAGATACGCGCTCTGAGATTGTTTCACGTAATTTACTTGGCCCACAAATGTATGTTTTCCTATATTGATGCTCCTTCTCAAGTCCATCAACCTTTAAACTTTATTGTGTCAGCAAAGCTACACGTATCACGTTTAAGACATAGTAATTTTATTTCTTTACGGAATAGCAGCACACGATATATTGGGAAACGCTCTGGAATTTACCTCCGAGCTAGAATTCAAATAACATCGTTGCGGTGGTGAAACTTTGGCGTAGAGATTTTGTAAACAATTCGGAACCGCGCGTTACGCTGTTGCAAGATGTTAGTTTATGATATTATTATATTTGCCGTGGTTTGTCAACGTCAGCTGCTTGCTGCTTGGATGGATGTTAACGAGATGGTTCACGCGCTAAGTAACTTAGTAATTTTCAAGGCTGTTTAACCTTGTCATTACAGAGGCTGGCGTTTAAAATTCCACTCTAGTTCTCTGTTCCCTTCAAACATCATGCAGAACCAAAATAACTGTAATTTATGTCTGAATTAATTCTGAAAGTCAAAGGCGTAAACTATGTATGTAACGCGCTTTCGATCCGTTAAAATAAATGTGTTTTATTTACCGGTAAGCCCTTTAATGTGTTATTTTCTCTGCTAAAGTAAAACAAAATTTCTGGATTTCAGAAATAAATTCGTATAGAAGATAAACTCATTGGCATACACAATCACTTTCCACTCAAACAAAAAAAAATATGTAGGGAAACTTATCAGTTCGCCTTGCAGGTTCTAGTGATCTGCTGGTTGTATAAGTTCGGGGTTTTAGTTGTATTTTGCTGGAGTATGCCAATATAAGTTTCGTATTTTTCAACCTCATCTCACTAACTAAATATTTTTATAAATGTTATTAGTTGCAAAGAGAGTCACTTTAATTTATTGCTTTGGCATTTCTTAATTATTACTCTGAAATATTATTTCAGTATGTTCTTTAAAAACCACTTGACTTACAGAATAATGGCACTAGTGTTTCTACTATAAGTGCTATCAGGGCACTGGTTAACTGACTTTACCAAAACTTTAATCGATTCTTTGACCTTACTCTAGCGAAGAATTTTTTCCCCGCTGTGAACATTATTGTACGTACCAGTTTACTNTTAATCGATTCTTTGACCTTACTCTAGCGAAGAATTTTTTCCCCGCTGTGAACATTATTGTACGTACCAGTTTACAGTGCATTTTTTTGCTTCCATCAACTCTTAGTTTGCCAATTTCCTCATTTAAATTAACATCTCCGTAAGTCATTCCTTAACCGACACTAGGAAAAGTGTTATAAAATATGTCTCGCGCCTATATTCACTTAAAAAATGTAGCCCACTGGTTAAAATTCATTTGGACGTACATATACAAGCCTAACACATAAAAATAATTTTTTTTCCGCGCAATTTCTTTTCATGTTAAATTAATTGTTTTGTTAATAGTGGCACGCGTGGGTTTACTATCCAGTAAGTTGAAAGGAAATGACTATATAGTAAAATTATCGGAATTTCGAGTTTAAAAAAAATTCATTTTTACAAAATATCCACACAGCGGTGCACACTTCGTCTCTAAAAGTACCAGTATAGTTCTGTGATGCGAATATATTTACTTGCCAGAAATAAACGTTGGTTTGCCATGTTTTATCTTGCATTAGTATGCCAGGCACGACCATGAATCATGCTACTGGTAGCGTAGTGGACTACGGGTTCTTGCTGGTACGTTCAATATAAATAGTGTCTCGTGGGATAAATTTAAGAGTTGCCAGCTTATGTTTACTACTCAAATTCTGTCCTTCTTTGTCGAATGCTACACGTAAATGTGCTTGCTTTTTGTACGGCCTGAGTGACTACTGGTGTTCTCTTTCCTAATTTAACACCTTTGTCCTTGCAAGAGATTCTTTATATTAAGAATTAAGACACCAAAGATTGGCGCATTCCTGTATTTGCGAAGGACGAGTCTCTTATGTACAGGTAAATGACGAACTGCTGTAATCTTCTAATGACAAAAAAAAAATCTTTACTTTGCTTCCTCAGACGCTATTTTGCAGTTGGAAAGACCCCTTTTTTTTTAGTAACTCAAGAAGTAGTATAATAAAACGTTAAGTTCAAACTTTGTACGTCAGCTTTAAAAATTCTGTCACCGCTTTTAAAGCACGCAACCATAATGAAATACATGTAACTCGTTCCATGCGTGATATTACATCTCTTTTGCTCTTTTTTACAGTTCTCGTACTAAAAGTTTTACAACCGCGGATATTATTATGTAGAAATATTTTTCAGGGCAGGGATTCTCAATTTGAGGAAATATAAACAGCGGTGGGAATTCGTGTGTTACAACCCACACTTGCGAAATATTTAATTTTACACTCCATATGTGACTGATTTTGTATCTGAGATTTCTACGTTCACACGCAATTTTTATTATTCTGTGTCACTCGTGATTCTGTGAGTTTCTGCTGGCATAGTGCTGTTGAAAATAACTTATTTTCCATAGTTGTAAACGCATTCTTGCACATTAGAGTAACAGCCTTAGCTGGAAATAATCTCTCGTTCGTTGGCACATGTCGTAATCTGAAGAAATACACAAAAACAGCATCCTCGAGTCTCTTATAGTCTCGAGTCATAAGTGTTACCCCNGACGGACCACACCCTTCCTACTCCTGTTGAAGTTAACGATGTTGTTCTAACGCGGAAAAAATAGCTTGGGTGTTATGTTGCTTCTATGTCGCTACGCTGTCCTTGTTCAGATGTAGCGAGATGTGTTGTAGAGGCAGCTGACGGCTGGTGCTCGTGTAATGTACACTACTGTTCATAAAACCTGAACACCATGGGGGAGTCAAGATACGTTTTTGATTTTCACGCAGTAGGTTAACCAATCTGTGCTTAAATAATCAATCGACGTATCGTTGCCATACTTTTAGAATATGCAAATTGAGATTATTTGTGTCGCCAACCCTCTCTTGCATACCCTGTTCTACTTCGCTGGCCGTTAAAAATAATAATAATAAAGTGGTGTCCAACAGAAAAAGCTATGTGCATAGAGATGATGGTTTATCGCGAGAAAAGTTGACTGTTTGTTAGGATTCAGCGTATTGTACACATGTCCGACAGTTTTCTTCCCTTACTGGTTGTCATGCATGTATGAAGCTTATGTCACTGAGCCAATGAGGATTCTGATACTATAAGGCAGAACGTTCGTGATTGGTCTGCAAATAACTTAGCCGAGTCAAAACCTTGTTCATCCAATCATGGATGAATTAACTAGTTGCAGTGTTATAGAATATATGTTGGTTCAAAAATTTTTTCACGATTTCCCATCATCTGTATATATGCATTATTCGCATGTATTGTAAGTTAATCAACTGCTTGCGCGCAGTTGCACCACTGTACCTGTCGCCTAACACAGTAATTAAAGTGGTTAGCAAGTCAGACCATCACGTACACCACATCCAGAGTGGGATGGTGTTACCGCGTAATAAAGCATGTGCTGAGGAAGCAGCCAGGCGTTATCTTTCTGCTGAACAAGCGCAAACCCGTTTGCGTGTGAAACCACTTACAATGTGCGGTTTTCATCATTTGGCGTTGCGCGATCTGATTAGACCGGAGCCAGTACACCATAACCAACGACAATAAAATGTTAACGATTTCTTCAGTACTGTCTAGTAAACATGCTATTCAGGAATCGAAAGCTTACCTTTGCTCTTCCATGGCGTTCCCATTTTACGAACACCGATGTACATATTGTAAAAAAATGTTGTTTTTTAAAGCAAATGTTTCGCATTATTACGTGTCATACTGTGTTGATGAGATCCTTTGTTAAATAATTCTGAAACTGTAGCTTGACTTGAGGTACAGACAATGATGTATCTGCCCTCCCACACATCTTTGGCAATGTGTTTTGCTCGAAAACGCTGGGGTTTGTTTTTAACTGCCTTCAATTTTAATTTCACGCTAAGTAATACATCACAGATTACTTCAAAACGTGAAGTTTTCTAAACAAAAATGCACAAACGCACTGCATTCCCATAAAAACTGGTAATTACCGCGATGAAAACATCAAACGAAGACGTATTACCTTCAATCAATGAATATTTATCTGTCCAGCTTTTCGTAGCATCCCGTTTACTAACGGTGTAATAAAAAATATGCCCATCTTTAGCTTCATTTTCGAAAAATATACAATTCAACTGCAGTGTACTGCAGCTCTACCACAAACTTCGGAAGAGGTATAAATCCATTTTCAAGATATTCCTTCTTAACATCTTATTTAAATGTGTTGCGAATTTAAGGTGAAACCGCCTTTTATTTGACCTAATCGTATCACAGTATTGTGTTTTCATGGAGGAATAAGTTAAACAAATTAATAGCCGCATTCTATAGCTACTTTCGTAGCTATGCTCCTCACATAAACAGTATCTTGCTGCAGTAGAATAAAAAATATAATAAAACGAATTTTATTTATACGTTATAAACTAAATGTAAGAGTTTATGTGATGTGTTACATGGTCGATTCTTCAACCATTCATAATATTTATTTTATGCTCAAGAAGGAAACCGCTTTGAAAATTCAAGTGAGCATTTTGAGGTGTGTGGGAGCACAAGTAAAAAAAAAAACTAGCAGATATATTTTTGTGAGCTTCGCTTGAAGAAATGGTTTGTTTTAATTTTTTAAGCGTGGGAAAAGAAATATTGTTGGCACCTGACACAGGCCAGTTTGTGAAGATGACTGCCACCCCAAAACCGGAGCGAACCGGCTATATGCGCGTTCTGAAGATTATTTCGTAAACGGATTTAGTCTTTNTGCGCGTTCTGAAGATTATTTCGTAAACGGATTTAGTCTTTCTGTGGAGTTGTTTTCCGCATTTTATTACCTCGTTAAGAGTTCTGCCAACCTGATAGGTCTGTGATTCGTTAACGAAATCTAAGCCGTGCGTCATTTGGTCACAACTAANAAATATTGTTGGCACCTGACACAGGCCAGTTTGTGAAGATGACTGCCACCCCAAAACCGGAGCGAACCGGCTATACGCACGTTCTGAAGATTATTTCGTAAACGGGTTTAGTCTTTCTGTGGAGTTGTTTTCTGCATTTCATTACCTCTTTAAGAGTTCTGCCAACCTGATAGGTCTGTGATTCGTTAACGAAATCTAAGCCGTGCGTCATTTGGTCACAACTAANTTAAGAGTTCTGCCAACCTGATAGGTCTGTGATTCGTTAACGAAATCTAAGCCGTGCGTCATTTGGTCACAACTAATGTTGGTACAAAAGTTTTCGTGGAACATCACTATCTGTAATCACAGGAATTTGATCAATTCCATGGCTCTGAAAACATGCGGTAATTTTACTCAGAAAAAAATTTAACGCAAACAATGCAGAATTGCGTGGTATGAGTTTTCATCTCCAAAATTCTGTTAATAAGTCGTTCTCAGAAATAACGCCGTGTTTCTTCGCATGAGACATCCACGCAACTACAAATCTTCATGTACGTAAGACATGTTATTCATTTTTGTTTTGTGGTCGGTAGGAAGCTGGCAAAATATTTACGGTAGTGGTGCCGCCTTTGTTTAAAATTAATTTGCATAATATTTAGCGTCTCTCACTTGATCCTTGCGAGGCTGTCAAAGGGTGGCTTCTGGGGCTTTGGAGGTAACGTGGCGGGGAGACGAGTGCAAACACTAATTAACTATGGATGGCCTTCGCATCCTCCATTGTTAACCAGAGCGGTGGCAGGGAGGACGAAAATGAAGGCAAAGGTCAAATAAAGCGGAGCGGTGGAATCTCACAAATTTATCTGCCTGTGATTTCAGCGCCTCGAGCGAGTTTTTTTATTCCATTATTATGTATCAACAGCAGAGGACACAAAACGAGACTGAAAATTCACTTCCTGTTTTATGACGTAGTAAAAAAGTTTAAATGATAATGCTTAGGGAACGTAAGTCTCTAAGCTGTTAGGTATAAATTANGTTTTATGACGTAGTAAAAAAGTTTAAATGATAATGCTTAGGGAACGTAAGTCTCTAAGCTGTTAGGTATAAATTAAATTTCCTTCTAACATTTAATGTACACATGTAAGTAATGGGATTCTTGGGACTTTGGCACATCGGGGCCTGGGACCGGAGCGTCGGAGCTGTTCGTGCTATGTCATTCTGTTCGGCGGCCATCTTGGATCCATATGACTTTGACCTTGACCTTTTACCCCAATTTTTTTTTTAAATCCGAAAAATTTAAAACATTTATAAAAAATTATTTAAAAATAAAGAAATTTTTTTATAAATGTATTTTTTTTTTNGTTTTATGACGTAGTCAAAAAGTTTAAATGATAATGCTTAGGGAACGTAAGTCTCTAAGCTGTTAGGTATAAATTTAATTTCCTTCTAACATTTAATGTACACATGTAAGTAATGGGATTCTTGGGACTTTGGCACATCGGGGCCTGGGACCGGAGCGTCGGAGCTGTTCGTGCTATGTCATTCTGTTTGGCGGCCATCTTGGATCCATATGACTTTGACCTTGACCTTTTACCACAATTTTTTTTTAATCCGAAAAATTTAAAACATTTATAAAAAATTATTTAAAAATAAAGAAATTTTTTTATAAATGTATTTTTTTTTTATTCCGGAGGTATAACACACACCACTCCACCCATACTCATTAAACCATCTTAATAAGTGTATTACACCATCTTGGTAGGCGCCACAACCACCATCCGCCCTTTCGGTTGGTGCAGTCTGCAATCTTGGTAGGTGCACTCCACCATCATGGTAGGCGTTAGAGCCACAGTCCGCCATTATGGTAGGTGCAGTAGTCCGCCATTTTGATCGGTGCAATCCGCCATATTGGTAGGTGATGCCGTCGCCATCTTGGTCGGGGCAGTATGCCATATTGGTAGGTATCACAGCCAACAACCGCCATCTTGGTTTTCTTCGTTTATCATTTCTTTATACGTAAATGGAGTTTGTCTCTCACCTTCGTTCGACAGCCATCTTGGGTCTTTTTCGTTTCTCATTTGTTTTGCATTACTGGTGCTGTCTCCAGCACCGCGCCCAGCAGACGACTGATCCCCTACACTCCCCCCTTCCAATATATTTAATTTGCCAAATTTCCCCACCCCTGATTCGCATTGGCTAATTGCCCACACCCTTCCAANCTCATTTGTTTTGCATTACTGGTGCTGTCTCCAGCACCGCGCCCAGCAGACGACTGATCCCCTACACTCCCCCCTTCCAATATATTTAATTGCCAAATTTCCCCACCCCTGATTCGCATTGGCTTATTGCCCACACCCTTCCAATATATATAATAGCTCTGCCAATGTTTCTCATTGGCTAATTATTTGGGTGTTTTCGGAAACCTTCGTTCGCTAATTAGTCGGTTTCCCTCCACCCCCTTCCATTATATTTAATTCCTCCGCCAATGTTTTTCATAGGCTACCTACTTTGGTGTTTTCGAAAACCTTCGTTCCGACCAATCAGCGGCCTACTTTAATCGTGAGGGCAGACTATTTTCCCCCCATCCCCCTTAAAAATTCTTTATAAGACGCACTCCAAGCCTCCTTGGGGAATCAGACTTTTTTCTAGCTCTTAGAGATGTACGCGTGTTGTCCGAGCTGCTACAAAATCCTTTGGGGCATTTTGGCATTTGGAAGGGTGCGCTCGCCTAGTGCCTTGGACAAACGAGATGATTTACCGTAGATGCCAAAAGAATTTCTCCTGGTCCACGCACCTTACGAAATTTCGATCGTATCCAAGTATTTGCCGGCCTACCTGCAGCAGAACGAAGACATACGGGACTGCCGCCCATGCAAGGAGTGTTTCGAGGGCTGCACCACATCGGTTCCTGGCACGCAGCATCGCAGGGGTTGGTGCAAGGCCTGCCGAGCAGCCCTCGCGACGTCTGCGCCCTTGGAAGACGACTTCCCCGTTGAAGACGACGTCCTACCAGGATGGTAGATTACACCTGTTAAGTTGGTAGAATGAGTATGGGTGGAGTGGTGTGTGGTAGACCTCCGAAAATTTAATTTTTTTTAAATAATTTTTTTGTAATTTTTTTATTAATTTATAATATTGTTTTAATATTTTTAAATATTTTTTTGGATCAAAGGTCAAGGTTAAGGTCACATGAATCCAAGATGTCCGCCTGCCTACGGGAATGACAGCTCGCACAGCTCCGACGCTCCGGTCCCAGGTCCCGAATTGCCTAAATCTCTATAATCCCTCTACTTAGGTATACACACACTTGCATGTATAAACGATATTCGTCCACTGTATTGATCGTTCACCTAGATTTATTTGGGAAGGTGTAATCCTCCGCTTTTTTCCGGATGGTGCGCCAATAAAACTTGCGCCATGTTTTTTTTTTCCAACTACCTGACTCTTCCGGAATGGTGTGGCGGTCAGGCTGGAAATGGATTTGTTAAACTGTGTGTTGTTATGTGATTACCTGTACCAAGTCACTGGATGTTATCTTAGAGAGAGAAGATCGATTGTTGTACATAATGTTCATGTATTGTCACGAGTCCGTCTACAATATGTTATCTTCCTGCTACAAGTCTCAACGCGGCTGCCATTTCTATGGAAGATTCAAGGCTTTTATTAAAAATTAAAAATCTCACCTTTCTGAAAATGTCCTACCAATATTTGAATTATATATATACATATATGTTCTTAACATTTTTTTTAATTCGCATGTGTTTCTGATTCGCTATTAAAGTGATTCGAAATGTTTTTTTTTCGTGTCAAAAAAAAGGGGAAAGTAATATATTGTAGAATGACAGACTGTATAAATAGAAAGCTAATTAATATTTACGAAACCTGTTATTTTATTGATATTTCTAACTTATAAGTAAGAATGAAAGTAAGGTATAAATAGTTTTAAAAATTAAATATATCTTTATTCAAATTTGAAGGGAAATAGGGGTTTGTGTGACTCATGCGTTTGGGAGCTACAAGTTAGAAACGAATTCTGAAATATGATAACATATTCCTAGATGGAAGCCTTTATGCCTGTAAAAACAATTCTAAAAAACACAAAAGTGAAAATAATATTTCAATTTTTCATACAGTATTATAGGGGAGGCATTTTTAATGCTTAAAAATTGTGCTTAATCTTTAACCTTATTTTCTTAAACGAATGTAATTAATCTAAGTAATAATACGATATAATGGTTTATTAATATACACTTATATATTCTCAAGAAATGTTTTCTCAGATAATAATGTTTCTAATTAACTATTAAATATATTATATCATTATGTTAAAAAATTATCATTGCAGTTATAAAAATTAATAGTGTTGACTAGATTTTATGGGTTTATATTGCAGCGGCGATGGTCATTGGAAAATTTTTATATGCAGAGAAAAACAGATTGTAAAAAACAACATTAAAAGATTGTTAAACTTTTTTCCACCCAGATATTTTAACGAATTTTGCAGTCAAGTCGTCTGAAAATCTCACAGTTGATCCTTGTCATGGAAAATAAAAAGCATCCCTCATCCCGCCACCATCCTTTCACCACGCCAAATAATTTAAATCAAGTAACCGTTCCGTAAAACACTGTTTTAAACGCCTTGATTTACTTAAGTAGTTAGCTAAATATTTGCCATTAAAAACATAAAACCAGACTAAATAACTACCCCATAATACTAACAATAGATAAGAGCTAGATCTGTCGTATAATTCACGTCTGACACTGATCAAAGCCTAACACCGATCCCCTACGAAGACCTTCAAGATGCTAAGTTTACCATCGTGTAAACAAAACATTTTCTAGTTGTGTGGTTGCAGTTTCTTATTATTATTGTGCTATCTGATTTTGAACAACTTTTCAAGTTGCAACTTCAGAGATGTAATCATCTATGTCACACTGGCCGAAGATAAAATTTGCCACGGCAATAATTACCACAGCCATGGTGATAATAACCATGCAGTTGTGTTATGCTGGAGTTTTAGAGCCGCAATTGTAAGTTTTAAATGCTCTAAACCATTCGGTAAATAATTTTTAAGAGGATGATACATGTAATGGCATTGGAAACTGCATTATTATAACTGACAAAAAGCAGTAATATGATATTACTGCTTTTTGCTTTACCAAATAAGTTATCATAATTTCAGCATCTTGTAAAAAGTAAACGCAGCTTTTCCTTAGCATTTAAATTTTTTTTAATGTATGTTTATATTATTTGAGGTACTGATTTACTTTAAATTCTGTCCCATTGATCAATAAGCGTGAGTACTTACTGTAAGTACATGGCAGTAAGACTAAATTTAACGTTATTGCCTACTATAGGATCGCATTTTTTTTGTTCTGAGTAAATTAACAGATATCTGTTGTTTTCATGTTTCATCTCCCTTAAAAATAAAATGTTAATATATTAGTTTTTAAAAAGCTCTCGATAAAATTCCTTCTAGTTTTTTTATTGTGCATGTTAAGTTTTGTACCTTCCCTCAAATTTTAAACGGAAATATTGATGAATAAAATTGGAAATGCTACCGTCCTGGACTTTAAAGAAACAGCCGNTCCCTCAAATTTTAAACGGAAATATTGATGAATAAAATTGGAAATGCTACCGTCCTGGACTTTAAAGAAACAGCCAGCGGAAATCCAAAGACAGGGCCATATTAACATATTATGCAAATTAACCGTTATTTAAAAACGAGTGCAATATTGTACATCATCAAGCGTCCACAGATATTACTCATTTCTCTCTTGCATAACCTGAAACAAAATTCTATGAACCACTACGTCGCCTGAGAACGGTAAGAGGAAAAACTAAATTATGTGGACATTCTCGGAAGTTGCGAGACAAATGTCCATTGGTGTATTTATTTCGTGATACGTGATATCTGACACGACACAACATGCCTGAAGTCAGACGACGTGGTTTGCGAACTGCTTAAATTTTGCCTACGCCATGCAATGCCGCCCTACCTTCAAGGACAATTGCGCATCGAGACCACCAAGAGCCTTTGCTCGAAGATTTAGGTCGAGCCTCGTTTAAGAAAAAAATTAAAATGGTCACTTTAGCACTTGCCTTAGCAGCATAACTAAGGCAGCTTAAGTCTGGTTTGAAATAAGTAAGGTTCGGGTATAGGGAAACACACGTTAAAGAAGTTCTGTTTTTTTTAAGCCAATTTTGAAGATATAAACTTAAAACAAAAACCTAAATGGGAAAAATGATACTCTCAAACTCTGTATCAAGCCAAATATAATAATTGGTTTTTCAGTAATTCTTCAGTTAATTATTAAAGTTTCTAACCTTTCCAGGAAACAGGCTATACATTTAAGTTAAAAAGAAGGCTTTNAATTCTTCAGTTAATTATTAAAGTTTCTAACCTTTCCAGGAAACAGGCTATACATTTAAGTTAAAAAGAAGGCTTTGATATCAAAGAAGTACCAATTTCTCTGCACAAAAAAGTTCATGGTTGTATATATCTATCTTTAACAGGAACGCCAAAAAAAAAATTTACAAGAGAGTCAACAGGATATTGCCTGGAAGACGGCTGGCTATCTGCCTCGCCGCGATCACGTGGTNATTCCTTTACCGAAAATATGAGATTTTGTGGGCTACAATGTGGCCATCAAAGTATATTTTGTGAAACATTTTTGCATATACAGCAGCCATCTTAGTAAAACTACACATTTATAAACCCCAACTTGATCTCATAAACTTTATGTTTGATAGTTATACCTTTTCAAAAACGATGTTTATTTTTCTTTTGAATGTCTGATCTCATAAATGGTTTCGTTTTGCAAATTTGCTAGATACTATTTCAAGTTATTCCTCTGCAAAAAAAAACATTACCACGCGACACATTTTACCCCGTACCACGTCACAATTTATCCTTCTATTAACAAAAAACTGGCAGGGTAGTCATAGAGATAAGGGTTGTTTTCATTATAAAAATTGACTGGTCCATGAGAAGCTGGAAAACGTATTTGGAACAAATCGTATATTTCAGCATTGATGAGAGCAAGTTTCACACTCCGCCGCCAAATTCAAAACTCTTTTACACATCGAAACTGTAGTGCAACTGAAAATGGTCAGAACTCTCGCCACACATTAAAAATCATCTAACCACATCACACTCGCTTAAATATTTTGAACAGCGAGTTAAAATTTTTAATTTGCTTGCACTTTACAACTTACCACTCTTTCAAAAATGGTTCGTTAATTTTGCCCTGTACCCTTCTGTTTCCGAGAAAATTGTCTCACTTTGTCACGTAGGCAACGAAAGTTTATATTTTGTTTCAATACAAATGCAGGAAAAAACTTTTATATCTAACATCAATTTGGAACATACTAATCCGAACCTTTATACAGTACACAAAATCTTGTGTGCCTATGTGGTAAAGCTGAACATACCACGTTTTCTTGTATTCTAACAGCGAAATCCATACGCCGTTTTCTTTCATACGTTGTTATGATTTTCCGATATTTTTTGAGTCCAAGTTAATATAGATGTTAACAATTGTCTCATATAAAGCTGGATTTTTGTGCGTAAGTGATTTACATAAAATACTACTTTATGATGCTCTGTTTGCAAGCCATGAGCATTACTAATTATTATAGTTAAAACAAATACGTTTAAACTGTTTTTCTTCCAAAGCAGTAAGAGTGTGCAAGATAACCAAAGTTCATTATTTGATATGCAATTGAAATAAGTGAATTTTACATGCAAACCAAAATTCGAGCATTATTTTTAACGACAGTAATATAAAGTATAGAAAAGTATGTTTGTTTATAACCTCGACGTCGTCGAGGTTAACCAGGGCTGGTTGGATGTTATATTTCCCGGTGCCATAACTCAGTGGTGAGCTAATGATGAGGGTTGTTCGGTCGATGGCCCGTGGGGACCCTGCTACAAAGGATGCCCTACAATGAATTGACACTGATTTCACTTGGTTGAGTGGTTTATTCACTGTTCTTGCTACAAGTTAATAATGCGTGAATGATGCATGATAAAGGACCCAGCACTTAAGTGGTGAAAAACACGTGGTCTTATATTGAGACGCGGTTGCGTAAAACTCTCCGGTGAGAGTGCGGGTGGCTCTCCCTTTAGTACATTAAAGATAATACAAGTGTTCCAGTGACTAATATATTAATATTGCAGTTAAATGATTGCAGCCTATATGCGGGTAATGAGGGGACTCGCGGAGTGGGTGACCAACGCCGCCGGTCTTGTCCGAGTGCTGAGACGAACTGGGCGAGTCATGTCCGCTATCGTCACAAGTGACGAGAACCGACATCAAACGCCGAACGATGAAAACATTACGTGAACACTCTGTGATGTGATTATAATGGTGAACAACTGTATGAATTAAATTTAACACATTGGTGACATCCCTGTTTATTGACAAATGTATGTTAATGTTTAAGTTGTTAAGTTGATGGGGTTGTCACCACACTAAATGATTTGTTATAATGCTGGAGGCCTTTATAGGCAATCTCCATTTTAGAAAACATAATTACTCTTATATAAATACATCTTAAATAAGTTATTACATTTTCTCATAAAAGTGTTCGCATCTCACTTCCGATGACGCGTTTGAATCACGCTGGCTACAGCGTTGCCAGGTGGCTGTCTCCTGAAGGGATGGACGAGTCCACCTGGGCAAAGGGGTGTGCAATGCCATGCTTGATTGCCATTTATACAATGAAAAACACCCCTGGCTGTAGCCGTGAATGCGGTGACTGTGTTCGATATGTTTGTGTAAATTCTGTACACCACTGGACGACGCTTTGGGGCACCTATCTCTTCAGCTCTGGCCTACCAGCCAGTTAACGTCACCCGGTGGTGCGAACGCAGCATAAATCGACGCGCTCGACGCTCCTGCGAACGACCAATTGCCAGTGCGCCCAACGGCTGTGGCTTTGTGGTAAACACCGTTTCTGATCGCCTACCCACTTATTAAAAGAGTTACCTCTTGTAATGCATGAGCAGGGCGGTCTCTTGAGTTGCGTAAATCCTTGTCGGCAAGAAGGTGCAAGTTCCGTTCTTGTCAACCCGCACTACGCACTCTTGGCCTGGTGTGGTTGGTGCGGCCCGGTGTAGCTGGTGTAGTTGCTGTGACCGCGGCAGTCAGAGTGGGCACCAGGAACTCGTGGACGCGTGGTTCACGTCAACCTTGACAATTACTCTTCGGCATTTTCTCAAGACACCTAGCAGCAGTGATCAACGAATAGTTAATTTGCTGGCAGTTACGTAATTCTATGGATTTGTATACGATATTCTGTGAGTATTAAACAAACGTATATTTTAGGGTTATTAACTGTACACTACTACATATAATTCTACGAGTAAACCTAATGGTTTAACATTTTATATGAGCTACTTTTCATTTAACGTTTTTGCAAAGTGCAGTAGTCCTGTAACTTTTAAGTAAATGTTAAAATTCAAGCACTGTGCTGATTAAAAAAATACTGAACAAAAGCTAAACTAATTAAAGCCATTCTCTTTATTCCAGAACATAAGTTTCAGTGTGGGTTTGAGATTTCTGAACTTAAATCTGAATGGTAGCGATATCAATACTTGCTTTATGGGTTGGAGTTGTGTAAGAAAATTAAGAAGTGTTATTCAATTTATGTAACAGAAATGGGAACTTCTAAGAACCACATAAATTTACGGTTTAAACATTATTAACCTAGACTAGTAGCACACTGCACATTTTACGAATAATTTACGTACACAGAATATCCGTAAGCACTGAGCTGTGCGTTACGTAAACAATTGTGGACGCCGGGTCTGAATGGATCAAAGTCATCGACAGACGCAGAAACATAGTGCATGTATTTATTTCATCGCTCAACGTTCGATAACTTGTTTAAGTTTCCTTATTCTTAAAAGCAAACGGATAACATTTTTGTTATAATCAGTAATTGATANCGTTCGATAACTTGTTTAAGTTTCCTTATTCTTAAAAGCAAACGGATAACATTTTTGTTATAATCAGTAATTGATAAAAATTTTTAAAATCTAGAAGATATCTCAGTTGTGTATATTTTACGTGCAATAATTAACGAGGAAAGTGCATGAATAGTATGAAAATTTGTTAGAGGACAACAATTATGGCGAACTATGACTTAAAATAACTTTCTTAACTGCAATTGTGAATTTGATTGGGTGAGGCAANAGGACAACAATTATGGCGAACTATGACTTAAAATAACTTTCTTAACTGCAATTGTGAATTTGATTGGGTGAGGCAAGTATAATTTTTAATCGAAAGTAACTTGTGAATAGCCGTAATGAAATATACCTGCTCTTTCTTACTTGCGATTCCTGAGTTTAATAATAATAATACATGCTATAGACTAAACATATGTTAACTAAACTTGTAATATTATTTTAAGTGAAAGTCCGTATCTGCCGCTCTCCTATACGGCTGAAATATTTTCAAAGTTCTACATAGCGTAAAAAGAAAATCACTTGTGGCAATGGTTTAAGAGTGGTATATAAATAACTTTGTTGTTTCTTCTTCATTTCACACGCATATCACCCATTTATTTCTTAAAACATAAAAAGTCTCTCGCTTGCTACTTTCTTTCCTGTACACGTCCAGAAAAATAATCAACAGACCATTGTTTTACCCTTTTTAAGTTGAAAACATATTTCGTAAAGAAAATATGACATTTCATCATAATTTTGAAATTATCAATACTTGCCGAGAAGAAGGTGTGGGCGCGAAACAGCTCTGGTAAAGTTCTACTTCCAGAATAACCCTCCGTCCCGTACAAACGAAGCTTAACTAGGTCTGGAAAATTACACCAAAAAACAGCCCGGCGCTCTTTTGCTAACAACAATTTCAATTTCAAAGTACTAGATGAATTTTCTAAACATATTGCTACTAGGATTTATTGTTTATATTATCCCATAGACACCGTGGTTTGAATTTTGAAATGTAATTTAATAACCACTTGTATAAACGCTATATATCACATATCACCCTGAATGCAACACTATCATAAAATCGAGTTTTTGCAATATTTGTGCAGGGAGGTGGAAAACATGTTATCCCTAGACAGTGAAATACTGTGCAACATTCTATTTACTTTACTGGGCGTACTGCATTTAAATGGGTGTTTCACTTCGGAAAAAGAGATAAGCAAACATTAAAATTTGACATTTACACATATTTGCGTTTTAAAAGTGTTGAACGGCGCACTGTTAACACCGTGTTATTACTTCACGGTCACTTTCTGACCCAGTAGTACTTTTCAAACCTTGTTAAAAAGGCAATATTCTTTTACTAGCATTTACCGTATATAATCTTTTAAGTTGCTATAAGCTTGCATTCAAGGTTCGACTTATATATAAGCCTCTCCGAATGTATTTTGCGTATGCAAGGTTTCCAGAAGAAAAAAAATGATAAAAATAAAATGACGCAAACGCATGCGTTAAATATCACGTAGGCCCTAACACGCAATGCACTAATCTATCGTGCATTTCTTTCGTCGTTCAACCATGCCACTTAAAAATTTCCCTGCAGGAATTTTCACAACCAAATATCATTATCAAAAACCTTTCAAAAACATTTTTTTACTTCCGAAAGCATTCACACTATATGGAAGTAGAAAAATGGTGCATAAATGTGATGTTTCTTGAACGCTATTCATAGACAGGGGCAACTGTAGAATACACAGCACTTTGCTGTTAATGTTCCTGCTTACTTATTGCTTTAAATGCATTTAAAAGAATTCGAGATACGGCACGGGTTTTTTTTTTNGCTGTTAATGTTCCTGCTTACTTATTGCTTTAAATGCATTTAAAAGAATTCGAGATACGGCACGGGTTTTTTTTTTATTACACTACTAACTAAGTAGGCTTTTTACGCGTTGGCCTATGGAACAAACCCACGTTTCAGAGAATNTTTTTTTTTATTACACTACTAACTAAGTAGGCTTTTTACGCGTTGGCCTATGGAACAAACCCACGTTTCAGAGAATGCCGGGATGGAGACTTTCAAGACACCGCGCACGTTTTAAACATTAATTTGGTGTGCATTGACATACTCCTGTACCTCGAAAGTATTAATCGGATACATGCGAAAGTATAACAGGAATCTACATTGACCGTTGTTGTAAACAATTTACGGTTAACACAGCATTTCTGAAATCAACCTTTGAAAAATTACCTCTGCCCATAACCGCGTGTATTCTAATGGACACGTTGATTGACACGCTCCCAGTAAAGTTGCCAGCGATAAACAAAAAGTAGTTCCAAGTATTCATAACGTATTGGAAGTGTCATGCTTAAATTAAGTTTGAATTTGTGGATATTTAATGTATTTTATTTTATTTATTTTAGTATATACACATGAAAACAGGAATTAATAAAAAAAATATTTGTGTTTCAAACAGTTTTATAGTTAGGCCTACTCTTGACCAGTGCATGAATAAAGTGATCGGGCCCACGGCAATGTTAGTTTCGCATTTAGCGGAAGAATACAAATTGGACATAAAATTATAGGTTATCTTAAGCACGGCTTTCAAAAATGCTCAGTCAACCGCGAACAGTCTTTACTAACTTTCCACCAATAAACTACACCGTCGTGGGTTTAAGTCCCATAGTAAACGCAGTGCGGCGAAAAGCCCGCACGCCAAGTCAGCATTTCGCGCTCAGGTGTGGCAAGGCTCTTGAAGCGCGTGCCAGGGACGGCCTCGTCGTTTCCTTGGAGACGAACGCACCAAATAACTGATTTCTGCATTTCTACATAACGCCTCTTTGTGCCACAGTCAAGGTGCCCTTTAAATTTGGCCCCCGATCAGAGCTGTAGCTTGTATTAGTATTTCACCGACAACATCCTCGACATAATTGGGTAACTGTGAGTTTCTGAAGATGCGACATTGCGCCGAAACTGAAGATGTTGGCATTTTCATTCTTCTGGAGCAGTGAAGAGCCACAGGATGAGACTAGCCGGATATTCACTGGTAAGTAGACGGTAAGCCACCAGAGGAAGCAATTAACCTACCTTGCTATATGCACACATGCAAATAGTTTTGTTAAAGCAATGCCTCGGTAGGAATGCGTGTGTTCAAAAAATTGTCTTGGAGCAGAATAAATCTTTCAAACCGTTTCGACAGTAAGTAGTGCAGTTAATAAGATTAATGACTCCGGATATATAGTATATAATAACAGGAGAATAACAAAGCTGCTTTTAAAATAAGAAATTACTTCATGAAGAAGTCAAGCGGCCTTTATAATACGGTAGCTCGCCAAATGTGATGAGATCTGCAAGAAAATTACTCAGCCAGATATAATATTTTATTTTAAATTTCAGTTAACATTTCTTGACACTGTAAAAAATGTCAATTGATATATTTAGTGCACACAGTAAAAACTGTTAAAAATTTAATTTTTCTATTTATATAATTTTTTAACAAGTAATAATTAGGTGGCCTTTTTGAAAATAAGTATCTTATCCATTTAAAATGGTTTAACTCGTAATAAGGTTAATTATTGTATTAGTTGTAATTCTTTTCGGTTGTTTCAATCCATGAAAATAAAAATAATGTAAATTATAGGCAGCGCCAGCTTGCAAAACGGTGGGCAAACAGCTACGAATAAATAACAGACACTGCTGGTATAATAATTTTGGACGGAATGTAAAATTGTTCGTATTTGCTTACTAAGGTAAAATATTTATACTGCCACCATTTTCAAAGTAAGAGACGGGTGCGCTAAATTTATGTATGGTTAGGATTGAACGCCATAGAAATATGTGTATTCAAAATTTGACGATAATGGGTTGGGTAATTCCTGAGATATAATATTATCGGATGGCGTTATATTCCAAAATAGTGGACAGAAAACTGTGAATTTGCATATTTAATGCTCGCGGTATGTGTGCCCTACTATTTCCATACTAGGTTTGGTTGAAATTGGCCAAATCGTTTGGTATTAGGGGCATTTTATTAGCATAGATACCTCGCTGTGGTATGAATTTGGAAATAAAGACTATCTGATTGAGAAAACACTTTTATTATAAGAACAATGAACTACACTACAGAAACCACACAACTACTACTAACTCTTTACAAAGTATGACGGTAGAGTGCAGCACCTCCCCGTAACCAACCAATAGGGAGAGACTTATAGAATTGCGCCACAATACAAACTTCAATACCCCCCAGTCAATTCTATAAAAGCATTACTTAAAATAACAATAAGAACTTAAGTAGCTCTACAGAATAAGAAAAATGAAAACTAAAATAGCAGAAATACAAATTAGATAAAGCCAAGCTTCTGGCAAAAATATTTAAATTTTTGAAGAGGTAAACCCTTGGTCATCAAATCTGCGACCCGTTGACTTGAAGCAACGTACTTAATCTTAACCATTCTTTCAGCCACTAGATTCTTTATGAAATGATACTTTACACTCACATGTTTTGAACTTTGGGTCTCGGTATTGTTGTTCATTTTAATAGCTGACTGATTGTCTTCAAAAAGTAAAATTGGCCCTAACTCCTGACTACACATTCCCTCAATTAGTTTCTTAAGAAAGAGACATTCTGTCAAACAGACTCTCATTGCTACATACTCGGACTCAGATGATGACAGAGACACAACCGATTTTTTCTTGGATTTCCATCCTACAACGCAATCATNCATTCCCTCAATTAGTTTCTTAAGAAAGAGACATTCTGTCAAACAGACTCTCATTGCTACATACTCGGACTCAGATAATGACAGAGACACAACCGATTTTTTCTTGGATTTCCATCCTACAACGCAATCGTTCAACTTCACAATAAATCCAGAAATGCTTTTACGATCGTTAATATGAGATGCATAATCGGCATCAGCAAATGAGGNTTCAACTTCACAATAAATCCAGAAATGCTTTTACGATCGTTAATATGAGATGCATAATCGGCATCAGCAAATGAGGTTAGTTCTAATTTTGAATTAGTTGAACACTTGGTCAATTTTAATTTCCAAATTTTATTTGTACTCAAGTACCTTAGAACTCTCTTTAGTTCCCTAAAATGTGCATCAATATAATTGTGTTGAAATCGGCTGAAATATGCCATAGAATAACATAAGTCAGGTCGTGTGCCTAACATAGTGTACATGAGACATCCTATTACTAATTCACGATAAGATACATGATGGTTGAAATTTTTATTATCTATTGGTAATTGCAACCCAGCCTGAATTTTAATATTACTACCTTTGCATTCTGTCATATTGAATTGGTATCAAAACATTCTCAATTAACATTTATTGAGAAATAAAAATACCATTACCAGATTTTTCAATATATATTCCAAGAAATTTGAATTTATCCTTATTTCCCGTATTTTTCATTTCGAATTTGTCTTTCAAAGAATTTTTTATTCTAGCAATTTCTTTATCAGATTTTGAGATTAAAATTAGGTCATCAGCCCAAATAAATAAAAACGTTGAGTCTTTAAGGTATAAACATAGGTCTACTTTACTCCTGATAAATTCTATCTCAATTAAAGTTATATCTAAACATTTGTTCCATAATTTAGGATACACATTCAAACCATACAAACATTTATGCAACAAACAAACAAAATTATTAGGTACATTTTCTAAACATTTGGAGGTTTCATATACACTTTCTCCTCAAGATTACCATTTTAAAATGCCAACTTAACCTCCATCACATTGATTTGTAAATCAAATTCAACTGAAAAAACTAGAAGAACTCTTAGTGTTACCATACGTGCTACAGGAGCATACACATCCTCATCAACTGAAGTTTCTTGTTGAAACCCATGCGCAACCAAACTAGCTTTCTTTACATATATACCATCAACTGTCTTCTGCGTAAACATCAACTTAGAGTCTATACCATTCACATTAGGTGGACATAGTACAAGTTACCAAGTCTTGTTCCTTGCTTGGTTCTCTAGTTCTTCGGCAATCGCCTCTTCCCATCCTCCTTTGGCTTCAACTGCTTCCTCAAATGTAGTAGGATTCTCCATAGGTAAGTATCCTACTGATAAGGCAACGTATCATGGTCATATCAAAGTCTTCAAACTTCGAAGGCGATCGAGGTTCCTTCTTTGATCTTCTTTGTTGCGATGTCGGTTGAGTCACTGGTGAGGTACTCGTGTGATTCCCGTCCCCGTTGGCCGTTTTGGTTTCTTCAGCTTCATCTTCGCTGGGAGTACCAATTACCTCCTCCTGGATACGTTTTGAAGTTTCATTGAATGTGACTGAGCGAGCAGTAACCACTTTTCCAAGCTCNTTACCTCCTCCTGGATACGTTTTGAAGTTTCATTGAATGTGACTGAGCGAGCAGTAACCACTTTTCCAAGCTCAGCGTTTCATATACGATAACCATTGGTAACATACCTTATCATAACAAGAGGCTTACTACTTTCACTTAATTTTCCGGTACGATCCTCCTTTGGTACATGTGCATACGCGATAAAACCGAAAACTCGCATTTTTTTTTAAGCTCAACCGGATGACCGTACCATAACTCTGCTGGTCTCTGCTTTTTGGGTAATGCAGACGTAGGCAAACGATTAATAATGTACACAGCCATTCGGATAACTTAACTCAACATTATTTTGTCAAGTCCAAAATCAAACATCTTCCCATATTCAATAATTTTATATTTATCCTTTCACAAATTCCGGACTGCTCAGGATTCCTGGCTTCATTTGGCTCGAGCTGAATTCCCCTTCTGCTTGCAAAAATCTCTTAACTCAGAGGAACTATACTCACCTCCCTTGTCTGATCTAAATCAGAAACTTTTGCAGCCAAACTTCGCTGTCGCCATGGCTTCATATTCAACAAATTTGTTGAGTACGTCCCTTTTATTTTTCAGCGCGTATACACATGAGAAATGAGAATAGTGATCAATAAATGTCACATAATACCTGCATTCGTCAAGACTTATCGGTGTGATTGGCCCGGCAACATCACTGCTCACAATTTCAAAAAATCGCGTTGCTCTCTTGTAATTCGGTATCGGGATGAATGAGGAGCGAGTCATCTTTCCTCTAAGATATACACTAAAGAGCCAAAAAAAACTGGTATAGGCGTGCGTATGCAAATAACAGAGGTATGGAACCAATCAGAGTACAGCGATGCGGTCGGTAGCTAGATCGGTTACTGCTGCTACAATGGCAGGCTATCAAGATTTAAGTGAGTTTGAACGTGGTGTTATAGTCGACGCACGAGAGATGGGACATAGCATCTCCGAGGTTGCGATAAAATTTGTAATTTCGCGTACGACCATTTCACGAGTGTACCGTGAATATCGGGAATCCGGTAAAACATCACATCTTCAACATCGCTGTGGCCGGAAAAAAAAATCGTGAAAGAACGGGACAAACGACGACTGACGAGAATCATTAAACGTAACAGACGTGCAACCCTTTCTCAAATTGGCGCAGATTGGATTTTTGGACTGCCCTGCAGGATTCATGGTGTGAATTGCCTCCTGCATACCTTCAGACATTAGTCGAGTCCATGCCACGTCGTCTTGCGGCACTTCTGCGTGCTCGGGGGGCCCTACACGATATTAGGAAGCTGTACCAGTTTTTTTGGCTCTTCAGTGTACATCACACATTGTGTTGGTTGGGTATACTGAAGAATGACCCATTTTTTGATGAAGTATGTCACTAGTCACAGTCAAATTGGCAGAATTATTCATTCTTTGTGTAAAAATTTATGGTATACAAATTTCCAAGTTTCTCACCTTGAATGTAGGTAACACCATTCTTCCTTATTTTTACTGCCCCACACTCGAAAATCACAGAATATCCTTAATTTCCTATCTTAGGTACATAAATTAAACTGTACTGCAAGTCACCGCACAATAAAACGTCTTTCAATTTGATGGGTTTGTCATCATATGACATTAACAAAGTGCCATGCTTTGTTGCCTTTAATTTATTATCGTTCTTGGCAACATTTATTAAAACATTCACATCTTCTATGTACATCCGTAATTAAATGAGCGGCGTCTAACCCAATCAAGTGAGGTTTACGTGCAGAATAACACTACTGCCTCTGTTTACATTAACGTTATCATAGCTTACTGATACCATATCTTCTTCTTCTTTCACTGTTGATAAGAACGCTATTTCTTCTCTACCATCGCCATCATGAACACAAAAACACTTATATTTGTACCCGTTATCAGGACCACCACTGTCATAATTATTTTTCCCCCAATTCTGGTTCGATCCTCGATTTGGGCAGTCAACTTTCTTGTGCCCATGGACTCCGCACACATTACACTTAAAAGGAAAGTATGTATGGGGTTTTGATATATTTGGTTTGTTGTAGGGAGGAAAATTAGACCGTTTACCTCGTCCCCTAGAGCCTGATGCATAAAATGCTACACCTTCCTGCATTCCCGTTTGTCCTTTTTCTCTCAACTGTCGCATTTCTTCTTGGATCAGTTAATTTTTTACAAACTCGATTGTCACCGCTTCAGAAGTTTGCGAAAATAGGACGTCAATCGATGTGATAACTGCCTGATAAGACCTGGGCATAGCGATAAGAAGCTGTGATATCACTTCTTCGTCATCGTAGGTAGCACCTGTTGAACGTATCTTTTGCACTTTTCGTAAATAGCTATCCAAGAAATCGGCGAGACTACCTCTCTTGTATCGCATTTCCCCCAGTTCTCGTTTTAAATCCACTCTTGCTGACAAACCTTGTCTCGTGTATGTAGCTTTCAGGGCTGAAAACCTATCCCTCGCTGAAGTTTTCGTTTCAATGGCTCCCATCACACTGTCTGTAACAGCTTGCACGATAATGTCCCGCGCCTTCAAGTCCATTTTCTTAAAATTTTTTTCGGAATTTTTGCTATTCCTTTCACTTAAAGCTTCCAAGCATTGTTCTCTTTCCAAACGGATTTTCAATCTAAACTCCCAGTCAGAAAAACCAGTACCGTAGAACTATTTTAGGCTTGGAGGTACGCTGTTCACCGCCGCCATGCTTGCTACGAGAACGTCCCGCTTCACACAAGAAATTCCGGTCTTGCACGACGTTTTCTCTGCCTTAAATAAACAACACTTTTTCTAATTCCGTATCTGGGCCCATAACCTATTAGCATAGATACCTCGCTGTGGTATTAATTTGGAAATAAAGACTATCTGATTGAGAAAACACTTTTATTATAAGAACAATGAACTACACTACAGAAACCACACAACTACTACTAACTCTTTACAAAGTATGACGGTAGAGTGCAGCACCTCCCCGTAACCAACCAATAGGGAGAGACTTATAGAATTGCGCCACAATACAAACTTCAATACATTTTAACTTACAATATCAATATGGGTGCTATTTTGAAAATAAGATTATATTATAATTAAATCATATTTGTTTTGGGTGACTTACCGTATGCCAAATTTGGTAGTAATCGGTGGAGTTGTTTGTAAATATGACGTATAAGCTTATTTTTTTCACGTGGCGCTGTCTGTCAAAATGACGGCTTGATACAGATACGAGTTTCTGAAGTCAGTGCTCACAGAACGGAGCATCAACATAAATGTTTTGGTTCAATTCAGTTTATTGTTTTCTGGAATGTGATTTAGTTCCCAGCATTTTAAAATATCTGCCATTTCAAAAATAATTATTCTGCAAAATCGAAAATTATAAAATTCAGATTATCCTCACTCGTAACCATAAGTATATCGAGTTTGGTTAAATTCTGTGTAGTTGAAAGCTTTTAGTGGACACCACACACACGTACATCACATAAAAACACAAATACATAATCACTCATAGACGCACAGGCGGGAAAACTATATCTGATTATCCTTTCTTTCCTTCAAAGATTCGATTAACAATACCAAAAATTCTGGAGATAACGATGATCTTCTTTTACAATACCACCATCGTGTGTGTGCAGATGCGTGGGAAGTGATATTGCACTAAATTGATCTTATTCCATTACTTAAAATCTGGATATAAAAACAAAAAAAAAGTATAAACAAACCGAAAGAAAACAGTATGTGATCAAAACGTCTGAAAGTTTCTCTGTAATTACATTTATAATAAATATCTAATTAAACTTACAGCCTAACATAAACAAAAAAAATTTTTAAACCTCATGATGAAAATTGTATTCACAAAATCATATTGTTTCAAGAATTTTATGAGCGAGACCAAAGCTTTTTCGGAAACAAATACGACAATCCATTTAAATGTAAATACAATATTATGTAACATCTGTATCATGCACCTAAGTCTCCAGACACCAGAAAGTTGACTATGAGGCCCGTCACGGCTTAAATATACAAGCTGGCCCTATCCAGAATGTTCTCTGAGCCCCTAGTCACGCCAAGGGAGACGAGGGTGATGACCAGAACATTCTTGCAACGATGACCCCAGACATTCAATTCCTTCAAGGACAGAAGGGGCACGAGTTCCGATAGGCTTATCGCGCCATGCGCGGTGGCCTCCCCTTTGTAAATCTCCGCACACTCTTCCGAGTTACCAGTGATTATCTTGACACACTGCTCCGCAACCCCGAGCGGGACGAGACCAAATAAGCAAAACAAGGCGACAGTATGTAATACTGCCCCCTCCTTAGGTCTATTCGTCCCGAACAGACTTTGCAACATCCAAACCTTCGTAGTGTGCCAGTTGGTCGATGTGGACAACTTAAAGTTTCGTCCGAGAGACTTAACAAATACGAAAGACCACATCATTGATCTTCTTCAGAATCCTGTACCGGCCTTCTCAATATTTTTGTTGCTTCGGGCTGTTCCCTTTTCGCTTCTGTGGGTTGTACACCCACACTAGTTGTCCTTGAAATACCTCGCCTGGCAATCTCAATTCATACCACATCTTCATACGCTCACTATGTATTCTGAGGTGGTGTGGAGAAAAATTATGAATGCCAACTAGTCTGTGATATAATTCACTGCCATACTCTGGGGCGACAGCTTCCTCTTCCATCGGCCGACCAAACAGCAGGTCACTAGGGAGGCGTAGCTCACTCCCAAACTGCATCCTCGATTGTGTTACTCTTGTAGATTCATGAACTGCCGAGTGGCAAGCAAGGAGAAACAATGGCACTTTGGACCCCAGTCATTTTGGTTGTCTGCCATAACGAAAATCGACAGGTACTTATCAAGAGTGTGGTTAAGCCTTTCGACATTTAGATTGGAATCAGAGTGTAAAGCTGTTAGTCTTCTTTATCTCTATAATCTCTGTTCCATCTTGGAACACAGCAGCTTCAAAATTTCGTCACTAATCCGAATTAAGTTCTAGTGTCAACCCAATCTCGAGAAGGCATGCTCTATGAGTGCATCGGCCACAGTATGTGCTTCTTTGATATAAGAGGGGCATGACCTCGGGCCACTTTGTAAAGTAAGCTTGGACAACAAGTAGATACTGGTTACCTCTCTCTGTGGCTAGCAAGGGGTCCAGAATATCTACTTCCATCCTCTCAAATGGGGTTCCAACAATATAATTCACGAGATGACCTTGTCCCTTAGTCCTTGGTCTCTTCCTCGTGGTGCAGGTGTCGTACATCCTGCACCACTTCTCAACATCTTCACGACAATGAAACCAGTAGAATCTCAGGCGGACTCTGTCAATGGCCTTATTAACACAAAAGTAACAACTTTCTCACTATTATGGAGTTCCTTTAAGACTTCGGAAACACTGCATTCTGGAATGACCATTTGTAAGGTCTGTATTTCCATTATTACTTTCCCACCTCCTTTAAATCACACCATTCTTCGGTAGGTACGAGGGTATTCTACTGTTCCCAGTATGTTTTAACTGCTGTGCTCATAGTGTATATCTCTTCCCATTTTAGCTGACAGCAAGTTTCTTTCCACTCAAGTAATGAATGCAAAGGGGAATCATTCACCTGATCTTTCCTAATACCAACAACACTCCAGGTAGGTTACTCGTCGCCAAATATAGAATCTTGAATTCTTTTCCTACATACCTTCAGTTTCGCCTATTTTCTTCATAATGTTAGCAATGGAGACATAATGGCTCACATGGCCTCCTAGAAAGTGCATCTGAATTACTGTGAAGGCGTTTAGAACTATACTGCATTTCAAAGTCATATTCTTTAAGACGCTGTACCCACCAAGCTATTTGACCTTCGGGATTCTTGAAATTTAGTAACGAGCATAATGAAAAATAGTCAATTTTTATAATAAAATGTCTGCCATAAAGTTTTGGGTGGAAGTGCGAAATTGCCTTCACCTTGGCCAGAAACTCCCTGCGTGTAACACATTAATTTCTCTTAATCTTGTGCATTACCTCTCTGAAGTGTTCTAGTGGTCTCTCTGTCCCATCCTGAATCTTAGATAAACCAGTCTTTCTTTGTCACATTAATAAGCAGGCGATAGTCCACACAAAACCTCAGAGAGTCATATTTATTCTTCAAACCCCTATCATGGCCCCTTCCTCAAGACTAACAACACTGTCGGACAAATTAATAATTCTAACTGGTAAACTGTCAGAGTTTGAAGAGGACAAAGTCGTTACTACAACGTCACTGCCTGGCCTTTTTCTACTGGCCGTATTAGATCGGATTGTGTGGTAAATTTTCCTTGATATCTACCTGTAATGACAATTTCGCTAGAAGCGGATAGTACATTGGGTTGACAACAGACTATTGGGCAGCTCATTGGCGAGGACAAATCCTGCCGTGTTGACACCACCAACTTGGTACTGCCTAACTATAGCACACCAAGTCGAGTATCGATACAGCTCCCCAGCCTACATAGTACATCAAGCCTTCTGCTATGTAAATATCGTGCTCTAGGCTAAGGTCATCAAACTTTAAGTTTACGCTTCTCTTATTTCTAACTGGTGTAGTCTCGCCTGTTACCATAGTCGAATGGCAATGCTCCATACTGTCGTCGGGCGATCGCTGGGGGAAAGGCCAGATGATATCTGGCCTTACTCCTATTATGGTAGCCATGGTGTCGACGAACATCTGACACTGAACATCATTCATGCTTTTCTCCAACAATATGACATCCAAGTCCTCTTTCACCGAACGTACATGTAAGAAAACTGGGGTTTCCCCTGCAGCGATCACCAACTTTCGCCTCACAAGACAGGTGTTTATAAGTTTTCCGAATATGTTGTACTCTCGCCTGCCTTTCACTGCCTACCCTCACCCTGCAGCTGCTACTTCTGTTGTGTGGCCTGTAGGCTCTCAGTTGCCCCGGCTGCTGGTGCTGTGATACTGGAACTACACAACTGAAGAAATTCGCAACATTTCTTATCTAATACACTCATTTTCTGTTTCATTTAATTCTCGACAGTGTCCATACTTTCGTTTACACTGTCCACTTTTTCATTTACACTGTCAATTTTACTGTCCACACAGTCAAATATTGCATTCGCCAAATTGCTAGTGCTTTCTATTTTCCTATCAACATTTTCATTTACTGTGTCTATTTTCTTATCTACACTATCTATTTTCTCATCAATATTTTTCATTTACTGTGTCTATTTTCTTATCTACACCAACTATTTTCTTATCAATATTTTCATTTACTGTGTCTATTTTCTTGTCTACTCATTTCATTACATTTTTTATCATATCACTTACATTAGTTATCTGACTTTTTATATTCTCTTTTACTAACCATTTTGTCCTCCATTTATGAAGTCCGTCACATCAAAAAATTGAGGTTTTATGCCATATTTCAAGGACCAATCAACCGATTCCCTCCCAATTTTACTCGCAAGTCGTGCTACATTAGGGCACGTAAAATTATGTGCTTTAGGTACAGCAGGAATTTTTTTAATGGTGTAAATGTAAATAATTTAGATTAGTGTATTATATATTAAACAACCAGCATCGCATTAAATAATGTAACCAAATTCAACCAAATTTTATATGCTGAAAGTATTTATTAGAGCATCGTATACAGAACCTCTTTTTAAGCGATTTCGTTAGATAGCACAAAATAAGTAAAGGAACTGTTAATGCTATAACGCTGAAACAAATCAACAAAATTCTTCTCACAAGTAGCGCTTTTGTATGCCATTTAAACTTACGAGTTTAAAATGGTCCAGACATTTATTTTCAAAATGGCGGCCCTATAAATATTTTAGGTAAGTGAGCCTTATCATTCAAAATATTAAAATAATTACATCCGGATTTGATGCTCTGAATGCGACCTCCGTAATGCAGTTGATTGCACGCTAGCGTATGGTACGAGATTTTCTGGGTTCGAGTCCCGGGTAAGGCACGGATGTATTTGTAATAGTCTCACTATTATTGCATTTGTATTTATTTCTATCTCTAATGATATTGCTGTCAGCGAGACGTCAAGGCGTAGCTAGCATTTAAGCTTTTAAAAACTTTATTGAAAACTATATCAACCCACGAAGAATAATAATGGCGTGTGGGGAGTGCACCCAGGGCAAGACGACACCCTCCGAGTGACGGTCTTTCCAGCTGGGACCCGTAGGTGACCGTCATCCCCGAGCACGACAGAAATGAAACCCTAGAATGGAGCGGCGCTGTAATGCAAGGGCGGGGGAAGCGGAGTACCCCGAGAAAACCCGCCGGCAAGCGGCATCGTCCAGCACAATCCCCACGTGCGAAAATCTGGGAGTGGCCCCACCGGGGATCAAGCCCGGATCGCCGTGGTGGGAGGCGAGCGCCCTGGCCACTACGCCACCGCTGCCCCAACCTACGAAGAAAAAAGTAGTATCATTTGTTATACCAGTAATTTTTTTTCTTCTTTTGTAACACTAAAGTAAGAATGCGTGAAAGGTGACATGCACGTCAAATTTCTTCTCGTCTACGCGCATGACGCTAGCCTGACTCTTGTACGAGGGCAGCGTGTATTCATTAGACCTTAAGGGAGAATCCACATTAGAAATTATTCTTACCACAAACTCCCGCGAGGCCGCGGTGGTGTAGTGGTCAGATTACCCGCCTTCCACTTAGGCAAACCGGAGTCGACTACCTTTGGGGTTGCTCCCAGATGTTCACACGTGGGATTATGCCGCTTGTCGAAGGGTTTTCTATGGGCTCTCCAGTTTCTCCCGGCCTTGAATTCCAGCGCTGTTCCATACTCACGTCGCTTCACCCTCATCGGCTCTCAAGACCTCGATATTAAAAGCGGCTGAAATCTCTCCACCCCATTCACATAATAATTAATATCGTAAGTAGAGGACTACTTACAGGAATTTTCGCTGGCTATGACACTTTTTAACGACCACATTTATGTTTCAATAACCAAAATTATGAATGGGAAAAAAAAANATTTTCGCTGGCTTTGACACTTTTTAACGACCACATTTATGTTTCAATAACCAAAATTATGAATGGGAAAAAAAATAGGCTTTTATATCTGTCCTGAAAAAAAAATACTCACATTAAAATACTTCATAGTTTTATTATTTATAATAGACACAACTGATTACAATGAGACACATGTGACAACTAGAGATGGCCCTTAACGCTTTTCAGACCGAGTTTAATCTATGGTTTCACGTCTTGCAAATAAGNAAGTATCGTTTTCGCAGCAGTTCCGATATTCACGCCACTGAGAGCTGTTCCCCCGAACATCGGAAAAGTAGCAACACGCACCTGTAACACTGCCAACGCTTAAAACGCTCTAACTTTACTTGTAAACTGACATAGACACGTACGTAACATTTCTCGAAAAAAATAAATAATATTGTGTGTGTGTGTGTGTGTGCTACGCTGTCATAAGAAGGTCTTGTATGACTGATACGAGTGATGGTTTCCAAATTTGTTACTTGTGTTCAAATCTTTCTACAGAGAAACATTTTTATACACAATAAAACACCTGTACACCGAAAATAGATTACTCTTTTTTAATCTGTTTTTTTCAACCAGAAGTACCTACAGAAAAACCACCTGCGTTCAGTTCGTGATTATCTGAGCACTTTTGAAATTAACCTTTGGAAAATGTCACTGCCCCTACATACATATTATTTTAACGGCCACACTGACTGGTATATGCCGAAATATAGTTGATAAGAACGGATAGAAAGTAGTTCCATGACTTAGCATGCAAATAAAAGTTAAGATTGTGAATACTCAAATTGTTTCTTTTGCTTTCTGTTTTTAATGTATTTTCATGTAAGAATAAGCAAATGTGTATAATATATATTNACTCAAATTGTTTCTTTTGCTTTCTGTTTTTAATGTATTTTCATGTAAGAATAAGCAAATGTGTATAATATATATATTTTTCTTACAATTTTACAGTTTCACTTGACCGATGCATGAATAAAGTAATCAGGCCCTCGGCAATGTTAATTTTACATATGATGTAAGAATACACAGTATGCGTACAAGTAGATCTTAAGAAGTTCTTTCAAAGTGTTCATTTTGCCGCGAAAACCCTGTCGCAAATTTACGGAGAAATTCTGCGAATTCACGAAAAGTTTTGTGGAATTTGCGGAATTTGCCCCTAATTTTTCGGAGAGTTATGGGAAGTTTTATTTACCAGCATTTTTCCGTAAAATGACGTAAACATTATTGTTAACAGTGCATGGAGACCCTTGTACTGAGTTTCATAGGTAGTGTACAGTTCCGACCATAAATAAGCTTCCTGTGCGTTATGTACTACTCGACCAAGTTAAGTGTGCACATCACGTTGTTCTCTCCCATTCCTCTTCTCTTACTTAACATCTTTCACCTCCAGGCCCAAGATAAAGCTCTCGGCTGCAGGTGTCAGGTGTCGCATTGGCCATAAGTTGTAGCACAGTGTTTGCTAATTCGCTTTGCCGTGTCGATGCTACCGTATGCGCTCGTGAGTGAGCGAAGAGATTTGGGTGGCTCTTGGCATCGAGGTCTCGAGAGCCGATGAGGGTGGAGCAAGGCGAGTATGGAGCAGTGCCGGAATGCAAAGGGCGGGGGGAAACGGGAGATCCCCGAGAAAATACCCGCTGACCGGTGGCACCGTCCGGCACGACTCCCACGCGCGAAAATCCGGGAGCGACACCGCCGGGAACGTATGTGCTCGTGTCTGTAGAAGTTGCTTAAGGCGCCCGTCAACCTGGCGCTTGAACTGCGTTGCAGAGTGTTCCAAATACACGTTTTTCAACGAAAGTATTGAGCGTGCGTCCAACGTGCTGATCTACGAAAAGAACACACACTTCAGACGAGAGCTGTTAAGTACTTTCAAAATATCACGTGCGTTAGAAACATCAATTCAGAGTACTCTAAAACCGCTAAAAACGGCCTTTCCAAGGCGCTGTAGCTCAAAATGCACGCATCAGATACATACAAAACTACTATAGGGGCCTGCACTGAACCTTCCCAAAAACTTCCCACTAATAAAATTATATAGTCACCGTTGAAAGTCCCATAGGTACACGCAGCACGACGAGAACACTGCACTCCAGTTCAGAGCCTTGCGCTTAGCGGCGATGGCGTACTTGATGCGCGTGGTGGTGTCGCCCTTATCGCTCCCGCGCTTCTCGGCCTAAACGTGGGAGAAAGTTCCAGGTAGACGGGCGCCTTAACTTAATGTCGGCAGGTGTCCGCGCGTTTGCGCAGAGACCGCTAATGGCGCTGAAATTTACCCTACTCGCTGTTGTTCTCCCTCCCTCTCTCCACAGCGACACTAGCGCCCGAGTCTCGCCCCTCCGGCGCCGGCAAACCTCGCTTGGTCGAGCAGTACGCAGCTGTGCTCACCTGGGTCTGAACAGTTCTATCGTACCAGCACGGGCGACGGCCTTCGTATCAAACTACGCTTGGATGGTCTGGTGTTCGTCGCGCGTCGTGGCTAAACACAAGGCAGGGCGTCGCACTTATTCTGCGTCACAGCTGAAGGCGCAATCGCTGCATTGTGAGCCGCTGCGACAGCTGCAAGACGGCGTCCAAGAAGTCTCGGTCATAACAACATCACTCGCCGCTTTTTTTTCTGACATAACTGCTTCAGCTTGCAACGCGTTTCATACCATGCGAATTATTTCCAGCTGTTTTTATATAATTCATTTAAAACAATGTATATTGTCCCCCCTTTATGGTAAACCTTTTTTTTTTTAATTGGAACCAGAAGTTGTGTATCCCTATCTACGGTTCGGTGGCTTGCAGATGATCAGGTGGTAACTTAAAAGTAATGTGAAAACTGACCTTTTCAGACACATGTTAAGCGTCACCAAAATATTCACTATCTTATATTTGTACGAAATTCTGTTCAACTTGTAGCCGTTACTTGTAAGCACTCCTTACTCGCATTAAAAAAATATACATCGCCCTAGTTTCTCCCATGTGCCATTTGCTCAACGGAATGACTGGGTGTTAGAGAGTGATGCTGAATTCAAGACGTAGAGCGAACGAATAAATTTTTTTTTTTTAGCAGATATGAAAAAGTTTCTTGTTTGCGTTAGGTTTTTTATTTTATCGGGACTAGTTCTTTAAACACTCGGGAAAATCTGAATATAACGTCTGTGGAGAAACGTTCTGAGTAATTTCGAAATGATCCACTGTAGAATGTAGACACGCTAGGAAATTTCAAATTTCCTTCAGTGCGACAGATATAGGAATAGAAGTAGCCAACNCACTGTAGAATGTAGACACGCTAGGAAATTTCAAATTTCCTTCAGTGCGACAGATATAGGAATAGAAGTAGCCAACAAATATGTATAAATCAGCGTTCGTTGCAAGTTATTTAACATAATTATCTGTTTTACGCAGCATACAAAAAAACATTACTATCAAACTCGTAACTTAGAGAGTATTAAGTTTTATTTCGAATCTGGGGAAGAAAAATTTTTTTAAGAGTTCTAATTTCCTATTTTTATATTATTTTTTAGGTATTCTGGAAATGATCGGCAATGATGTCAAGAATCAGATAAGTTATTTCTCATGAAACTGAAAGTTGTGAAATATTTCTCGAAGTGGTTAGTTGGAATCGATACAGATTCTAATGAACCCTGACCTTCTGGCCACTGGAAGCTGAAGCGCGATGACTGGGATTAACGCTTATATAAATTTTCGAAACAAAACTTTTTCAATCGAAAAAAAGTTTATCCTAGTCAATCCGTTTCGATACCTCCCTCTCCCTTTTCTCTTCCTCTCTAACATTTAACATTGTAATGGCGATGTTGTATTGCTCGCTACAACATTACGGTATTCTATATTACTACAATCAAACCAGAGGTAACAAAAAAAACTGACGCAGGAAAGTTTAACGGATATTAAAGGACAATGATATATGTACTGATATAAATAATTAGTTTCCTTCCTACTACACCGTCATTTTCAAGTAATTTTTTTTTAGTTGTACTTCAAATTCAGTTAATGTGATTTCATTTCTTGCTCGTGTAGTGAACTATTGCATATGTCATAAAAGAGGGTTTGGGTAAAGCACTAGTATTTATTCGCTAAATAACTGTGGTCAAGTTTCTTGTCAAATTTTATCAAAATCTTAAACATCACATGTCTTAACGAGTGGTAGACTGACACTTCTTAAATTCTTAAATAACCGCGTTCGTCAAAATCAGTCCGAATGTACGCACCTCCCAAAAAAAAGTCTATCGAGCGGTATTGCATAAAATTAATTGACAAACATTTTTATAGGAAATGAGTCTGATATAAAACACGTTTTGGAAGTCATGACGAAAAACAGAATTGAATGCCTATGTAAAGTGTTTGTGTTTCTTCATAATAACAATATAATTAGTGTATAATTACAGATACATTAAAACTTATGAGAGACACATTTCATACAGAAATTGTTTTTGAAAACTTGCGATTAACACCACCCGGAAAATATTACTCAGTATTATTAATTTTCATCTGATTCATAATAGCCAAGTTGTCGCGTAGTGCCATTTTGGGTTTGAGAAAATTGCAATAATTGTAAAATAATAAGCGCCTAGGTTAATTTTCATTCACAAAGTAAAAAACGCCACAGTTTGAACAAATTGATTAATAACAGGGGATTTAACAAAATGGCTTATTTAAAAGTCACAAAGTGTTCTACTAAATCAAATTAATAACTAAAAAATGATTATATATTTAGGTGTAATTGTTTTTAAGTGGACGCATATATTCTGAGTTCTCGCTGACTATGGGACACTGTTTGTCAGGCCATTTTACCTGTCAGACTCTTTCAGCCAAATGCTGTTTAAATTTTCAAATGCAAAGGAAAATAGATTCGATAACGTAGTGAATACATTGCATTTATCCAAAAATCGAAACACTTTACAGTGACTTTACTAACTTTTTGTGTGATGTTAATTTAGTGCCATTTTTTTTACTGCTGTTAGAATAGCCAAGGCGAACTTTTCTATTTTAATTTACCCGGTAGCATATTTAGCTAAATAAATTAGCATTTTCTTTCTCTCTGCACTTGTTATGTTGCATAATCTAGCAAAAATAAAATACATATTTTAAAAAACTACTACCGCAGTAATGCCTGCAAGCAAANTGTTATGTTGCATAATCTAGCAAAAATAAAATACATATTTTAAAAAACTACTACCGCAGTAATGCCTGCAAGCAAGTTAATGATGGTCTAAAATTATTTAATTCTAATTAGATAACGTAACGTAAGCCAGGTGTCATGTCAACTCATATACAATGACTATCACTTATGTGCAGTACGAGAGGGCTCTAGAAAAAANACGTAAGCCAGGTGTCATGTCAACTCATATACAATGACTATCACTTATGTGCAGTACGAGAGGGCTCTAGAAAAAAGTAAGTTTATGTACTCGTGTGGGGTGGTGTGACCTCTGTACTTCACTAGAAATCCTCGGCTGCTGAATAACCCGAGTGACATCGTAGCAGGAAAGTAGGTCCTTCATGGCGAAGTGAGCACTTTTGAAATCAACCTCTCAAAATTANCTGAATAACCCGAGTGACATCGTAGCAGGAAAGTAGGTCCTTCATGGCGAAGTGAGCACTTTTGAAATCAACCTCTGAAAAATAATTACTGCCCGTAGCTATAAACCATTCACGGTAACTTCCAACTTTTCTGAAGCCCTGCGAAAGTTCTACAACCTGGATATTCCTCCGTCTCGTGCAAACTAAGCCTAATAAGAGTCTAGAGAATTGCGCCAAAGGGACAACGCACCGCATTCTTGCGCGCTTTGTTTAAGAATATTCCGCATAAGAACTATTTCTTACTAGTCGTTACCAACACATGCCTATCTACCCTTCTTACTGTTTTATTTATATTAATTTTAAATGAATTAAGTAAAAAAATTAATTAATGTTCAGTTAAATAAAATATATGGAACGTTTATGTTAACACGAGTACAAAACGCTTGTGATACAAGGCGCATTTAGCGTACAACCAACCACGTCATGCATGGGGTGGTCTATCGAAGGTTTGATTCAGAAAGTGTGAAGGAACCGCGAATAGACTATACGTACATATGTTAGAGTGCGCTTTGACATGCAAACTCAGAGTCAAGTTGGCAGTGAAGAAATATAAATAGATTCCTAAAACTCGGCATTGTATTGCAAGCGTACTGTGTAAATTTATATCAAGTGAGTTTAGTGTTTCTTGTTTAATTCACGTTATAGTAAGAACTGGCACATGTAACGCACTTACGTGCGTAACAACTCCAAGATTTCGCTTGGACAGCTCTTATATAGCCTACTTACGGTTTCTTCACACTTTTTGAATCAAACCTTTGAAAAATTACCCTACGTAATGACGTGTCTGTTTCCTAAACGTGCCACGTATCACAATCGTTTAATACTTGTATTAACATAAAAGCACTTTATTTTTAATTAAAATTAACTTTCACTTATATTTTATCTATAAGTTATAATATTTAATTTATAATCAATATGAATAAAACAGGGAGAAAATAAGTGTGTTGGTAACGCTTGGAAGTAAATAGTTCGTATGCAATGTAATACTACTCTGACTGCGCATGAATCCGGTTCGCTGGCCCTTTGGTGTAATTTTCCGGGCACGGTTAAGCTTCGTTCGCAGGAGGCGGAGGAATATCCTGGGAGTAGAACTTTAGCGAAGCTTCAGAAAAGTCGGAAGTAACCGCGAACAGCCTACGTAAAGGGATCAGGTCCGCGGAAATGTTAAATTTTTAAATACGGTAGAAGGATACAATGTAATCAGAGAAGTAGATCCTGTTCAGGAATTTTAAAAGTTCTCAGATTACCGTTAAAAGTCTATAAATCAGCGTAAGCTTACTTCTGGAGTATCCAAAAAACGATCTTATTCACCTGGCTTTAATCGAACGATAAATATTTAAAATATTCCCTTGTTACTGTAAAGGAGCGATTTCTGTCTGGATAGCGAACTCAACTCCGGTAATACAATAAGCGAGAACATTAACTCGCAATGAATGGAAACTTCTCTTCGGGCGTGCGTAATGGAAAATGTCGTGTTGATTAATTAATGACAGTTTTTCATTCCTTTCCTCGGTTAAGGAGTAGATGAGAACAAACTTTAAATGTGAAAGAATGTGACAAAAGATTGGGTATTGCAACAAGATGCTTTAACCAGTTTACGATTGTTCAAAAATGATTTTTTTCCAGCAACTTATCGCAATGATTTCCGTTTTCGTGTTGCTTCTCATATACAATTCTCATAATATTGTAAAAATTCTTAAATATCTTTTGTTCTGCACCTCCATTTATTCCATTCTTCGGCAACTTCAAACTTCTGGAATTCCGCTACAAAGTAAATAAAAAAAACAAATAAGCATGTCACCGTGAATTTATTAGCTACATTTAATAGACCCGCGTTTGTTTACTCGTTATTGACCCATCCGGGAATCAAATCGAAGTTGTAATAAATAATCAGCTGTGTAATCAGTCGTTTGCCTTTGAAATTGAAGCACATGCATCAACTAGACTCTTTACACAAATAATATGAATGTTTGATATGTGAATTTGAGCTGGGAATTTTCAAACATTTGTAGGTTCAGCACATTTAACCAATTATTCATCAATATTCTCAAATACAATAAAATGCAATATTCCTTGTCTTCAGTTATTACACATTTCCCTTCAAAAAAACATCTTGCAGTGACTTGTTATTATTTTAATAAAAATATTCATAATCATTATATCATTAAAAATTTTCAATTATAAGACACACTTCCGTCTCTGGAGGTGGTGAGAATTATTATATAGAAAAAATTAGTTATATTTTACATCTGCCTTACTTGTGTTATCTCCTGTCCTCCGATTGGCTGTCGTCTGACCATGACACATCTCCCCGCCAATCAGCAATGGTGAGACGAGAGAAAACCAGGATAATTTTGTTTGGTACTTTTGTTTAATAAAAATTTAATGCCTACTACCCTCTAGGAAAGAAATTAGAAATAACAAACACAATATTAATACTAATACTGTATAGAAAAAAAATGAAAAATACTTACACATGATCCCTATGTCAATAAACTATTAAAATAAACAAAGATTATACTCTCAACTCATATAATAAAGCGTAATTTGGAATAATATTAAATGAAGTGGCAACATAAGCAAGTACTATTTAATTATAAATAATGAAAATATCCATGATCAACAGTAAACATAACCCCGAAAATCTGCAATGTCACATAATATCTAAAAATCTATAAAATAAAACACTATTTTTTTTTCAAGCAGTTTGTTGCGATTTCGGGATGTTACTGCATTTCATTGGAAAACTCGCAAAATCACAAATCAACCCATGTGTAATTTCAAAATTGAAAAAAATTTGAGATGTTACACTGTTGAACTAGCACAGCTNGCAGTTTGTTGCGATTTCGGGATGTTACTGCATTTCATTGGAAAACTCGCAAAATCACAAATCAACCCATGTGTAAGTTCAAAATGGAAAAAAATTTGATATGTTACACTGTTGAACTAGCACAGCTTATCACCACTAACTCATGTTGCCACTAAAAATTATTTTGCGATAACTTAGATTTGGTAGAGTGACTTCCTAGCGGAATTTTTTTCTTTGTGTGTCGCTGTTCTCAGGGGTATGGTCAAGAAGGAAATGGCGAAGGCGCTGAGACTACGAGAAGATGGCGTCTTCGAGCGTAAATTCAACCTTACGAATACGGCTCGTTCCCATCGGACGTGTTGAATTTAACATTTGTGTTACATAACTTTCTTTTCAATTAAATAACTACATATTTCTTACTATAGGATATTTACATATTACGAATACTTTCGAATGTAGTCACCAAATTTTATTCACGGTTGCATCCAGAACATGTTACCGACCACGAGGGTTTTTAGCTTTAAAAATATTCAATAATAAAGGCCGTGCCGCAATCGAAATAAACACACCAACAGCAGTAAGAGTCGAACACCTTCTGTATAATGGTTCTTGATACAACTGAACATAACACCCATAACCATTACCGACACACAGCTGCATATCAAGATGGTAAAGTTCCAACTATATTGTGCAAGAACCCATGCGTAACCAAACTTAAAACACTCTCGTTACTAAACACGCACGTCGAATACACTTCAATAACCGTGCATTTCCTGTCACCGAAAGTAGACACAAATTTGACTCAAATTGTTTGTTTCCCGTTGCGTGTCGATTTGTTTCTTTGGCACGTTGTTAACACGCACAGGCTCGTAAACATGAGTAAACTGCAACAGCCACTGTTGTACCGACCACGGCTGTTTACAGAGGTGACGCTTGCATACAGAAATATACAGGGAAAATTTATACCCATATCGTGTTATAGTCTATTCGCGGTTTCTTCACACTTTTCGAATCCAACCTTTGAGAACGTCGCCTGTTGTATGACGTGTTTGTTTCCTTGATATGTCAGGTATCACAAGCGTTTTATACTTGTTAGCATATAATAACATAAACGAACCTTATTATTTTTAATTAAAAATCTTATTTTTATCTGTAAATTATAATATTTTATTTATAATTAATATTAATAAAAACAGTGAGAAAACAGGTGGGTTGGTATCACCTAGTAGAAATAGTTTTAATGCAAAATGTCCTTGCAGTGAGTGCGCACGAATGCGGTGCGTTGTCCCTTAGGTGTAATCTTCCAGGCTAGGTTAAAGCCTTTAAATGCACGAGGCGAGGGAATACCCTGCAAGTAGAACTTTAGCAGGGCTTCAGAAAAGTTGGAAGTAAACGTGAATGGATCATAGTCAACTACCATGAGCAAAAAGTCGAGAAACGTTAAAAGTTTCTACTTGGAAGTATATATACTCCTGTTGACCTACGAAAGAAAACATGAGGTTTTATTATGCCAATTGTAGTACGGGTTTTTATTATGTCTATAGGTATGAATATGTTTATGATAATGGTTGTTTCGAGTGTAGAAAGCCCTTAGCGGTGTTTCGACTGACACAAATCAGACCACAGTTTGAAACAAAAACAAATTTAAATGTGATACTGTGCGAGACAAAACATGGCGTGTTGTTAGCTTTTATGTACGTTTTTGGTTTTTACAAAAGTACGTGCAGCTTACTATATGTACATTTAAAATTCTTTCTTTGGAAGTGTCTTACAATTAAAAAATGAGACAAGCAAGAAGAGGAATCACTATATTTTTAACAATGAAGAAAATTAGTATATGTTGCTTGGGATTATTTTCTATTGCGAGCAGTGACAAATTCACATCAATTCAAAGTCTGCATTTTATTGTCTGTGTATTCAAACAGATGTGTTTATTTAAAATTGATTACGATTTCCCTTAATAGCTGTGTTTAAAGGGGGAGTAAAATGTGTTAATTTGACTCCTCTTCAGCACATATACTGATTGGTCTCTTGGGATGAAAATGGGGTNATAGCTGTGTTTAAAGGAGGAGTAAAATGTGTTAATTTGACTCCTCTTCAGCACATATACTGATTGGTCTCTTGGGCTGAAAATGGGTTTTCTCAGTAATCGTGACAAATAATTTGTACCTTGATCAGGAGGACATGACTGAGTAGAGCATGCGAGATCCTCTTTAGGAGGACATGACTGAGTAGAGCATGCGAGATCCTCTTTAGGAGGACATGACTGAGTAGAGCATGCGAGATCCTCTTTAGGAGGACATGACTGAGTAGAGCATGCGAGATCCTCTTTAGGAGGACATGACTGAGTAGAGCATGCGAGATCCTCTTTAGGAGGACATGACTGAGTAGAGCATGCGAGATCCTCTTTAGGAGGACATGACTGAGTAGAGCATGCGAGATCCTCTTTAGGAGGACATGACTGAGTAGAGCATGCGAGATCCTCTTTAGGAGGACATGACTGAGTAGAGCATGCGAGATCCTCTTTAGGAGGACATGACTGAGTAGAGCATGCGAGATCCTCTTTAGGAGGACATGACTGAGTAGAGCATGCGAGATCCTCTTTAGGAGGACATGACTGAGTAGAGCATGCGAGATCCTCTTTAGGAGGACATGACTGAGTAGAGCATGCGAGATCCTCTTTAGGAGGACATGACTGAGTAGAGCATGCGAGATCCTCTTTAGGAGGACATGACTGAGTAGAGCATGCGAGATCCTCTTTAGGAGGACATTTTTGATTGAAGAACACTATGCAACATAGACTTGGATTGACAATTAAATACAAATCCACGTCCACACAAAACTTATCTAAGAGAAGCAGGAAAATGCAAAATAAAAGAAATTCGTGGTGAAGCTTTTAACAATCGTCAGGGATTCAACGATTTACAAGGGCATTACTACCAACTTACATTTTTTGCGTGCCTTTTAGAGACTTTCATTGTGCCCATCACAGGAAAATTATATATAATTACTTCTTCCTGTTGGATTTGTAATATTTACCTTATTGGAGTTTAAATATTACGGTAATACTTCGCCGTATCCTACATGCCAAGTGAGAGTCGATAACAACTTAGTTATTCAATTACCTGTACAATCCAGCAGAAAATTATTTCTTATAAGCAAATTCCAATAACTATAAATTATTGGCAGTTGCCTTTGCGCTTTTCCCGACGCAACAGAAAATTCATCACAATATTAGGNCTAGGGAAACCGTGGAATGAGGTCGCTCGTGTGTGTGCGCGTGTGTGCTTTGCGTCAGTAACTCGCCAGACGCTTCAGTAAACAGTGGAACATTTCATTCTATATATGTCTGTGTTTGTGTTGGACCTGGTGGCGTTGATTCGATTTACGGGTGCTCAGAAATTCGTCTAGATTATTTAACAGTATTGAAATGTGGTCGTTTAGTTACACTGTAAAAGCCCGAATCAGTGATCTCAATCAGAGAAACATCATTAACTGAAAGTCAGTTTATAAGCTACTGCCAACTGACAAGTGAACAGGGAGCAAGTGACTTATTGCAGTGGAATTCTTAACATTCAGAGGGAATCATAAATAAAATAAGTGAAATTCAGCCACTGATTTTCACTGTTTTCCCTGATTTGGCTCAACTCTCACTGTTTCAAGTTTGGAGTGTATATATAGGCTTTTCCTGGTACCCTCACTTTTTTTTAATCGAACATTTTAATAATCGCCCTATGTATGATGTGATTGGCCGTTTCCTAAATATGTAACTTATCACAGGCGATCACAAGCGTTTTATATACATATCTGTTAGCATTATGATATCTTATTTTTTATTATTTTATCTATAAATTATAACATTTATTAGACACAAAATAGGCGTGTTTGTAATTCCTAGTAAGAAATAGTTCTCATACGAAATGTTATAAAACTGAGTGCGCAGGAATACTGTGCGTTGTCCCTTTTGTGCAATATCCTGGAAGTAGTACTTAAGCAGGGCTTCAGAAAAGTTGGAAGTAACCGTGAATGGACTATACAACTTCATGCAGGTGTCTCAGCCATCAAATACGCGTATTTTTCTTCCAATATCCACTCAAGTGTCCTTNCAATATTCACTCAAGTGTCCTTCAAGGTGCGGTACAACAGAGGTGTCAATAGTCTGGAAGAAGTATAACAACGGATAAAAATTACATTCCAAAAAAGAATGAAACAAGTTATAAGAATAAACATTTTATATAGTTTTTGTACAAATTTTAAAAAGAAACGAAATTTATACGTTCGGCTACAGCTCAAAGTAGTTTTTACTGTTATTATAACGTCGTGAGAAATATTTCCTGATAATATATTAATCTGTAACCCAGTTGGTTGAATTTAAATTCAATTCTTGCCTTTAAAATAAAATNGAGAAACATCATTAACTGAAAGTCAGTTTATAAGCTACTGCCAACTGACAAGTGAACAGGGAGCAAGTGACTTATGACAGTGGAATTCTTAACATTCAGAGGGAATCATTAATAAAATAAGTGGAATTCAGCCACTGATTTTCACTGTTTTCCCTGATTTGGCTCAACTCTCACTGTTTCAAGTTTGGAGTGTATATATAGGCTTTTCCTGGTACCCTCACTTTTTTTTAATCGAACATTTTAATAATCGCCCTATGTATGATGTGATTGGCCGTTTCCTAAATATGTAACTTATCACAAGCGATCACAAGCGTTTTATATACATATCTGTTAGCATTAAGATATCTTATTTTTTATTATTTTATCTATAAATTATAACATTTATTAGACACAAAATAGGCGTGTTTGTAATGCCTAGTAAGAAATAGTTCTCATACGAAATGTTATAAAACTGAGTGCGCAGGAATACTGTGCGTTGTCCCTTTTGTGCAATATCCTGGAAGTAGTACTTAAGCAGGGCTTCAGAAAAGTTGGAAGTAACCGTGAATGGACTATACAACTTCATGCAGGTGTCTCAGCCATCAAATACGCGTATTTTTCTTCCAATATCCACTCAAGTGTCCTTCAAGGTGCGGTACAACAGAGGTGTCAATAGTCTGGAAGAAGTATAACAACGGATAAAAATTACATTCCAAAAAATAATGAAACAAGTTATAAGAATAAACATTTTATATAGTTTTTGTACAAATTTTAAAAAGAAACGAAATTTGTACGTTCGGCTACAGCTCAAAGTAATTTTTACTGTTATTATAACGTCGTGAGGAATATTTCCTGATAATATATTAATCTGTAACCCAGTTGGTTGAATTTAAATTCAATTCTTGCCTTTAAAATAAAATNAATATTTCCTGATAATATATTAATCTGTAACCCAGTTGGTTGAATTTAAATTCAATTCTTGCCTTTAAAATAAAATTTTTAAGCAAAATAGCCAGAAGTTAAAACCTTACCGCAAGTGATCCAACTGTCAGATTTCAAAGAAATTGCAACATGTTACTGCTGTGACTTTAATAAACAAATTTAGCTGAAACCAAAATGTTGTTAAAGAAACTTTTTTGAAATCTGTACGTACCAATATTTGAAGTTAAATTATTACAATTACACTTTAAAAAAATTTGTATCATTGTTTTCCAAATGATTATCACTGATATATCTTGCCAGGAAACCATAAAATGTCCTCAAAATCCAAAGAAAAAAAATTGGCTCTTTAACAATTTTAACAGACTGTCTGCTATCGACGTCATATGCCCACAGAGTAGATACGTATAGTCTATTCACGGTTAAATAAGCACTTTTGTAATGAACCTTTGAAAAATGTCANATGCCCACAGAGTAGATACGTATAGTCTATTCACGGTTAAATAAGCACTTTTGTAATGAACCTTTGAAAAATGTCGCTGCCTCTACCTGCATATATTTTAACTGTTACATGACTGCCATATGCCCAATAAAGTTGGTAACGGCGGAGGGAAANCTGCCTCTACCTGCATATATTTTAACTGTTACATGACTGCCATATGCCCAATAAAGTTGGTAACGGCGGAGGGAAAGTAGTTCCTGGCCTTAGCGTTGAATTAAAAGTGCTTGGTAAACATTTGTGATTACTGAAATTATTTATTTTGCATACCAATTTTTTTTAAGCATTCAAGTGTTAGAACGAACAAATCTGTAAAATATTTGCTTTTCTAATAATTTTGCATTTTCACTTGACCGACGCACGAATCTAGTGACGAGGCCCATATCAATGTTAATTTTACATAGGGTGGAAGAATACACAGTATGCCGTACGAGTAGATCTAAAGCAGAGTTTTCAAAAGTGCTCAGTTTAGCGCGAACAGTCTATAATTACCTTTCATGTCTATAAATATGTGCTATGCTCAAAGTTAAAGACCTATTTTCAATCTCCTGCCTGTAAAGTATCGTGGGCTGTGTGTTACAACGTAAAACCGCACGCTGCTGGCTTTAAACTATTAATTCGGCACCATACAGCTCGAAAAAATTGATAGCACTGTCCACTAACCCTTTCGATACACTTGCCCTCTCGTTTTACAGCTATACATTTCTCTATTCGTGAACTATTTTTGGGAAACAGCCCAATAAGATCCTAAGATATCCAAATGTTCTGAAATGATCGTTTACAAAGTTATTTAGAACATATTGATTTCTTGCCATTACCTGAGACCGTGATTAGCGTAGATTTATAAATGCAAAATTATACGTTTTCTTAAGAATTATGAGACGTACAGAAGAAATGAAACCGCGTCTTTTATGTTCTGTGCCAGTGAACTATCAGAGCACGCAAAAAAGTTGTTGGCGAGAAAGTAGTATTTACCGTTACAAGAAAACATTACAATTTTAGAATTTCGAACATACAAGCCCTTTGGTGAGTAGGTTTTGTGGATTTAATTCGCGTTAAGAAGAGTGTTTGAAATAAAATGTCAGTCTTGAAGAAATGTTACCACAGTCCTTTATGGTAAACATTTCCCAGGCCATTTTGTATTCTTGGTTTTTCGAACATGTTCTGTTTTTAAAAAAGAAAATTCTGAAAGTACCTCTATACCCAACTAGCTATAGACCTCAGGTACAAACATAAATATTGAAAACTACGAACTTGCATTTACGTCACAATACTGATGTTGCCGAATCTTAGCATAATTAATATTGTGACGTAATTACGTGTTCATAGTTTAGTCGTTATGCTTGTAATTCTGTACAAGGTCAATAGCTAGTTCAGTACAGGATATATACTTTCGGGATTTTATTTTCTGAAAATATGAACAAGCTGGAAAACCCAAGTACCAAGTANTTCAGTACAGGATATATACTTTCGGGATTTTATTTTCTGAAAATATGAACAAGCTGGAAAACCCAAGTACCAAGTATGGCGGGAAAAGGTTCCTCAAAATTGTTACTTTCAATTTCCGGCTGCTCCTCCGCCTAATGCAACCAAAGCTTAACTACGAAACTAAATCTAAAAAAATTACACCGAAGGGACTGTGTACCGTATTTATGGGCAATCAGTTTAATAATATTTTGCATGAGAACTATTCCTTACTAGGCATCACAAACACACATATTTTCTAGCTGTTTTTTTTTTTTCGTATTAATTATGAATGAAATATTATAATTTATAGAAAAAGTATTAGTAAAAGTTGAGTTTAACGA